>BPTQ01000004.1:307303821-307470157 GCA_019973895.1 Chrysanthemum seticuspe
GGGACTCTGTGACCACCCACAAAGGGTCACGGAAACCGCCTCAGTCACTAACAACATAGGGATAGTCACCCAACAAACAAAGGGGGACTCAGAAACCCTAGCTAGTCACACTGGAGTCTGTTTCTGAACCTAAACAATTACAGTAGTAGTCCGCATCACCTTCCGCGAGGGGATGGTCGCCCAACAAACAAAGGGAGACCTAGAACCCCGTATCATCCACTATTGCGATGTGCGCAGCAAGCCCCAGTTCCTTTGAAGGAAAAGAAGCTCGTTCAAAATATTGTGGGATCCGTCACTTGGATTAGCAACATCACATCATTAATCCCATTCGGTGCCCATAACTATAGCAAGAGATCCCCTTATCCTTACGATCATCCCTCAATAAATAATCTTCCTCAACCTTAACCTTAGCGTAGTAACTCCCTACTAGCATTCCTATTCCCCTAGAGAACGATATCAATACCCGTGGCTTACCCTAATTACTACACTACAACGATTAGGTTCACTGCCTAGGGTGTTATAAAACTTGCTCGAAGAAAAGGAAGTTTCCTTGACCCCGAACGACGCGTGTAGCGTTATCACCTACTATGCCCCAAGATCCAGAGGGAAACAAACAACCCGCTGGTAGGGGAGCGCCTTCCACTACGCCTGATGATGACATTAACAAATCCAAGTCTTTGTCTGAGGTCACACTGATCGATCCCAAAGACTCAGGGGGAAACAAACAACCCACTGATAGGGATACAACAATCACTGACTCCGCCAAAGGCACTGGGAAACACCCACCAGTGTCTCAGGGGTCACTGGGGGACAAAGACTCGGAGGGAAAGAAACAACCCGCCGATACGGAACCCAAAACCAATCCTGACTCCGGAGAAGGCATTGGGAAACTCCAACCATTGTCTGAGGGGTCCACGGGGGACAAAGACTCAGAGGGATATATACCACCCGCTGATATGGAACCCATCACCAACCCCTTGCTAACCATTGCTGATGTCACTGGTATACTATTCTCAGAAGATGAGCTTGTTGAAACTGAAGAAGAAATCTTATCAGCTGGTGAAGAAGTGGACGCTGAGGTTCAATCTGAACAAGAGCCTCCGCCTGATCCAAAGGAGCATACTGAGTCACCATTTCATCCAGAAGATAATGATTCAGACTCCTCATCATCCAGCCCTGAGGAATTTAACCGTTTTGACAACATTCTTCCAGTCACTGAAAGACCGTTGGTTCAGTGGATCACAAGAGCCTCAAGAAAGCTGTACACAGGGGTTACTGATCAATTTTGGGATCAACACACTGAAGCGGCTGCCAGCTATGCTGATCTTCGATCTGATGTGCTCACCTTCAATGAAAATGTTCATGAGCACCGAGACCTTATGTACCAACACCATATCAGACTGGATGAAAACCTGGTTAAGTTCCTCAAGCATCTTCAGACATGTGGGGTTACAATTGATGAAATCAGGGACGCTGTTAAAGAAGACCCATCACTCAATGCCAAAGTGCTAGAGGCCACTGAGGTGTATGTGAAGAACTCATCTCGATTGACTGAACTGATCGAAATGCTCCAATCTGCAAATATTTAGGGTCTCCGATCTTCAGTTCAGACTCTTCAGACCTCAGTGGACTCTTTGAACACTCAGGTAACTGCTATGGCTCAGGCATCATCTTCTATGGCCTGGAATCTTGGTCCCGGGATGACTGCATTAGAGATCTCTCAGGCTAATCTGGATGCAAAGGTCACTGGTATTCAGGCAGATACTTCAGAGATTAAGGCCATGATCACCGAAATCTATCAGGCCTTCAAGGGTCAAGCAGCTCCGTCCCCCTCAGCACCAACTCCAACTCTTGCCCTCACTGAAGCTCCGGCAACAGTTGAGGGGGAGAATACTGCTGAAGAAACTCCTCTTCACACTGAGGGGGAGCAAACACCTCCAGTATCAGTAGCCCCCACATCATCTGCACCAGTCTCTGCAATACCCATATCCTCACTACCACCACAAACATCAACAACAACAACACTGACGGTCACAACAACAACATCACCCTTAGTTGCATCATCTTCCTCAGGCCAGGACAAAGGCAAAGGCAAAATGACAACTGCTGAGCCTGAGAAGATTCCCTATAAAATCGGCGACACTGAATACCTGCTCACACCACAACAGCTGAGTAAACATCTTGCTAAAGAAGAAAGAAGAATGAAACTAGCTGAGGAAGAGAAAAGGAACAGAGAAGCACTGGCAAAGGTTGTCGCCGAAGAAGCTGAGAACATGGGATTAGATGCAAGCAAGCTCCAAAAAGGTCAGGCAGGACAAAAGTTCAAGGAAGCTCAGGCTGCTCAAATGGCTGAAATGAGAAAGCAGTTGGAAGAAAAGAGAAAGAAAACTGAAGCTCTCAGGCAAAGCAGAGTTAAGGAATACAACTGGACAATGACCAGCCGAAGGCTTCCTGAAAAAATCACAGATGTCAAGATTATTCCCAACACCAAACCATTGGCTATGAATGTTTATAGAGGGGATGACAAAAGACACTTTGAGGTTCATGATCCCCTAAAATTCACTGACTTTGGGATCACTAAACTCGATGAACTTGGTCCAATCATTGGAAAGAAGCAAAATAAGGTGGTCAAGGAGCTGATGAAGATGCTCAGCAAAAGATATGAAAGGCTGAGAGATGCACCAGCCCAACTGGGAATTCAGCCTGCCTTGACTGCACCACAAGGATCTCAACCACAAGCATCCACTGGCAAAAGGAAAAGAGTTGAGTTCCAACCTGAGATCAAAGTGCCTGGCTTAGAATGCAACAGAGAGCTGCCTGAGGGTATAAAATTTGTGAACTATTTGGTAATTGAAGAGCCTGAAAGAGGGCTATTTCACATTGATGTCTATGGAAACCCAGCATTTCAAAGATGGAGTGATATTGATCAGGCTGGTGTGGCTGCAATGATCAGCTATATTCTAGTGGCCTCTCAGATCCAATCCCCAGCAAACATCAGGTTCTGTCAAGACCTGAATGCAAAGATAAGAGACCATCCTAACAGGGAAACACTCATCACCAAGAAAGTGAAGCTCGAAGCACTGGGTATCCATCTGGACTAACATCATATTTATCTTTCTTGTACTAGTGATAGGAGCTATGTAATCTGATCAATAAAAGATGTATGTTTTGTTAAATTACTCAAAGTTCCTTATTGTATTCATTAGTACATTCAATGTAAGGAGAAGCCATTTGCTCACTTACACTGATCAAACACTTAGGCTATTTGTATATCCAAATAGGGGGAGACTGTTGGGTTTAGTAAATACCCAAACCCCTTAATCTAGAATTTGAATAGAAAATAACCTAAGTGTTCAATCCGTTAAACACTATCAGGTCACTGAGTGCACAGACTCTCAGTGAGCCATCTTCAGGATACTCAGTACGAGGCGAAGAAGAAGCCTCTCCACTCAGCAAGGCGGAACTTAATGGGTGAAGACTAAGTCAAGAAGAAGATGGTGGATTCAGTGAGTGATGGCAATAACTCACTGAATCCCTAAGACTCCTCTCCAACTGTTAGCACTGAAGACAAACTGAAGGAAGAGGCTGAAGGCTTTGAAGACTAAAGAATGAGCGGGACTAGGCGGGAAAAGTTTACCCAGATAAAACTAAGTCCCCAAGTGCTTTACCCAGATAAAACTAAGTCCCTATCTACTAAAGCCATATCTTCCCATTTATAGTAAGCGGCGATACTAAAGGATTCTCTGTTAAGGAAAGAAGCTTCGCCGCCTGACTACTAATAGTAAAGTAAACAGTAATCGAATATATCTATATTCGTAATTACTGTGATCAATGTATTTGTCTTCTAGGTTAAAGTTAAAATCATACTTGTATAAATAGCATAAGAGATTGAGTGAAAAGTTTAAGCTTGTGAATTGTAAAAACACACATACACACAAGCCAACTTTTCACTCCTCCAAATACAACTTTATCCTTGAGCTAGCTCAGTGGGTTCTAAGAGTTGTGCTCAGACTTAGCCTGAGCTTAGAGAGGAGTCACCCAAACTTTGTCATTTCAATCCCAATTACTATTTCGCAAGTACTTGGGTAACGTATTCTTTTGATTTATTTCTAATAAGAATATGATGTTGAAAATTACTTTGTGTGTGTTACCTACATTACTTTCAGTCATTATTCACTGTTAAATTGTTTTAAGTACTTAATTGTTTTTTAAACGATAGTGAATAGGGAACAACAGAACCTCGCCTGATTATTCCTCATTGCGTGTTTTCGGTTGTACGTGTTTTGTCTTAAAACCGCATGTTGAGCGCACAAAATTATCGCCGAAATCCACTTTATGTGTGTTTCTGGGTTATGGTGTTAGTCAAAAGGGATATCGTTGTTATGATCCGGTTAGTCAAAAGTTGTATACATCTCGCCATGTTGACTTTTTAGAGCATATTCCGTACTATTATGTTCCTGCTAGTTCGCATAATATAACACAATCTGAACTCATAAAAATTGATCCCTTTGAAGAACCTACACCTATTGTGTCACCCATAATATGAGAACCAGTATTAGAAACCACCATAGAACCCATCACTACTGAAACACCACCGGATACAGTTTCTGAGGCTACACCAACCGTTACTGACCCTCCTCCTACGGCTACCCAATCATCTACCGAAGTTAGTGTTGGTCCTCCTCCCAGTGGTCGACCAAAGCGTAATTGTAAGTCTACAAAAAGGGATGATTTTGTTTATTCTTGTTATTCTAGCTCATTTGGTTCGTTTATTGCTTCTGTACATCGACTTCATGAGCCTGTGTCGTACAGAGAGGCTGTTTGTGATCCACTATGGTAGGTTGCTATGGATGAGGAACTTGCTGCATTGCATCAGACTGAGACGTGGTTAGTACCATTGCCATTCGGCAAGCGTGCTATTGGCTCTCGTTGGGTCTACAAGATTAAAACAAAATCTAATGGGTCCATTGAAAGATATAAGGCTCGTCTTGTTGCCAAAGGTTGCGCTCAAGAGTATGGTATGGATTATGAAGAGACATTTGCTCCCGTTGCAAAAATGACAACCATAAGAACCTTGATTGCAGTTGCTTCTAGTCGTAAATGGAAAATATCACAGTTGGATGTCAAAAATGCTTTTTTGAATGGTGACCTGAATGAAGAAGTTTTTATGACACCGCCTCCTGGTGTCTCTCATAAATCAGGAGAAGTTTGCAAGCTCAGGAAAGCTCTTTATGGTCTCAAACAGGCACCTCGTGCTTGGTATGAGAAATTTGCAGCTGTAGTTACCTCTCTCGGGTTTGTCTCTAGCCATCATGATTCCGCATTATTCGTAAAACATTCAAGTGCTGGGCGTATACTTTTGTCATTATATGTTGATGATATGATTATCACAGGGGATGATTGTGTTGGAATTGAATCATTGAAATCTGAGTTAGCTTATCGTTTTTCTATGAAGGATTTGGGCTTACTACGTTATTTTTTGGGTATTGAGGTTGCTTCTTCACCAAAAGGATATATTTTGTCTCAATCCAAATATATAGCTGATTTACTAGATCGTGCAAGAATTACAGACAAAATGGTTGAAGATATTCCTATTGATGCTAAGGCAAAATACACGCCGACAGATGGTGATCCTTTGCCAAACCCAAGTTTGTATCGTACTATTTTGGGAAGTTTGGTTTATCTTACGGTTACACGTCCAGATATTTCTTATGCAGTTCATATTGTTAGTCAGTTTGTTTCTACTCCCACAATGGTTCATTGGGCTGCTGTTTTACACATTCTCAGGTATCTTCGGGGTACTCAATTTCAGACACTTTTGTTTCCTTCTACGTCTGCCTTGGAGCTGCGTGCTTATTGTGATTCTGATTGTGCTGGTGATTCTGTCTCTCGCAAGTCAACTACTGGGTTTTGTGTATTTATTGGTGATTCCCTTATTTCATGGAAAAGTAAGAAACAAGATGTTATTTCTAAATCTTCTACTGAAGCTGAGTACCGAGCCATGGCAGTGACTACTAGTGAAATTGTTTGGCTACGTTGGTTGCTTGCAGATATGGGTGTTCATATAAGTCGTTCACTCCGTTACATTGTGATAATCGTAGTGCTATTCAGATTGCTCGTAACTCGGTGTTTCATGAACGCACCAAGCATATTGAGATAGATTGTCATTTCACTCGCCATCATCTTCAGGCTGGCACTATCTCTCTACCGTTTGTTCCTTCTACTTTACAGATTGAAGATGTATTTACCAAGCCACACTCTGGACCACGTTTTCGTTTTCTGATTGACAAACTCTCAATGTTCCTAGCTGCAGCATTGTGAGTTTGAGGGGAGATGTTAGCATGATAGCCCGTAAGTGGCCCACGAGCCCATATTTAGTTTCTAGGGTTTTACCCTTTGTTCTATTATTTATACTCATTGTACACTTTGTGTTAGTTTATCAATTCAATAAGATTCGATCTTTGGTTTCTACAAAATTATGTATAAACCCAAGTTAGTTATTTGGGCTGGGTCATAGATAACGATATACAACCGTTTTTAGTGTGTCACGACCTTAACTTTTCTTGAATCGGTATGATGCCTTTCATTGTGTAACAGTTGTGTTGGTTCAAGGCACCAATTCAATCACTATATAAAGGTCAAGTCATGTAATCAAAACATCAATCATTCAATCGATCAATACAAGTTTCTATTATCATTCTTGGTATATTTTTCTGTTACAAGTTTCTGTCCCAAACCCTTGTTCCAATCATACCGATTGATGAAGAATAACAACCTGTGAAATCTTATTAACTAACATTCTTTTCATTGCTCAAAAACGAAGACATTAACTAATTACACAAGACAACAAATCATAATATAGTACTATATTGTTAGAGGGGAGGATCAGCTGCTGTGATATAGACGTTTTGAAACTGATGGGAACTCTAATACTAAGAGCAAGCAGGACGCTAGCTAAAAGGCGAAAGTTCCTCTAATGAAGAAATGTTGTAGCTTGTAAGCATAATAATTTAATCTATTCTATATCCTTAAATTGTACTAGTATGAAAACTTGTTGGAATTGTGATGACTTTTAGTTATTTGTGTGAGGGGTTTATTTGTAAAATAGTATAATTAATTTTGCTATTATAGGAAATCACTTGGATGGTGATTTGAGTAATGGAAATTTTATAATAGGAAAAGATCTTGCTTTTTTATTATTGTTTTGTCAAGTTGCCTTTTTTGTTGTACATCATTTCATTACACACTCAGCCTTTTTATAGGCTTCATATGTCGGTTAATTGGAATCTAGTATTTTCCATATATTAAGTTAATAGACTCTAGTGGCTTCTATAATAATCTTCCTAAAATATCTTTAGCCACTAATATTTATTATAGTATTTTCTAGAAGTACCTAGAAATACATTATAATTTTAACACTCCTCCTTAATGTATTTCGGTGATACTCCAAGCATGTTGCGTAGGAACTCAAACTTTGGTCTTGGTAATGCTTTAGTGAAAATATCTGCAACTTGTTCTTCAGTCTTGCAGTAGTGTAGTTCTATCTCCCTTTTTGCTGAGACTTCTCGTAGAAAATGATACTTGATAGCTATATGCTTTGTTCTTCCGTGAAATATGGGATTCTTTGCCATTGAAATTGTTGACTTGTTGTCGCAGAATATTTGTGTAGCTTCATTTTGTTTTTCGCTCATATCTTCTAGAATTCTCCTTAGCCATATCGCTTGATTTGCTGAATTTGCGGCTGCTATATATTCGGCTTCTGCTGATGATTGCGCCACCGTATCTTGTTTTTTAGACGCCCATGAGAATACACCAGATCCAAGTGTGAATACATATCCTGAAGTACTTTTCATGTCATCCACTGATCCGGCCCAATCACTATCTGTGTATCCATAAAGCTTTGACTTTGTAGTGGGCTTGTACCATATTCCATAATCTTTGGTGCCTTGCAAGTATCTTAATATTCTTTTTGCAGCCCCATAATGTATTTGAGTAGGATTTTGCATGAACCTGGATAGCAGACTAGTTGCGTACATTATGTCTGGTCTTGTTGCTGTTAGATACAGTAGACTTCCAATGAGACTTCTGAATCTTGAAGCGTCTGTCTTCTCAGATCCATCTTCTTTCTTCATCTTCTCGTTGACGACAAGAGGTGTGGCTACGGTTTTACAACCATATAATTTAAATTTTTTCAGGAGGTTTTCAGTATATTTCTTTTGACATATGAAGATGCCATCATTTTCTTGACTAATTTCAATGCCAAGAAAATAGTGCATCAAACCAAGGTCGCTCATTTCGAATGTCTTCATCATGTCTTTTTTAAACTCTTGTATCATTCTCTCATTATTTCCTGTATAGATAAGATCATCAACGTATAATGAAAGAATGAGAGTGTCAGAGTTACCTTGGGTTTTGATGTAGAGCGTAGGCTCACTGTCGCTCCTCCTAAATCCAGAACTTGTGAAGTAGCTGTTAATACGACTATACCAAGCTCGTGGAGCTTGTTTAAGTCCATATAAAGCTTTCTTTAGCTTTAAGACTTGATCTTCTTTTCCTTTCTTGACAAATCCTTGTGGTTGCTCCACGTATATTTCTTCTTCAAGAAACCCATTTAGAAATGCTGATTTTACATCTAGTTGATGAATCTTCCACTTTCGTTGAGCTGCCAATGCCACAAGAGTTCTTATAGTATCAAGTCGAGCTACAGGTGCGAAAGTTTCGTTGTAGTCGACTCCAGGTTGTTGTGAGTAGCCTTTAGCTACCAACCTTGCTTTATGTTTTTGTATAGAACCATCGTGGTTAAGTTTTGTTTTGTAGACCCACTTAACTCCAATGATTTCTTTATCTTTAGGAAGATCAACTAACTCCCATGTGTTGTTTTTCTCGATCATTTTAATTTCTTCATTCATCGCCATCACCCATTTTTCATCTTTGGCTGCAATTTCATAGCTTTCAGGTTCTACAGATGTGAAGTTGCAAACTTCAGGGCACGTCTCATAAATTTCAGCTAATGCTTTGACTCTTCCAGGTGTTGACTCCGGACTTGAATCTTCTTGCTCCAATGATTGTGCTGATGTCGGAGACGTTGGTGTAGCTGGACTCGTTTCGCCTGTACTTGTACTTGTTTCTCCTCCAGAATGCTGAATTTGTGGTGTCTTTTCAGCTGGAATCTCCATAGATATCCGTGGTAGATATGTTTGTTTTTCAACTTTGTCTTTCTCCCAATTCCAAGAAGCGTCTTCATCAAACTCCACATCTCTGCTGATCACGAGCTTTTTGGTCTTCAAGTTATAGACTCGATAGCCTTTTGATTTTGAGCTATAGCCCAAGAATATTCCTTTATCTGATTTTTCTTGGAGCTTGTGACGTTTCTCCTTTGGAATATGGATGTAGCATATACATCCAAATACTCTTAGATGTTTTGCTGAAGGTTTCTTTCCACTCCAAGCTTCAATTGGAGTTTTATTTTCCACAGCTTTAGTTGGACATCTATTTAGCAAGTATACAGCCGTGTATACAGCTTCAGCCCAGAAACTGTTTGGAAGGCCTTTTTCATGTATCATTGTTTTGGCCATTTCCATTACAGTTCTGTTTTTACGTTCAGAGACACCATTTTGTTCAGGAGCATAACCAACTGTTAGTTGGCGATTAACTCCTTCATCTTCACAGAATTTATTAAATTCTTTAGAGGTGTATTCCGTTCCTCTATCGCTTCTTAGTGTTTTTATGAAATGACCACTTTTCTTTTCAACAAAAATTTTGAATTTTTTAAATATTGTAAAAACTTCTGATTTTTCACGCATGAAATAAACCCAGGTCATTCTAGAATAATCATCAATAAAGAGGATAAAGTACCTGGATTGATTTTGAGATGGGGTCCTCATTGGTCCACATACGTCAGTGTGTACCAACTCTAGTATTTCCCTTGCTCTCCAAGCTTTGTCACGAGGGAAAGGTTTTCTATGTTGCTTGCCCATCATACAACTTTCACATGTGTCAGTGATTTCCTGTATGCTTGGCAAGTCCCTCATCATATTTTTTTGTTGAAGAATTTTTAGTGCGTGAAAATTGAAGTGGCCAAATCTTCGATGCCATAGCCATGATTCATCTACTTGAGCTTTCATGGCTGTGTCTCTGATATAATGCCAGCGAAGTGGAAAATTTCTATTTTCCATTCGGACTTCGGCAATTAATTTGTTATTATTTTTCTTATCACGAATGACGCATGACTCATCTTCAAAGTGAAGAGAGTAGCCATGCTCCATCATTTGTCCAACACTTAGCAAATTACTTGCTAGGCTTGGAACTAGAAGAACATCATTAATGGATCGAGTACTGTTATTAGTTTGAACAGCTATCGTACCTTTTCCTTTTGTATCAACGAGTGCTCCATTTCCCAATTTGACACGGGACTTTACTGTTGTGTTGATGCTGCTGAATAACTTCTCATCTCCGGTCATGTGGTTACTGCAGCCACTGTCGATGAACCAAGTATCTTCTTTTTGCTCGTTCGCAACATGGCACGCATAGAATAGCTGCTTGTTGTTTTCCGGTGTATCTTCGTTTTCTTCCGTGTAGTTTGCTCGAAGATTTTGTTTTAAACGACAATCTTTCTCCAGATGTCCAAGTTTTTTGCAGTTGTTGCATTTTGGTTTTCCTTTGTGGAAACAATCTTTTTCCAAGTGGTTTGTTTTTTCACAAATACCACATGGAGGATAACTTTTTCTTCTTTGATCAAACCCGGTTCTGGGTTTTTCTCTTCCTCTTGATTTTTCTTCAAAATTTCTTTTTCCCCCATTATTAGATTTTTGAGACCTTACTTTGAGTTTAGACTGAAAGGCACTTTCAAGTGAGTCATCACTTCGCCGACTCAGTCTAGCCTCATATGCTTCAAGAGAGCCAATTAGTTCTGTTACTGAAAGAGTCTCAATATCTTTTGACTCTTCAATAGCAGTAATGACATGATCATATTTATCAGTCATTGTGATTAGTATTTTTTGAACAATTCTTTTATCATTTATATCATCTCCATAGGCTCTCATTTGATTTACTATCTCTTTAATTCTAGAGTAGTAATCTTTTACGGTCTCAAAATCTTTCATTTTTAAATTTTCAAAATCCCGTCTTAGAGTTAGAAGTTTGACGGATCTCACCTTGGCACTTCCTTGAAACTCTTCTTGAAGAATTTTCCACGCCTCCTCTGCTGTCTTAGCTCCCATGATTCGTGGAAAGATAGATGGTGTCAAGGCTTGTTGAATGTAGCCTAGAGCGGCTGCATTTCTTACAACATTTTTGTTATGTTTTTCTTGTTGATCCGCGGGCAGAGTTTTGACATCGCTTGGTATTTTAAATCCGTCTTCAATAATATCCCACAAGCTTTGAGCTTGGAAATATGTCTTCATTCGGATACTCCAAAAATCATAGTTATCGCCATCAAAGATGGGGATAGGAATATTGTATGCACCAGCGGTAGTCATGGTATACTCGAATAAACGCCCAACCTGGCTCTGATACCAATTGTTGGAATTGTGATGACTTTTAGTTATTTGTGTGAGGGGTTTATTTGTAAAATAGTATAATTAATTTTGCTATTATAGGAAATCACTTGGATGGTGATTTGAGTAATGGAAATTTTATAATAGGAAAAGATCTTGCTTTTTTATTATTGTTTTGTCAAGTTGCCTTTTTTGTTGTACATCATTTCATTACACACTCAGCCTTTTTATAGGCTTCATATGTCGGTTAATTGGAATCTAGTATTTTCCATATATTAAGTTAATAGACTCTAGTGGCTTCTATAATAATCTTCCTAAAATATCTTTAGCCACTAATATTTATTATAGTATTTTCTAGAAGTACCTAGAAATACATTATAATTTTAACAAAACTTCATATCCAAAATTCCAAATATTCTTAGCCACTTGGGGATCCTGTAAGTTATAATTTCGATGAGAGGTATAAAGGAAGTTGTTTGTTGTTCTAGAGTTGTGAGTTGGCATCTGATCCAGTGTTAGCTGCTGCCCATTCTGTTCCAGAAACAGAGGAAAACCAACTGCTTTTCTTAAAGAAGTGTTGGGAATGATACGAAAATCATAATATAGATTAATTAATTAGAATTCTGATTTTTTTTATATGATATAGACAGTCCCAACAATTGCAAAGTTTTTCGCTTCTTCTCTGCTAAGATAGTGTGAACATTAATTTGGCTCGAATAACATCCAAAGTGACCTATGTGGAGAGATAATGTATTTGTGTCTTAACAACAACTAATTATGCTCTGTAAAATCTTCTGGTTGAATGCTGTGTAATACCATATATGATTTGGGTATGTAAGGGTTGATAAAATTGAACTGAGCTCATAACATAATTATCATTTTCATTCATTTTAACCATATACATTCCTCATAGATGGATGTTTAAAATCACGATAAAATAATTAATAACCTAATGCCTAGTAAGTTCATGACTCTTGTTACTTTATGCAATAATTAACCGAGAATTTAAAACAATGTGTTATGTGATCCAAACTCCATATATTAAGCAGAAAGGCTTTTTTTTTTTTTTTTTTTTTCTTAGAAAGAAGTTTGCTCTAACAAAATATCAGGTGGATATGATAGAGTTCTTAGTTAACTTTTTTTTTATCCGAACAACAACATATACAATACATTTTCAATAATAACTAACTTAAAATTAGTTACGGTACTTTTAGAAATAATGGTATCATATAGTTCCACGAGATTAACAAACCTGACTCAGTAGTTTTATTATGAACATAATAACCAGCCTGACTCAACAGCAAGCACAACCCAAAATAATAAGAAAAACAAACAAATTCATATCCAAAACAAAATGCCATCGCTAATAGATGAAATAATTCGACTAGTTATATGTAGGAGGAACTATATGGAAAACCAATTTAGTTTGAATTCAATCGTAGCGAAGTCGAGAAGAGGTGAACCTTCAAGAGAACTTCACAAAGAATTTGTTACTGCTTCCCATTTTCCTTTACGAGGATTTTTTATTTCAACATCTTTAAGGTAATTAGTTCCGGTAAACTTTTTCATTACCTCCCATACGATGAGCTCGCTGAAGTACTTCTTGTCTGACAGTAAGAACCGGCATATATGCAACTATGTGCTTCGGATGGCAAATCGAGAAGATTGCATCAAAAAATGGTGACTGCTCCCACAACAATTTATTTGAAGTTGTTTCAAGTAATAGTTTCTGAACATTTGTTGCTGGAAGGACCCTTCTTTTGAGATGATCAATGTCGATATTCAATGGCACTGGCACATGTGTTGCTATTACCATTTAAATGTTGAATTTGCTTGATAAGGTGAGCGTTTCCCTATTTTAAGAAAACACAAACCATTAATAGAATGCAATAAATGCAGTTTCATATGGATTTGGGGAGCAATGGCTGGGAACAGAAGACTAGACATTGGCATGCCATCATAGTAGAAAAGAAGTAACTTTGGAGCATAAACTTGTACTTTGGTTAACATGAGTACGCTAAACGCTGTATATATGAACAATCTCTTTAATGAAAGACATGTGATATCAACGCTTGCAGGGCTCAAAAGATTCATTTGAAGGGTCAAAATCTCAAGTAAAGGAAACTTTGATTCAATCATGTTGAAAAATGCATCATCCATGAATATGATCAACCCATCTACCGATAAATATGTCACGCTTCCTAATGAATCCATATTAAAAGTAACACGTTCAATTCGAGATTTAGAACTGTAATCGAACAGCCTAAGATTTGGGACATCATTAATTTCAAAAATATATTTCTCTTCATCATGATGGATAATGAAATAACAAAGACAGTGATGGTCTTAAAGCCCTCGCAATATAAGCAAGCTACAAAATGAAAATATGTTACTAAGAACCCCGTCACTTATATTCACTCAGGTCAAGTTAAGTGCCCGCAAGGACACGCATTTGATCAAACCAAATCTTTCATGGGGCGGATCTATAACTTTAAGTCATTAGATGCACAAAATATTTTTCCAAGTATAAATAAATAAAAATAAACTAAAAAGTACGATTTTATTATAACTTTTAAACACATTAAGAAGACATATATTTCTTTTGACATATTAGTCAAGTAATTAAATAAGACATATATTTATGTGACATAAAACTTATTTGGGGACAATGTTCATTTCAAAGAAAATCGAGGTTTAAATTGCAAAGAAATCTATAAAACCATCCACAAACTGAGATGTCACTGAAAGAAAGAAACTATAGAAAAAATCACCATAAAATTCATTTTGTGAATGGTTTTGTGGATTTTTTTTTTAATGGGTGTAGCATTTCCCAAAGAAAAACCAAATGTACAAAGTCCATCTCTACAAGTGCACTTTCAAACTTCATAAAGAAATTCTTTAACCAAAAAGTCAAATACAAACATGAGTCACGATTCCTTTTTTTAAACCCAAAAAGAGCGGGTCTTATGACGCATCCCTTCATCCAACGATCCACAACGCATCCCCATAAAGTCAACTCAATATCCACTAATCTCATAATAACATCTGGAAACGAAACACTAGACTCATTTCATATCGAATTTGTTGTTTATAATCAGATCTATCAAAACATAAACTGATTTTAAGCGAAAATTAGGGCTTTTTTTTTAAATAAAAATGACGAAAGTGTCTGATAATTGGGAGAGGTTAGTGAGAGGTGTGCTACGGCGAGAACAGCTCCTGTTAACCGGAAAAAGTCGTGAATGGAAACTGATTTCTATGAAAGCGATGAAAAAAGCTGCTGATAAGATTCAACTGGAAGATGCTCATGTTGCTAGGATTTGTAAGTTTTTTTTTTTTTTTTTTTTTCAATTTCATATATACCCAAATTAAACACCAAATTAAAAAGATAATAGCCGTCATCTTCATTTTTATGTTCTCGTCATGATCTCCTACGTCGGTGTCATTGCCGACTCCGTCATCGGTGACAATGATGACTACGGCAGTCTCCGTCGGTGTCATTCAAAGTAGTCCGATTGACTTCAGGGCATTTCCGATGCATTTGAGCTCATCACGAACGTTCAGTGTGAACTTTGAGAGATAACAATGGTATTTGTTATGGTATTTGGTTTAGTTGATCGTATTTGTTGTGGTCGTAGCAGTCGACGATATATCGGAATCGGGTTGACTTCCGAATTATCAAAACAAGATATAATATTCCTCTGAGTGATCGATGGCATCGGGAAATCAGAATCCATGTCCTACATCATCATGGCTTGTGAAAGAGTCCGCAATAATGACGAGGATGATCGAAGTGAGGATGCCTATGCAAATGGGGATGATGCCTAGAAGGGTGAATAGCCAAATCGGTTTTTATGATCTTTTAAAATTATGAAAAATAGTTACTTAAACATTTTATTAATTATTTTTACATAGTTTGTTAAATACTTTTTCAAATTACTATGTTCACATAAAAAACTCTTTTTTTTGCTTATAAATTTTACTGTTTATTATCTCTATCTCTACTCTCTACGATGCATTTGGATCTTTCTGTTTTTAGATATCTTAAAAATAATATGTTTAAACAAGTTACTAATTTTAGACATTTACTTCATCAAAATTCAAATCAATATACATTTCAAATTTTGTAACTACTAATTGTGTCATTAAAACATTACATGTTTATATTTATACCACTAAAATCATTTAGTTCCATTAAGAATTAAATGTTCTCATAATTTAACTCCTCCAATAACACTTACTCATTACAAAGTAAACTTGTTGTTTAGTGACCAAATAAATGTGAGTAAAAAGAAAATCACAAAAGGGATCAACCTAGATGGCTAGCTATGAAATCACAACAAAGTTCTATTGGATATATCGTATGCTAAAACCTGAGTTTTGAAAGAAATAAAGAAATATTATGTACTAAATATCTTGACTCAAAAATAGCAAATTAGCAAAATTAAAGATGATCAAATAGTTATAATCGTTTTTAGAATGACAAGACTATAAATAATTCGAAACTATACTTTGTTTTTTTAGTGTATGAGCAGGCATATTTCATGGCTCAGAGTTTGGACTACAATAGTGAAGGAAAAGGCATATTTCCGGCATATTTAATGTCTGTGATTGAGGTAATGCTAAGATTTGAATTTTTTATTGAGTGCATGTGTGTAAATTGCAATACTGTAGCACCAATGCTCTCAAATTTAAGAATCTTATCTGATTCATTATTAATAAATACAATTTTGGATATGTTGCAGCAAAAACTTGCCGCAGAGGATGGAAGGATAATAGATCGAAAGGGTGATGCTCAAAAGCTGTGGAACTTTTATCAGCATTACAAGAGAAAATGCTTGAATCCGGAACTTTCAGGGCTCATATGATACTCAGATCTAAAGAAACTATAAAAGTTTTTTCCACATTGAAAGCTCTGGTTGAGGTGATGGAGGTCCTTGTTAAAGAAGGTCCACCTGATGGAGTTGGAAGAGAGATTGCAGAAGAGGTATTACCATCTAAAAAATTGTTATAAGTTACACATAAAAAAATATTCTACATATTTGCTGCTGATAACATGATGTTTAGATTGATATTTAGTTCAAAAGTTGCAATGCCATGGGCTCTTAAATGTTATGAATTTGTTGACATTGACTTAATGTTAAATTAGTTGGGTTGCTTAAATGATCAATTTTTCAGTGATGTATTCTACATCGTTGCTTTTAAGGTTGAAAATAAGTTGTTTTCTGTCTGTTTAAAATATACCCTCTTTAACTTATACAAGCATCTCAAACGCTTTTTGATAAATGTAATACTCCGTATTTATTTGGGTTAATGGCATGTAATAGCAACGTACTTTCTCATTTGTGCCATTATCAGATACGAACCCAAAAAAATACGACAATATCCATCCAACTTTCAAATTTTGTTTCATTATCAGATACGTACTTTCTCATTTGTTCAAATATCAGATACGAACTTTAAAAAAAAATACCACAATACCCATCCAACTTTCAATTTTTTTTTTTCATTATCAATTTTTTTTCAAATTTTCATTATCATACGCAAATTTTTTTCATTATCATTTTGTTTTATTTGCTTTGTGTATGCCGTTTTGGTCCATCTTAACTTCTTTCTGAAGAATGAATCCATCCCGAGCCTACAGTACACAATATTGGGTTTTGTGGATCTCATCAGCAAAAGAACTGAATTGGGATCTTCGGGAGGGGCCGACAAACAACATTCTCTCATATCATCAACACACCCTTTTGATTTGCTATACTTCAAGGGAGGGAGATTAATGATCTGAGATGTAGTTGGGTTCCAATAACAAAGCAACATTCTCGCATACTTTTTGGTCATTTTACCTCGTTAACAATAACAAAGCTAACCCAAACACGAAGCATGGGCTTATGAAATTAATTACTTTATCTCTATGATGACAATTTTAACCGGCCAGGGTATGTAGCCTAGTGGCAAAAGTCTTGTAACTATCATCGTGATATCATCATGACAAATGTGAGAGAAGTGTAGTTATATTTCTGCTAGGTGCAAACAACCCATCACTGATAATTAAACAAAATTTGGATTCGTATCTGATAATTAAACAAAATTTAAAAGTTGGATGGGTACTGTGGTATTTTTTTTGGTTCGTATCTGATAATGGCACAAATGAGAAAGTACGTTGTTATTACCATTAACCCTATTTATTTGGGTAAAGAGTAACTGCGCTTAGGGCTCTTAAAAATTTGAATTCATTGACACCAATAAATGCCAGTAACTGTCTTCTCTATATATGTATCAGTTTGGTGTTGATCTTTTTTTACTTTTCATCTTATCGTTTATATGTTTATTTTAGTTAAAAAGGTTAAAGTTGGAGGATGGTAATAAATTAAAGCAGATGGGAAGGAAGTAAAGTTGGAGGATGTGGGTAAACAGGGTAAAGAAGAAGGCGCGGGGAAGCAGTTAAGTAGAAACAAATCCTTTTATAAAGGGTCGACGTCAAGACCAAAAGAGTGGCAGTACCTCGAAATATCAATTGAAGAGATAAAACAGGCAGCCAAAAATTTCCAAGATTGTATTGGAATAGGTGGATATGGTCTTGTATACAAAGGAGAACTCTACAAGTCAGGTAAACCTATCCTGGTGGCTATAAAACGGTTAAACGAGCAGTTTGGACAAGGGTTAAAGGAGTTTTTAACCGAGATTCAGTAACTTTCTCGTAACAAACATCCAAACTTGATATCTCTTCTTGGCTATTGTGAAGAAGATAAAGAGAAAATTTTAGTTTATGAATACGCACAGCGTGGAAGTCTGGATCAATATTTGAGGCGTGACAATACCACTAATTATACTCTTACATGGCACCAAAGACTCAAAATATGTGCTGGCGCGTCTCGTGGGTTGGCTCATCTCCATCATCATTTTGGAAAGCATATCCGCATAATCCACAGCGATATAAAAAGTGCGAATATATTGTTAGATAAAAATTGGGTAGCAAAAGTTTCTGATTTCGGATTATCTAAGTTAAGTTTGGCTGGATTAGATAGAAGCGCTGTTATTTCCCGTCCATGTGGCACAATAGGCTACTGTGAACATACATGATTACTGGCATCTTGATGAAAGAGTCGGATGTATATTCTTTCGGCATGGTATTATTTGAAGTATTATGTGGAAGATTGTGCTATATAAAAGACAACGATGGTATCTTATTATCAGGCCCTTTGGCTAAAGAGTTCTATGAAAGGAAGAGATTGGAGGATATTATTGATCCTAGTTTGAAGGAACATTTCAGTTCAGACTCTGTGAATAAATTTTCAAAAATTGCGTATCGATGCTTGCATTATGATCGAAAGCAACGGCCTCCTATGGATCTTGTCGTGAAAGAGCTTGAAGACTTGCTCGAAATGGAAGTATGAATTCTTAATGCAGATAACTAGTCACAACACCTATAGTAGTTCTGCTGAAACAAAAAAGCTTCTTGGCCTTGCAGTATGTGAGTGGCCCATCAACATAGAGGTTGTGGGTTCAAGTCTCGTTGGAGACATGTGAAGATGCTCATATTGCCAGAAGTTATTTGATTTTAGTCATAAAATTTGTGAGTTCATACAAAAGTTTGTTAATCATGTAACTTGTGATGTTCAACAGCCTCCTCAGGTGATTACCGTTGTTTTGAAAGTGAACATGCATTGTGAATCTTGTGCTCAAGAGATCAGAAATCGTATTCTTAGAATGAAAGGTGTGTGTCTTTGTGTTTTCATTTCTTCTTTTTCGAAGTAATTTATTCATTTTTTTTACCAATATTGAATCTTATTTGACTTGCTTTTCTATTGCTTTCATTTAAACCATCAATTTTAGAGAATTAAATTTACATGTATACGTTATTTTCTTTAATAATACCAATCTATCACAATCTGTATATTCCCTTGATTTGCATCTATAAAAATTCATTTTAAGATTCTAGATCTCATTATTTGAACTATGGATTTTAATATTAGTCACGATATTCCAATAAAATCCTAACTACCTAATAATGAATCATATTGTATATTTATTCATATATTTTTTTTGTACACTAGGGGTGGAAAGTGCGGAACCAGATCTAAAAGCCTCAGAAGTATCCGTTAAAGGAACATTTACGGCGTCCGCCCTAGTGGATTACCTACACAAGCTAACCGGAAAACAAGCCGTCATTGTGAAACAAGACCCCGAGCCTAAAAAAGAAGAAGAGAAAAAGGATGACGGTGGCGAGAAAAAGGAAGAGACGAAGGACGCCCCCGCAGGTGGCACCGGAGAAAAAGATAAAGATAAAGATTAAGACAAAGAAAAGGAGGAGAAGAAGGATGCGGGCGGTGAAGAAGCAGCAAAAGGCGAAGGCGGTCCGCCTGCTGGTGGCGATGATATTAAGGTGGTTGAGCTACAGAAGAATGAATTTTATTATTACCATCCACAAAATTACCAGGTATGATACAATAACAAACTTAACAAACTATAAAATGAAAGCATGTTCAACAACAAATTTTGTGTACATTTAATTAACATTACCAAAAACATTAAATTCGTATATAAATTTATTCTTTTTATACAAAATTATCATTTAAAGTCTACTTTTATACTTTTATGACACAAAATTATTCTTTAAAGTGTAATACAAAACTATCGCCTATCTTAGTTTGTGAAACATTATATATTTAACACTAAAATCATTAAATTTACTCACAATTAATTCATATATCTCTCTATATCAATTATCAAACCATACTAACTTTGTTATCATATCTTGCAAAATTCAACACCAATTATCTTAAGTTAGTTAATAGTAAAACTGTCACTTTATTACATTGTTTTGAAAACCAGACTGAATTAGTTTAACCATGAGAACCGAGAAAAAAAACAGTTTAATGACCGGTTCGGTTTTAAAAACCATGCTTTATCAAACCATGCAAACTGTTTAATTAATGTTTATGGACAATAACTTTGAGATAGGTAAGAAACATTTAATCTTGGCTAACTAATGTAGTTTCATAAATGCGACATTGGGCCTATTTGATATGCAGCTTTTTTGAAACTGTAAGCTTTTTGTTACAAAAATAATCTCCTTCAAAATAAATAGTTCCGTTTGGATATATCAACTTCAAGCTTTTATTTTAAACAAATAGCTCCAAAATGAAAAGCTTATTCATGAAGCTTTTTAAATATCTCGGAGCTGTTAAAACATAAAATAACTGTTAACAGCTTATAATTACATTTAACACCTAATTTACCAAATACTTTTATTGAAAAAAAATATACAGCTTGTAGCTCATGTTAACAGCTTTGCAGCTTACATCATACAACTTACAAATGTTCAGTGACGAGAACCCCAATGCATGCTCAGTGATGTAAAAATTAATGAAAGGATATAATGGTCAAGCTAAAAGCGGGTGTTATGGCATGTTATGAGGGGAGATAATTTTGGCTGTGTAAGTAATGTTTGTGTGTAACGCTTATGTGCCATGATGTGGCACAAAAAATTGAGTTTTGGTGTGTTACGACACTTGATGCTCTTATAAGATTGCATTCATATTTTATATTTTATAGCTACAACTTTAGCTTGTTACCACAAATACTATTGTATTATATTAAAATGTTATAGTTTGAAGCTCCTCGTACTCCGCTCTGATGAAAATTAATTATTGTTATTGTTATCAGCCAAAAATATACGAAAAGTTTAACGGATATATCTATTATTTTGGTGAAATAAATCATAAAGTCTCACTTTAACGGAGTTCAATAGGAAGGTTAGTTTGGACTTATAATCCAAAGAAAGTTAATAAAGCTATTTAACTTATGTACTAAAACCAGCTTGTTTTAGTATTAGAATCAACTTATTTTAGTAATAGAACAAGCTTGTTGTAACTACAAGAACAATGTGTCAAGTTGAGAAATATAAAGGAGTGACGAAAGTACCCTTTTGTGCTAGTCATAATAAATCAAAGGGAATTAATCCCTCATTACACGTGTGATTTGGAGGTCGTGTGTATGCTTATGGTTTCTTCAAGTGAGTAATTCTAATTCATTCAAGAGATAAACATGATCAAAATCAAGAGTTAACTCTGATTCATTCAAGAGATAAAACATGCTCCAAATACAGTCGAATATTGATTTGTTTGGGAGCAATGGATGGCAAGACGGGACTAGGCACATATCATAGTCGAAAAGAATTAATTTTGGAGCATAGATCTGTATTTTGATTAGCCTATATACGGTGTGTACGCTCACCCATATGAACAATCTTGTAACACCTCAAAATTTGTAGATTTGATTAGAAATATATTATATTACCAGAAAAGTCTTTTCATTAAGTTTTATTATAAATAATGACTTTCGGTGAAAATAGTTAACGAAATGGACTAACAATGCAAAATACTTCACGACAAAGACTAACAGGAGTTATTATGCAAAATTACCATTTTGCCCTTTTGGTTTATATGACTTAAAACTCAGGGAATTAAAACCAAACAAGCACACGTGTGTGTATGTTGTCTGGGACGTGGCCTTTTATGAGAATTTTGGAGGGAAAATAACAAAGCACCTTAATATTCCAAGATTAATCTCCGGAAAGTTGCTAAGGTGTTAGAGATGTGTTTGGTGAATTCTTGCAAGCCTTGTTGAGTTAGAGATAATCCTTATCAAGGTAAGTAATGATTCTATGCCCTAAATCCATGTTTATGCTAAATTAGGGTTATGTTACATTGAAGTTTTATGAACCCTAGTTTTGAGTTCATCATTAAATATGATGTTAAAAACTTATTATGAAAGAACTTATGTTTAAACCATGTGTTAGAATCATGGTTTGATGACTATTAGAAATTATGTTAAGTTTATGAAGATTTACATATGCTTGATGAACATAGATGTTGTGACATGATTATTATGACTTAAGCTTGTTACTATGCCTATGAAGTTGATAGAAGGTGATTGTAGACTATGTTAAGCATGATTTATGAATTAGAAAATAATTATATTTCAGAATTAAAGAAGTTCATGTTTTTAAATATGAATTAGATTATGGTTTTTGGAAGTTGTTGATGATTAGTTTATAAATTAAGAGGTATTTGGTACAGGCTTAAAATACTAGTGAAAGTTGTCACACCCTCAAAATATCGCAATGAAAGATATCGGGGCGTGACTTTCATGGGAACAAAGTTATAGTTACATCGAACAACCTCTACATTAGTCGTTTAAAAATACACGTTCAATAACGTTTAAACAAAGTTTTGAATCATTACAAATGCAAGATCTACAATAATAAGTAAATAAGTTTTTGAAAAAGGTTATCGAACGATAAATCAATGCACAAGTCTTCAAAAAGATGCGACTCGAATGCTCATGCTCCATCATAGGCAAATTAACTATCGCAAACCTGAGAAATACATGCTAAAACGGTCAAAAAAATACGTTGGTGAGTTCATAGATTTAAAGCATATGTACTAATGAACCACAAGTTTTAGCGTGCGTAACTATTGTAACCCAATGAAACCAAATTGCGTTTACTACTGACTAAGCTCATGACATTGAAGCGTTAAAAATAATGTAAATAAGAGTGCCCAATGCAGGTATCTAACACAAAACACCCGTTTGTTACTCAAATGAAGTGTAGGATCATTCTTTATGTTGTTTGATGATTCGGGTGGTCTAGGATGATGATAGATCAAGTAAGCCATATTAGAGAGATAAAGTAAAGAGAGGGTGTTTTCTAGAGAGAGAGAGTAAAACAAAAGGAAGAAGTTTGATTATTGAAAAGCACCACCTCTTCCCAAGTGGGAAAAGGCTTTAATACTACATACTACACGCCCTTCTGTCGGGCTGTAGATCAGGAATACAGTGGGTAAAGACCCGTCCGTTCTCCACGGTTTTGCTCTAAACTAACTAACTAACTAAATAACTAGTAAATAACGTAATGTCTACGAGCTAACATATGCTAGACTAGAATTGGGGTGACCGACTTTTCAACATGGATTTTCTAAATCCCAACAATCTCCCCCTAAGGGAGGTCACCCCATGAAATACATTTTGAATCCTAGCATTCTATCTTTAACTTCAGTTCCGAGCTCGTAGACTTCAATTCTTCAAGTTCCGCAATCTTTGTGCATTAGCACTGATTCTTCAAAGTCCGAATCCTTTGTACTTTCAGTGGAAGTCTTTGAACTGATCCACGAGTAGGTGATTCTTTGAGCCAAGTTAGAGATCATCAGCCACAACAAACCTCTGACTCATCCATTGTTGTATCGCCTTCATGTGATGTTGTGACTTTTGGACCGACATGCTCACAGTTTTGGATCATGATATCTTTTCATCAGAGTAGCGGAAGCTTCGTTGGTTCATGATATTTGCAGCAGCGTAGCAGAAGCAGAGTATGAAAATATCAGAGCCAAATTATGTAGATATGCATTTATCATGATTTCTTTAGGCGTGAGTGTGAGCATGCGGTTATGGATTGATTCCTCAATTCTGATCAGCTGCAACCATCGGGTGTTCCTGCAAACAACAGTTAGCAATAAAGCGCACGAAAGTGTCTTTGATCACTTTCGTTGAATGGGGTTGCAAGAACCACGGTTCCCCGTTGATCAGTACAAGTACTGCCTGCGATCAGGTAGAATTCCGAAGAATCTCCTTGACAGGGTTTCGCAGCTAATCTAGCCGTTCTCAAATCGGAGCGTCCCAAAGTAGACAACACGGAGTGAGTGAACCAGCGAATTGAGATTCACTGATTGAATGCAAATTGATTTGAAAAAACAATCGCGTATTGCTTAAGAGAAAGAATTTTGCAATATGATAAAGGTTTTATAAGAAAGACCAATTTTCAATCATAAATAACCTTTTATTTTGAAACATTAATACACAGTCGATGTGCTAGAGAAAAGAATTGTTGAGCACAACGACCGGTTTTTCAAAGGTATCCGTCAATCTATTTCCTGGACCAAGGTTGATTCAAGAGTGAATCGCCCCATTGTTTCTATCCAGTTGTCATAAGTTTGATCTTTTGAAAAGATCTCACATGTCACCCACCAAGAGCTTGTTTGATGTTGGCTCTAAAAGGATTTCTATCTTCATCGTGACTACTTTACATATCACTCGGATGTTCTGGAAATATCACAAGGATAATGCGTAGGACTCATAATATAATTACTTACTTTTCACAGTGTATGAAACAACAAGTATTCATGAATTTTGTGTCCTAATGAAATTTCTTGTGGATGATCTCTTGGCTCTAGACTCAATTGTGCATTTAGGTTTCCTATATCGGAGACTAGGGAAAGGGTCTCCTTCTTCAATATCAACTATCTCTAAGAGAAAGTTGATAACCTATTGATAACATCAAATTATCCTGAATATTAAGTGTCAATTTCCCTCGATAATGCTTGTAATTTATATCTTTTATATGGATTTACGCTTGTTTTCCATTGTTTTCCACTTTCAGGTAAATTACGAGCATTGGAGCTAAAGAGACGCGGAATTGGTGAGTTATCAAAGATTTATCAGAGTATGCTCACTTTGAAGAAGTTACGGCGTAACTCATCTCTCACATTACGCCGTAACTAAAGCGTGACTCAGAAAGTCAACTCATCAGAAGATTACGGCGTAACTCTCCCAAAACACTACGACGTAACTATATTAGGTCAAAAGAGGTTTCGCGCCGCTGATAACTACGCCGTAACTCTTTCATAAACTCCGGCGTAACCAAGAAATATTGAAGATACGGCGTAACTACTTATAAGGTTACGCCGTAACCAGCAGATCTAGTGCAAATTACGAAGAAATAGAAGATTACGACGTAACTATTCTATTAGTTACGCCGTAACCCAGATCTGGCCTATAAATACCCCACGATTTCCAGCATTTGAAAGCATCCCATTTCACAAACCACAACCAAAGAACGTGGGAAGAAGCCAAAGGCAGGTTTAGAGGAGCATACGGAGCTGTCTCCAAGGGAGAAATCACTCCCCTACGATAAGCATTAGCATTTTATCTTTTCTTTACTTTCGATTCATGTATTTCGTAACATTGAATATTGAATTGATTTGTATGGTTAATGATTGTACAAAAGATTGCACTACCATGCTTCGATGATGATCAAAGGTATGAGGGGTGTATGTTCCAGCCAAGACTTGCCTTTCACCTAAGAATAAGAAATACGAAACACTACATTAAGTGATTACGCAGGGGTAGGACCCTGCGAACCACCTCCGGCGTGAGAGTAAGTATGAGTTATGGTTGTATAAGTGTGTGCAAGTAAAGAGATGAGTATGAAATGAGCATACCATAATCCATTGCCCGTCCAACCTATTTATAGTGGATGAAATAGGGTTGAGAGCACTTCTGCATGAATGTCGGAGATCATGGGGGTGTCTCATGATTATGGGTAACCGCTAGGGTTTAGTAACCCACGTTCTCAACCTTGACGGGGAAGTCAATAGAGAGAGGGAAATCGTGGGTTTGATCAAGTCAGGAGGTTCCCCTATCCAGTGCTTCTTCGTCAGTCCTACCCCGAAGGGCTTAGGGCTTCGAATGGCAAATTCCTCTTAGGTAACCTTCGTGCTTACGAATAGTTTGACGCCTGTGGATATTTTGGAATCCTAACTTGGGCCTTCGAATGGAAGGGCTTCGACACGTCTCGGAGGAGTGTCCTTCGAGCTACTCGGAGGGTACATCATCAAGCCCCCCAGTCGAAAGTGATGTATATGAGTGAAGAGGCATTGCTTTCGACTTCATGCTTCGAAAAAATACCATCCTGCTGCTAATCGCATTAGTTGAAAGATGACTATGCACCTAATTAAGCGCATTTAATGCTAACTAATCCTTTCGGCTGCCCGCTACAGGAATCACAATTTCCCATTCTACCCGGAGACCAAAAGACTGTATTTAAAATTTAAAAAGTTAAATCGGATAAGAGTAATTATCCAGGACACATGTGCGGCTAGGAAAGCGGTAAAAACAGTATTTAAGGAGGGGTTGTTGAAACCCTAAAACATTTTACTCTCTCCGCCACTTTCTACACGCAGTAAAATTGTGATCGCCACCACTCTGAAATCAAAAGGTAAACCTTCCTTCTAACTTGTAGCTTGTTTTTTTTGTTAAAAATAGAGTCCAAGTTTATCATAAAACAGCAAAAATGTACATTGTCTGTAAAAGATTTACATGATCACTTAGCTGATTACCCAATCCCACCAGAGCACAAAGTGATGTTATCCAAGTCTAATCAGGGTATTTTTTATGCTCTTCAAGGTTTTGTAGGGCTATACACACATGCATTTAGCCATTCCAACCTTAGGATTCCATTGCACCCACTGATTTTAGAGTTTATGCAATACTACAAAGTTCATATCTCTAGGTTCAACCCCTTTGGTTTAGCCAAACTGACCACGTTCATAGTGATGTGTAAAGCATACGGCTATAAACCAACATTAAAGGTTTTAAGAGGTTTTTTGAACTTGTATCCTGGGGCAATTGGTTAACTTTAGCTAAAAGGCCTGAGTCGGATGTGCCAAACTGGTCGGTGCAGAACCGTCAAGTTTTCTCACGCAAGCTAACCACTTGTGAATGGTTAACTGTAAGGAACTTAAAACAGCTCACACACCAAATGCAATTTAGATCAGGAGAATACAGTGGATTCCCGGGTCGTTAAGTCCCACGGAGGATGACTGGTGTTTAACACAATCAGATGTCGAATAACCACTAAGGATAGTGATCAGTAGGGATTTTTGAGTTTTTATAAACTACAGGAGATTAAAGGAAATTAAAAAGTTAAAATCTATTAAATAAACGCTATCACTATTTTAAACTGATGTTTTTGATTTTATGTTTTTATAAAACTTAATTTAAAACTACATGACGTACAAATAAAAACGTGAAACTTACACAATATTAATCCTAAAAATATGAAAATGATATTTTTACGAACCTAATGATATAAGAAAATTTATAGAAAAAGAAAATTATTTTTATAACTATTTATCTAATTATTATTAATTAAAAACTATTTTTAATTATTTAATAATAACCTAAATTACAAGAAAATATGAAGTAAACAAAATAAAATTAAGACTTGGAAAAATCTAAAATAACAAAAAAGAATTTTCAAAACTATTTTTATATTTTTCTGATTATTTTTCTATTTTTTATGGATTTTAAACTATTTAAAACTAATTAAATTACTAAAAATTACAAAATAAACTATGAAAAATCTGGAAAATTACTTTTTTTACTTTTTATATTTATCTAAACTTAATAAAAATGAAAAATTATTTTTTTGGACTTTTTCTGAATTATTTGTATTAAAAGCTATTTAAATAATCCTAAAAACTGTTTTTAATTAAGAAAAATAGCAAACTGTTATGGAAAAATGTGAAAATTTCAGGAAAACTCTAAAATTATACTAGGAATCTAGGAAAAATAGAAAAACATGGTGTTGTGTGGAAGATAATGGAACTGCTATGAAATGAGCTTATGAATAAGCACTTTAATAAGCCAAGTGAACACAAACAAGCACCAAACTGGAACAGAAGCTACAATATGCTAAAGTTACTCTAAATGAACTAAAAACAACAAGCTACAACCACTGATATGCAAGTTTGATCAGATTTGAAGACTTGAGCTTTTAAGCTAAACAGGTTCTGAGGGGCTACTTGCAGCCACAAAATAAGCAATCAAATAAGCTAGTCAGCAAAAACCAATTATTGAGACCTAAAGTAGACCTAGCTGAGGCCTTACAAACCAATTTTCAGACTTTAACAAGCTCTTATGAGCCCTGTACCAACCCTGCAATATCTGAGAAAAACTCAGCTTTGACTGAGTGTTGGAGCAGGGGAGATAAGCCCTTCTTGATGAGCTTGTTTGAGAGCTTTAGAAATTTAACAAAATTCCACTAAAATAACAATAAGAAAGTAGACCTGGCCAAGTTATTAATCCCAAAGTTTGATTTGATTTGGTCCAAGGATGAGCCTGTGAAAAATCTACCCAGTTGGGCTCAAAACCATTTTTCCAAGTTTTGTTGACTTTTGACAGATTGATAAACTTGACTTTTATGAATTTTGAAACTGATTTAAAGGTTGAATGTGATGTTATATGATAAAATGGAACTTCATCAAGCTTTGTTTATGAGTTTTAAACACAAATCAAGAGTTTAGCTTTCCAAAATTCCAACAGATGAAGCAGTGAGACAGATTGTGTTAATGTTTGACTTTAAGTGTTTGCAGACACAAGATATTGACTCAAATGAGTTAGTTAGAGCTAAACACACTTGATGCAACAAGGTTTAACCACTTAACAATCCTTGAACACAGATATAACCATAAACCCAAACACACCTTTTAACTACTGTTTTGCAATGAAAATTAAGCTAATCACTAAATTATCTAATTTTACCAATTAAGCTAAGTTAAGTGAACCTAATTACTACTAATTAAACATATTTAAGCCATTTAATGATCACAGGTTTAAATATGAGCACATACAAAAACTGTTTAGAAATATGAAAATGGGATAACAAGCTCACAACTGTTCCAGCCTGTTTTGTAGCTCAAACCAAACCCAAAACCATTATCCTAATCCATTTCCAATCCAAACACTGCTCTGCAACACTCACTACCCAATTCCAAGCTGCTTGAACCAATTTCTTCTTTATAGTTGACTTTTATTGACTTTCAATGGAACTTGATTGAACTGATTCCCCAAGCTTACAAAAAGCTATATAAAGCTTAAGTAAGTTGATTTGAGCTTAAATAAAGCCTATTGAAGCTTTGAACACAAGAGCTTAAGTTTGAAATTTCAAACAGTGCACATGAGATTTGAAACTGAAATGAACTTTTGATTTTTAGGTTCAAACTGAATTACATTAACTAATTAACTTAGTTCCAATATCATAAAGCTTGAAAATACAAAATGAAAAGCTAATTAAAACATTTTAGAGAAATACGACATACAGTAATTTAAAAAACTAAAAAATTGGCTTCTCTCTTGTTCCTCTTCCTCTTTTATGCTCTAGAAATGTTCCACGTGGCCTTCTGAGCAGATCCCACCTCTTATCTTGGCCAATGGGAGTGTTTTGAGTGTTTTAGCCATTTTTATATTTTTGGCGGGAAGAGACATTTTGACTTGTAGGGCTCTGTTTTATCAACTAGGGGGGGGTGGCATTAATTGTGGGGGGCTAGTGATGATGAGGGGTGGAGGAAAGGGGAAAAGGTGAGGTGATGGTGGCTGGGGCTTGCAGGCAAGTGGTGCAGAGGGGAGGTGGAAGGGATAAACAGTGTGGGGCGCCCTTTTCTGTTTTTTGACTTTCTTTGACCAAAGGGTCCAAAATGGGGAGGTCACTGGTTTTGACAGGGGGCCAATTGGATTATATGGCAGGGGTCCATAATTAGATATGACAAGGCTAGGCTTTAGTTTACATGACAAGGACCAAAACTGTAAATACTCCAATCTTGAGGGATCAATCCTGCCATTTCTCCAAAGTTAACACAAGGACTGAAATTGACAAACTTGAATAGTACAAGGACTAGTTTTGACATTTTTGATTTTCCAAGGACTAAACTTGCCAAATTTCAAAGTTCAGGGACCTAAGTTGTAAATTTGTAATTTTAAGTTTCAAGGACTGATTTTGACAACTTAGGAATCCCTAGGGACTCAAAATGATATTTTTCTTTATTTAGATTTACCAGGGACTGTTTTTGACAACTTTTGAAACTTGGGGGACTAAAACTGCCAATTATGCAAACTTGATACGTTTTTCACCAGATTTTGATATTTTTGCATTTAAAACACATAAAACACTTATTTGTGATGTTTTTATCATTTTGATGCATTTCTGAGTGTTTTCAGATGTTTTTGCAGTCTAATTTGTACAAAAATGATGAGTATTTACACACTTATCAATCCCACACACTAAGATATTGCTAGTCCCTAGCAATGTTTTGAGAAAAATTTAATGGATTTCATCTCTTTACCAAAAGCCATTACTTCTGGAGTAGCCAAATGTTTCAGTTCAAGTAAGAACCATGGTACATTGATAACCATGTGATTTTGAGCAAATCACCAGCTTTCAACGGATTTGATTTGTCTTTACCAGAAGCCGTTTGCTCTGGACTAGCCAACTCTTTAGATAAATTATCAATATTATCTTTGGTGAGTCGATTACCAATTATGGTTTTTCCACTGCCTTTACCACAAGCCATAAACTTGCGGGCTAGCCAACTCTTCACTTTTAAGGATATGGTGAGCTGAATACCATACAATTTTGGGCAAATTGCAAGCCGTCAACGGATTTGAGATATCTTTACCAAGAGCCGTTTGCTCCTGGATTAGCCAATCCTTTTGTTTATTAGACAAGGCGGACTGATAACCAAATGAGTGAGTGTAAAACAGTTACTCCAAAAAAAATTTTTGGCCAAAAATGGGGGAATTAGGCGGTATAATTACATGATAAAATTCGTGAGAATTCCCCCCCACACTTAGAAATGAATATTGCCCTCAATATTCAAAGTACCTGCGGTTATGCCGAAACATAGAACGTAAAAGGGAAATACTAAGGCCAATATTTTGCAAGAATTTTTTTTTTTTTTTTTTTTTTTTTTTTTTTTTTTTTTTTTTTTTTTTTTCATGAAACTCTTATATATACACAACATGTGGGGCAACTCCCCCACACTAGGGTGGTAGAAAGTAGAAAGAAGTAACTGTCAAGTTTTGTCACACAAGCTAGCCACTTGTGAATGGCTAACCGTAACAAACTTCAGACAGCTCAGAAATATGGGTGACAACCCATATGGCATGCTACTGTTTTTGATTACCGAGTCGCTAGCTTGACTCGATCCCCGCATTCATTGGTTCATGGGGAAGGTTTGTAGATCTGGGACAACCACAAGGGGAATGTCCTCTCCAAAGTAATGCTTCACTCGATGACCATTCACTTTAAAATTTGGACCATCGGGTTGAGATAACTCAATGGTGCCATAAGGATAAACCTTAGTAATAGTAAATGGACCAGACCAACGGGATTTAAGCTTTCCCGAGAAAATCTTCAATCTAGAATTGAAAAGAAGGACTCGATCACCAACGTTGAAAACGCGATTCTTGATTTTAGAGTCATGAATCTTCTTTGTCTTTTCTTTATAGATCAAAGAGTTCTCGTATGCTTGATCACGGAGTTCATTTAATTCATTCATTTGAACTTTCCTGTGATCACCAGCTGTCTGAATATCAAAGTTGGCATGTTTCAACGCCCAGTATGCCTTGTGCTCTAGCTCAACAGGTAGATGACATGCCTTCCCGTATACAAGCTTGTATGGAGTACACCCGATGGGTGTTTTGTAAGCTGTACGGAAGGCCCAGAGTGCGTCATCTAGCTTATCCGACCAAGAGGCACGGTTTTCGCCAACCGTCCTCTCCAGAATTCTTTTTATCCCTCGGTTTGAAACCTCCACTTGCCCACTAGTTTGGGGGTGGTACGCAGTAGAGAGACGGTGAGTTACACCATACTTCTGCATGACTCTTTCAAACTGGTCATTGCAGAAATGCGTACCACGATCACTGATTATGGCTCGTGGAGTTCCAAACCTAGCAAAGAGAGATTTCAAGAATTTCACAACAACTCGGGCATCATTGGTATGCAAAGCCTTAGCTTCAACCCATTTTGACAGATAGTCAACGGCCACGAGTATGTACTTATTACCGCGAGAAGAAGGGAATGGCCCCATAAAGTCAATGCCCCAGATGTCAAAGATCTCACACACTTGAATGGCGTTTTGTGGCATTTCATTCCTTTGTGAGATATTCCCGTGACGTTGACAAGCGTCACAGGCTTTGACGAATTCATGGGCATCCTTATAGATCGTGGGCCAATAGAATCCGGAATCAAACACCTTCTTGGCGGTGTAGTTGGGGCTATGATGTCCCCCAGTAGGTCCAGAATGGCAAGCTTTGAGAATGTCAATAGCTTCCTGACCATATACACATCGCCTGATGACTTGATCCGCGCAGATTTTAAACAAGTAGGGGTCGTCCCAGAAGTAATGTTTAACATCTTTAAAGAATTTGTTCTTCTGTTGGGACGACATCCCTTTCACTATGAAGTTACCCGCATGGTAATTTGCGAAGTCAGCAAACCATGGGGTAGAAGAGTCTCCACGAAAAGAAACCGCGTTGAGTGTCTCGAGAGGAAATGTTTCATTTATTTCCTTTTTCTCGAACACATCCTGGTGAGGGTTCTCTAATCGGGACAGATGATCAGCAGCCAGGTTCTCAGCTCCTTTTTTATCACGTATAATGATATCAAATTCCTGGAGGAGGAGAACCCAACGGAGCAATCTCGGCTTTGCATCTTGTTTTGCAAAGAGGTATTTGAGAGCCGAGTGATCCGTATACACCACATTTAGTCAAGATGAGGTATGACCGAAATTTCTCAAACGCATACACCACAGCTAATAGTTCTTTTTCTGTAGTGGTGTAATGGGTTTGAGCTTCAGTCATAGTTTTACTTGCGTAGTGGATAGGCTGAAAATGCTTTGTTTTGCGTTGCCCCAAGACTGCACTGATAGCAAAATCACTTGCATCGCACATGAGCTCGAAGGGTAAATCCCAGTCGGGGGCAACTAGAATGGGTGCTTCCGTAAGCTTTTTCTTTAGTGTTTCAAAAGCTTCGACGCATTCAGGAGAGAAGATAAAAGGAGCTTCTTTTTCAAGAAGATGGGTCATAGGCCGAGCGATTTTAGAAAAATCTTGAATGAATCTACGATAAAACCCGGCATGACCAAGGAAACTCCTAATACCTTTGACGGTAGTAGGATGAGGCAGTTTAGCAATAACATCAACTTTTGCTCTATCGACCTCAATCCCGTTTTTTGAAATCTTATGGCCAAGGACTATGCCTTCTTTGACCATAAAGTGACTCTTCTCCCAGTTTAGACATAGATTGGTGTCTTCACACCTTTTAAGCATGTTGTCTAAATGGGAGAGACAAGTCTGAAATGAGTCCCCAATGACTGAAAAGTCATCCATAAACACCTCCATTGTTTCCCCGATCATGTCGTGGAAAATGGCCATCATACATCGTTGGAACGTGCCAGGAGCATTACATAGGCCAAAAGGCATACGTTTGTAGGCAAAAGTTCCGTATGGGCAGGTGAATGTGGTCTTCTCTTGATCCTGTGGATCAATGGGGATCTGAAAGTAACCCGAGAAACCATCAAGGAAACAATAGTATTCGTTCCCTGCTAATCTCTCAAGCATCTGGTCCATGAAGGGTAGAGGAAAATGGTCTTTACGGGTGGCGTCATTCAACTTACGATAGTCAATACACATACGCCATCCTGTAACCAATCGAGTTGGAATTAACTCGTTTTCTTCATTCGTGACAACAGTTATGCCACCCTTTTTTGGAACACAGTGAATCGGGCTAACCCAAGGACTATCTGAGATTGGGTAAATCAATCCTGCATCAAGAAGTTTGATAACCTCTTGTTTGATAACATCATGGATTTTTGGATTCACCCTTCTCTGATGTTGAACTGCTGGTTTGAAGTCATCCTCCATTAGGATTTTGTGAGTACAAAATTCAGGGTTAATACCCTTAATGTCGGAGAGTTTCCAAGCAATTGCTTGCTTGTGTGACTTCAAGACCTTTATGAGAGCAGTCTTTTCATCTTTACTCAAATCTCGAGCAATAATGACGGGCAATTTATCATCACCCTCAAGAAATGCATACTCAAGATGAGGTGGTAAGTCCTTAAGTTCAACCTCAGGAAATTCTTCAGTTTTCTCAACTGATTTGACTTCCTTGTTATGAAGTTTGACAGGAGGGAGAGGAGGAGAAGTGTCCTGATTTAACAACTTCTCGAGAGTAAGAATATCTCCCTCCGGATTAATCTCATGGTGATTAATCTCTTCTGGAATTGCATCACTGATGTGAGGGGTTGATGAATGATCATCTTTAAGCATTTTCTCAATGAGAAGTATGTCCCCCTCGATGTCAATTGGAGCGTGATCAATTTCCCATGGAACAGAATCACTAGCCAAGTATGCTTCAATCTCTTCCAAGATGAAGTCGCTTCCCTCAAACGGAGTGAGAGAAGGAGTAGAATTGGCTATGATAGGTTGAGAAGACGTGGTGGGATTCCCACTCACAGAATTATGAGAATAACCAAGAACTTCTTGAGAGTACTCTTCAGAAGCAACATCAATGATATCGATTCGGTTAACCGACTCAGAATCATAGTTTGCAGAGTACCTCGAAGTTTGATCAAGGTTAAAAGTGACAACTTCATTACCAACACATAATGTGATTTCTTGCTCAAATACATCAATGAGAGTACGGCCCGTTCTCAGGAATCCTCTTCCAACAATGAGAGGAACCCGTGGATCAGCATCGAAATCAACAACTACAAAGTCAGCTGGAAAATGGAACTTTCCTACTCTCACAAATACGTCCTCGGCAATTCCAAGAGGACGGGATATTGTACGATCTGCAAGCTCGAGAGTCATGCATGTAGGAGTAAGATCCGGAAGAGATAGTTTCTTCCATACTGAATGAGGCATCAGGTTTATGCTTGCACCAAGATCGGCTAAGGCAAAGCATTCAACCATTCCTGGAAATACACAAGGTAAGAGGAACTTTCCAGGATCTCCAAGCTTCTCGGGAAGCTTCTTCAAGATAACTGTTGAGCAGTTCTCGTTGAGAGGAGTTTTATCCATTTCAAACAGCTTTTCCTTGTTGCTTAACATGTGCTTGAGAGTTGATGCAAACTTGGGCATCAACATGATAGCATCCGCGAAGCTTATGTCAAAATGAAGTTCTTGGTAAATTTGAAAGAATTTTTCCATTTGATGACCGGCTTTTTCGCGGAGCTTTTGCTCATGTAAACGTGATGGGTAAGGAATAGAAGATTTGGATTTTTCAATGGGAGCTACAGGAGGTTCAAAAACAACTCCTGGATTGGATTTTGGTTTCTGGACAACCTGAGGATGGACATTGTTGGTACTTCCGTTGTTAGTAGGAAGTTCCTTGTCCTTTGTCGCCTCAGGTTCACTTTCCACTACCTTCGGGGGAGAAGAAGAAGAGGTAGTAGGAATAGCGGGTCCATCATATGAAGTACCACTTCTGGTCGTGATTGCCTTTGCATCGCCCCTCGGATTAGCGATCGTGTTGCTAGGTAAAGTACCTGAGCCCGAGGGTCGATCATTTAAAGACTTCTTTAATTCAGCGATCTGACTGACCAACACCTTGTTTGTCTCCTCTTGAGTCTTTATGAATTGCTTTAAAAGCTCATCAGATGTTGATACAGGAGGTGGTGGAGGGATAATTTGAGGCCTTATGTTCTAGTTATACCCAGAATTCCCTTGATTAGGGTTCATATTCCCCTGAAATTGATTCCCTCGATTGTAAGTGTTTTGATTAAGATTTCCTTGTTGTTGGAAACCTTGGTTGGGTCCGGAATAGAAATTACCTTGGTTTTGATAACCTTGGTTCATTCTTGGTTGGTTCTGATTCCGGTTAGGATTCTGGTTGAAACCGGGTGGTGCTTGATAAGTGTTAGCACGGTAGTTTGGTTCATTCTGAGGACGGTATTGATTACCTCCTTGATTTGAAGTACCGGCTATAGCATTAGCTTCAAACGGACTACCATCGGTGGCAGTACAGTTGTAGTATGCATGAGGACCACCACAAGTAACACAAACTTCAACTTTCTTCACTTCACCATATGATGGTGCTTGTGTGAAAGTGACTTTCTTTTGGTTAGCAAGAACCAAAGCCTGAACAATATCCGTGAGTTTGTCAATCTTAGCATCGGTGCTAGATGTACTCACGGGAGATGAAGTAGAAGGTCCAGCATTAGACTCAGTATGATATGTCTTTGTGCGGAAAGGACGGACCTGGGACTTGTTTTCAATTATTTGCAAGGCTTCTTTTGTGGTCTTGCTCAGGAAATTACCTCCCGCGGAGGCATTCAAAGAGTCTTGATTGGTCTGGTTCAGACCATTGTAGAAAGTATCCATTTGCATTAACTCGGAGAAACCATGATGCGGACACTTGCGGAGCAAGTCTTTGTAACGATCCCATGCCTCCCCGAATGATTCCTCAAATCTCTGAGAGAATTTCATTATCTCATTCTTAAGACTTGTAGTTCGGGATGGAGGATAGAATTCGTTCACAAACTTTGTGACTAGATCTTCCCATGTCTCAATGGAACGAGGGGGTTGTTTCTCAAGCCAATTCCGGGCTTGTCCCTCTAGAGAAAATGGGAACAGAAGAAGCTTGATAGCTTCATGTGGGACATTCTTGTATTTGATGGTAGATGCAATCTTGTTAAACCATCGAATGTGTGCATGAGGATCATCCCGCTCAAAACCATAGAATTGGCTTTGGGTTACCAGATTAAGTAACCCGGTTTTGAGCTCAAAAGTGTCAGCCACGATGGCTGGGACAACAATAGCATCTCCGTAACCCTCGATGGGTGCTTGGAGAAGCTCATTCATCGGCTTGTCTTCTGCCATTACGGCAGGTGGTGGTGGTGGTAGACATTCCTCAGTCACAGCTGAAGGAGCAGAACGTCCTCTACGTCTACGAGGAATCTTTCCAAGTTCTGACAATGGACTTGTAGAACTGGAAGAACGAGTGCGCATGCACTAAGTATAAAAATCAGTTTTCAAAACAAATGCGAGGCAAAACGACAAGTGAACTTAACCAATAATCACAAGTGAAATGGCTTCTTTTGAAAAAGGTACACCAAATCACAGGGACACAAAGGCAAGTTTTAAATCTGATGTTCGGGAACTTATTATGGTCGCACCCCCAGTTAGGTAGTGCACTGCCTTGATTTGCGGTGGTTGATTTTTATGTATATTAAGTATCACTGAAAAGACGTAGGTATAGATTTGTGCTGATGGGTTTAAAAACTTTTGGACAATATTTTTGGTATCGTCTCGTTTAACCAAATCGTATTTCTTTAAGAATCACCTTAAAAGAAACACAAGCTAGAAAACGTTACGATTGTTTTGTTGTTTTATATTTTGTTTGGTGTTTCTAACACTTTAGGAAAAGTGTTAATGAACTTTTTGATTTTGTTATAACTTTACAAAAAACTGACTTTTTACAAACTGTGGTATATGTGCAAGTACGGGTCTGAAAAATGCTTAGAACACGCTTACAGCCTCCCCGGCAGCGGCGCCAAAATTTGGTCGGTGCAGAACCGTCAAGTTTTCTCACGCAAGCTAACCACTTGTGAATGGTTAACTGTAAGGAACTTAAAACAGCTCACACACCAAATGCAATTTAGATCAGGAGAATACAGTGGATTCCCGGGTCGTTAAGTCCCACGGAGGATGACTGGTGTTTAACACAATCAGATGTCGAATAACCACTAAGGATAGTGATCGGTAGGGATTTTTGAGTTTTTATAAACTACAGGAGATTAAAGGAAATTAAAAAGTTAAAATCTATTAAATAAACGCTATCACTATTTTAAACTGATGTTTTTGATTTTATGTTTTTATAAAACTTAATTTAAAACTACGTGACGTACAAATAAAAACGTGAAACTTACACAATATTAATCCTAAAAATATGAAAATGATATTTTTACGAACCTAATGATATAAGAAAATTTATAGAAAAAGAAAATTATTTTTATAACTATTTATCTAATTATAATTAATTAAAAACTATTTTTAATTATTTAATAATAACCTAAATTACAAGAAAATATGAAATAAACCTAGAAAAATAAAATTAAGACTTGGAAAAATCTAAAATAACAAAAAAGAATTTTCAAAACTATTTTTATATTTTTCTGATTATTTTTCTATTTTTTATGGATTTTAAACTATTTAAAACTAATTAAATTACTAAAAATTACAAAATAAACTATGAAAAATCTGAAAAATTACTTTTTTTACTTTTTATATTTATCTAAACTTAATAAAAATGAAAAATTATTTTTTTAGACTTTTTCTGAATTATTTGTATTAAAAGCTATTTAAATAATCCTAAAAACTGTTTTTAATTAAGAAAAATAGCAAACTGTTATGGAAAAATGTGAAAATTTTAGGAAAACTCTAAAATTATACTAGGAATCTAGGAAAAATAGAAAAACATGGTGTTGTGTGGAAGATAATGGAACTGCTATGAAATGAGCTTATGAATAAGCACTTTAATAAGCCAAGTGAACACAAACAAGCACCAAACTGGAACAGAAGCTACAATATGCTAAAGTTACTCTAAATGAACTAAAAACAACAAGCTACAACCACTGATATGCAAGTTTGATCAGATTTGAAGACTTGAGCTTTTAAGCTAAACAGGTTCTGAGGGGCTACTTGCAGCCACAAAATAAGCAATCAAATAAGCTAGTCAGCAAAAACCAATTATTGAGACCTAAAGTAGACCTAGCTGAGGCCTTACAAACCAATTTTCAGACTTTAACAAGCTCTTATGAGCCCTGTACCAACCCTGCAATATCTGAGAAAAACTCAGCTTTGACTGAGTGTTGGAGCAGGGGAGATAAGCCCTTCTTGATGAGCTTGTTTGAGAGCTTTAGAAATTTAACAAAATTCCACTAAAATAACAATAAGAAAGTAGACCTGGCCAAGTTATTAATCCCAAAGTTTGATTTGATTTGGTCCAAGGATGAGCCTGTGAAAAATCTACCCAGTTGGGCTCAAAACCATTTTTCCAAGTTTTGTTGACTTTTGACAGATTGATAAACTTGACTTTTATGAATTTTGAAACTGATTTAAAGGTTGAATGTGATGTTATATGATAAAATGGAACTTCATCAAGCTTTGTTTATGAGTTTTAAACACAAATCAAGAGTTTAGCTTTCCAAAATTCCAACAGATGAAGCAGTGAGACAGATTGTGTTAATGTTTGACTTTAAGTGTTTGCAGACACAAGATATTGACTCAAATGAGTTAGTTAGAGCGAAACACACTTGATGCAACAAGGTTTAACCAATTAACAATCCTTGAACACAGATATAACCATAAACCCAAACACACCTTTTAACTACTGTTTTGCAATGAAAATTAAGCTAATCACTAAATTATCTAATTTTACCAATTAAGCTAAGTTAAGTGAACCTAATTACTACTAATTAAACATATTTAAGCCATTTAATGATCACAGGTTTAAATATGAGCACATACAAAAACTGTTTAGAAATATGAAAATGGGATAACAAGCTCACAACTGTTCCAGCCTGTTTTGTAGCTCAAACCAAACCCAAAACCATTATCCTAATCCATTTCCAATCCAAACACTGCTCTGCAACACTCACTACCCAATTCCAAGCTGCTTGAACCAATTTCTTCTTTATAGTTGACTTTTATTGACTTTCAATGGAACTTGATTGAACTGATTCCCCAAGCTTACAAAAAGCTATATAGAGCTTAAGTAAGTTGATTTGAGCTTAAATAAAGCCTATTGAAGCTTTGAACACAAGATCTTAAGTTTGAAATTTCAAACAGTGCACATGAGATTTGAAACTGAAATGAACTTTTGATTTTTAGGTTCAAACTGAATTACATTAACTAATTAACTTAGTTCCAATATCATAAAGCTTGAAAATACAAAATGAAAAGCTAATTAAAACATTTTAGAGAAATACGACATACAGTAATTTAAAAAACTAAAAACTTGGCTTCTCTCTTGTTCCTCTTCCTCTTTTATGCTCTAGAAATGTTCCACGTGGCCTTCTGAGCAGATCCCACCTCTTATCTTGGCCAATGGGAGTGTTTTGAGTGTTTTAGCCATTTTTATATTTTTGGCGGGAAGAGACATTTTGACTTGTAGGGCTCTGTTTTATCAACTAGGGGGGGGGGTGGCATTAATTGTGGGGGGCTAGTGATGATGAGGGGTGGAGGAAAGGGGAAAAGGTGAGGTGATGGTGGCTGGGGCTTGCAGGCAAGTGGTGCAGAGGGGAGGTGGAAGGGATAAACAGTGTGGGGCGCCCTTTTCTGTTTTTTGACTTTCTTTGACCAAAGGGTCCAAAATGGGGAGGTCACTGGTTTTGACAGGGGGCCAATTGGATTATATGGCAGGGGTCCATAATTAGATATGACAAGGCTAGGCTTTAGTTTACATGACAAGGACCAAAACTGTAAATACTCCAATCTTGAGGGATCAATCCTGCCATTTCTCCAAAGTTAACACAAGGACTGACATTGACAAACTTGAATAGTACAAGGACTAGTTTTGACATTTTTGATTTTCCAAGGACTAAACTTGCCAAATTTCAAAGTTCAGGGACCTAAGTTGTAAATTTGTAATTTTAAGTTTCAAGGACTGATTTTGACAACTTAGGAATCCCTAGGGACTCAAAATGATATTTTTCTTTATTTAGATTTACCAGGGACTGTTTTTGACAACTTTTGAAACTTGGGGGACTAAAACTGCCAATTATGCAAACTTGATACGTTTTTCACCAGATTTTGATATTTTTGCATTTAAAACACATAAAACACTTATTTGTGATGTTTTTATCATTTTGATGCATTTCTGAGTGATTTCAGATGTTTTTGCAGTCTAATTTGTACAAAAATGATGAGTATTTACACACTCATCACAAACCTGTTTGGGAGGGTGTATACCAATATAACAGGTTGGAAGCTTTTTCTATGTGCAAAACACTATTGTTCCCCCCAACTATCCAGAGCTGTTGAATAAAGAGAATATGTTTGATGCAAAACGGTACAATGACCCCTTTCCATATGAGGTGCGAAGGGATCCCTGCTATCAGCGTTTGGCTAGATACCCTGTTGATGTGCAAGTGTTCCCCGAAGCCATCTTATACATGGCTGGGATTGCCCAGAGCTGGGAGGGGTCTCCCAAGAAGCCTGTTATTATGTACCAAGGACAAAGTATGTTCATCTACTTCTATTTAAGTAGGACCAATGTAGCACTGATATTTATTTTTTCTTGTTTCTTTTTTGCAGAGATGTCATTCAGGAACTTTATGTACCAAGATTTGGATGAAGACTTGAGTTTCATGCCAGCGGATAAGGCCGAAGAGTCTTACGGTGTTGGCTCTCTTTCCACATCCGTCAACAACAATGAGGTAGATACTCCAAAGCCGAAGCCCCTTGCATCAGCACCCCCACAACTTGCGCTGGAGGGTCCTTCTCAACTTGTTGAAAATGTTGCTGACTTGGACGATCCTGCGGAAGAGGATGTCCCGGTTGTAGGTTCCACCGGGATAGCTGACAGGTTAAAAAGCAGAAAGGGAACAGCAGCCAAGGCTGTTAAGTCTACCAACAAGAGGAAGAATCCCCTTCCTGCCTCCGGATCAAGGGCTGTGAAGCAGAAGAGTGCCGAAGGCAGAAAGTTTGTGAAGTCAGCCTTTGAGTTACCAGATGAATCTGTGGAGGTTCATGGTAAGAATTTTTTCCTTATAAAACATGTGAAGTGATGATTGTCAAAATTAACTTAACCCTTATACATTGTATTAGTCGCAGGCCTTCCAGAAACAAAGGAGCTTCCCAATGCTTTGGCTTGTCATCGGATTGTGGATCATGTCACCCCCCCCCTCAATGGAAAGGTTTGTTGGACAATATGTCCATTGAAAAGGTTTGTGATATGCATGACAATGGTGTAGCGAGGCAAGCAGTATTGGATAATCACTTAAATAGCAGAACCAGGGAGTTGCTCAGGGCTGTAACCAAGGCTAGACAGGAGATGGATGTCATGTTGGAAAGGGAAAAACATAGGGATCAGGAGTATGCCAAGTTGGAGGCCAAGTGTGATGAGATTGAGAAGGACCTTGAGAAGAATCCTCTCGTTCAAGACCTCCATCAAAAGGTTATAGATTTGACTAATGAAATTGTCAGACTCAAGGTATAGGAAGGTAGGATAGTAACTCTCATTGGTCAAAGTGATGTACTTGAAGCAAAGTGTGCTGGTTTAGAGAGTGAGAGGTCTAGGCTTGGAGAGGTGGAAATTAAATTAAGGGAGGAGATTGATGGCTTGCAGATGAGGTACAAAATGCTGCAAAAAGATCGTGCGGAGGTTGTTTCGAAGGTAGTGCCGTACATAGCTATGGAACTCTACCATAGTGATGAGTTGGGAGCACATATGTGGAAGGTCATCAAATCAGCTATTTTTCATGGACGATGCTTGGCGTTGGAGGAGGCTGCCAAAACAGGTAAGCCCGTGGACCTTTCCAAGATTGAATGCTACCGTCCTACTTCAAAGGCTGAATGTGATGAGGCAGGAAATGCGTTTGCAACCGCAGAGTACTCCTTCCTTGCTGAAGCGACCAAAGATCCTATGGCACCCCTCGAATACCTCCTTTCCAAGAAGCCTCGCAAGCTGAAGCCTACGACTCCTACCAAGAAGACAGTGTCTGCCAAGCCTACCTCTGTTCAACCGTCTCCGACCCCCTCCCCACAAAAGCAGGAATGAAGGCGGCCATGTTGGCAGTAATTTGGTTTCAAGGGTGGCATGTACCCTTTAAAACAATTTATGTTATTTGACAATGTTTGTCTGGTTCTCAAAATAGTTTGAATGCTTGTGATGTATGGCCTTGGGCCAAAGACAATTTAACTGGGGCTTAGGCTCCTCGTGCAGGTATAAGGGCACTAGCCCTCATTTTGAATAGTATGGTGTAGGGGGAATACCTCTACACACTTAGTTATTATTTGTGTTTGTCTCGTTAACTTCTCGTATGCCATTTTTCCGACGCTTAAGCTTTACAACCTAAGGTTAAAAAACCTCATTGTGTGTAAATTACAACACCAAGAATATAATGACCAAATTTGATCATTGACAGAGGGTCGCGACCCACTCTATCTCAAATCCTTTAAGTAGCATGACTTTGTATATATTTTTACAAGTGCCATAAACTACGAGGAGAGCTAATGTGAATGTTTTAGTAGGCTTAAATAATGAGGTGTTTGCTACACCTTATGCCTTTATATTCGACATTGAAACTCATAAACGACTTGGCTGAACAAATCTTTGTGTTTAAGAAATGAAGCAAGAGATTTGTGGGGAATGTCTTATTTATCATTGAATTGGTAGAGAGGATTACATCATTCTTGAAATGAAAACTAAGACAACTACCAATAATGTTTGCTTTCCCTTGAGAAGCTTCTAATTACAAGAATGAAAAAGTAAAAGTACCTCTTAAACATAGAACTTTTGAAGGTTCGTACCATTCCATGTCTTGTCGATGGGTTCTCCGAGAAGAGTGGCCAGTTTGTAGGCTCCGTTGCCGTAGGCCTCAGCTACCATGTAAGGTCCTTCCCAAGTTGGTCCCAGCTTTCCATGGTATTCGGCTTTGCTTGCACTGTTGAGGCGTAGCACATATTCCCCAGGCTTGAAAGTGGAAGGTCTGACCCTTTTGTTATAGTAACCTTCGATCTTATGTTTGTGTATTGCTTCTCGGATGGAGGCTATTTCTCTTCTTTCTTCTAGCAGATAAAGGTTTTCCCTGATCCTTTCGTCATTTTGGGAGGCATCATACCTTGCCACACGCTCCGTGTGTACACTTAGCTCCGAAGGTATGACCGCTTTTGTTTCGTATGTTAGGCTGATGGGGGTTTCACCATTGCTTGACTTAGGGTGCGTCCTGTGAGCCCATAGCACTTGAGGGAGTTCATCTACCCATCCATGGTGAGTTCGTCCCAGCGTTTTCTCGATCCCTTTGACGATGTCTCTGTTTGTAACCTCCACCTGTCTGTTACCTTGTGGATGGTAGACGGATGTCCAAGACTGCTTTATGCTGAGCCCTTGACAGAAGTCGTAGAAGACTCCTTCGGCGAACTGCTTTCCATTGTCAGATATGATTATGTGGGGTACTCCGAATCTGCACACAATGTGCTCCCACACAAACTTCTCGATTTGCCTCCCCGTAACGGAGGCTAAGGGTTTAGCTTCTACCCACTTGGTGAAGTAATCAATTGCTACCAGCAAGAATTTGACTCCTCCGGGAGCCATAGGCATAGGTCCTACGATGTCAATGCCCCACTGAGAGAAGGGCCATGCGGATGTCACACTTGTCATGTCCTGCTTCGGCATCTTAGGAACGTTTGAGTGTATCTGACAAGTTTCACATTTGAGAATAATTTATGCCGCATCCCTGTGCATCGAAGGCCAATAATAGCCCAACTTCATTATTTTCGAGACAACTGAGCGGGGTCCTGCATGGAGGCCGCATGATCCTTCATGGACTTCAGCGATAATGCTCGTAGCCTGCTTGGGTCCCACACATCTTAACCAAGGTGATAGAAGTGACCTTGTATATAGGGTTTCCCCTATTAGCCGGTACTGTGGGGACTTAACCCTAATTTTCCTCGCCAGTTTGGGATCTTCAGGGAGAAGACCGCTTATCAAATATTCCCTGATGGGGGTCATCCATGTCTCTCCTTCCTCATGAACCACGTCTGCAACTTCCTTGCGAATGATGGATCTTTCAGGTAAGACTTCGACAAGTACTTCTTTGGTGAGATGAGCGAAGGCCATAGAGGCTAGTTTGCTCAGTGCATCTGCCTTCTTGTTCTAATTCCTACGAACATGTTGGATGGTGTAGGAGTCGAAACTTTCCAACATCTCCTTTGTTTTTTCCAAGTACTGCTTGATGACGGGCTGCCTTGCTTCATCGGAGCCTGTCACTTAGTTTGCTACCAATTGGGAGTCTACGAAAACAGCGAGAGCTTTAACTTCTATATCTTTAGCTAATCGGAGGCCTTCTAGCAGGGCTTCGTACTCCGCTTCATTGTTTGTGGCTTCGAACTCAAAACGAAGAGCATACGTATGCTCCTTCCCTTCAGGGCTGACCAACATTAGACCTGCTCCAGAACCATCAGAGCTGGATGCTCCGTCTGTATAAAGTTTCTAGTCATCCTGTACTTGAGTGAGTTTAGCTTTGGGCTCTTCCTATTTTGTATCTGGCTCGGAAGGTGTTTCTGCCAAGAAGTCTGCGAGAATTTGCCCTTTAATAGAGTTTCGTCCTTTGAACTATATTTCGTGTTCTCCAAGTTCAATAGCCCATTTAGCCACCCTCCCAGACTTTTCAGGTTTCGACAAGATCTGTTTGAGTGGCTTGTCGGTTAAGACTGTGATTGGATGGGCTGGAAATAGCGTCGGAGCCTCCTTGCTGCGTAGATTAGGGCTAGTATTAACTTCTCCAATGTTGGATAGTTGATCTCTGCCCCCTGCCGGACCCTGATGACAAAGTAAATGGGGATCTGTCGTTTGTCTCGTGTTGGGAATTATACGTTTGAGTTGATAAGACAAAAAGAATGAAACAAGAGGGAGTTAATACGACAAGAAGAAAACCTACAAAAAGATGGAAGGACTTCCTTGCAAAAGAAGTTTTATTTATTAGTCATTTGTAGTATTTTGTAAACCCTAATCCTTTAGTATATAAAGAGGACATAGGTGTAGGTTTTATACACGTCTTCTATAATGTAGTCGACTAAAGGTGTGTGTGTGTCCTAGGCATATTGTCTTGTAAACGCCTAGGTAAGTTAGTAGTTTAGTTATCTAGACGTGTTCCTATAAACGTCTAAGATTAGTTAGTGTTAGTGAATGAAAATCTTGTTCAATAACAAAGAATTGATTAGTTTATTCCGCTGTGCATGTTGTTTGTCTTTGTTATTGATTCTTAGCTGAGCTTATAAACGATCTTATCAATTGGTATCAGAGCGGGGAGCTCTTGATATAGGGATGTACAAGGTTTTTCGAAGAAGAAGGAAGAAAAATTCGAATCTAGAAAATTTTCGTAATGTTTATGCGGGGCTGTTTTCAAGAGGGCATAACTTTTTAGTGAACCGTTGGATCGAGCTAAAATTCGAACTGGAGCTTCTTGGTATATCTATCTTTAATCTCACCGAAGGGATCGTTGATCTGAGCTCTCAATCAAAAGTTATAAGCTGTCGAAGTCTGCTGCAGAAAACTAAAAAAAATTCGTAAGGTTATTACAGCACTGTTTTGAAACAATCATAACTTTTTCGTTAAACGTTGGATCGTAACGAATTTTTAGGTGGACGTTGTCTATATGATAATCTAACTTTCCACCGGAGGGATTGTCGATTTGAGCTTTTATGTGAAAGATATATGCTGTCGAAGTTGGCTGCAAAGAGAGTTTTGAAAGTACTGCTGAAAGTACTACTGTTATTCGAAAGTACTGCTAAACGAAGGTGTTAGGAATTGGAAATTCCATAAGTGAAGAGTCGGTCACCCCAAATATTATCTAGCATAAGTTAGCTCGTAGACTTGTTATTAGTTACGTTATTTACCAGTTTATTAGTTAGTTTGTAGCGTAGTTTAGTTTAGAGCAACATCGTGGAGGAAGGACGAGTCTTTACCCACTGTATACCTGATCCACAGGCCGATAGGAGGTCGTTGTGTCTGTAAGTATAAATACCCCTTCCATCCATGGAAGGGGTGGTGCTTTCAATCTAACATTTTACATTTTACAAAGCAAGTCTCTAGCTTGAACACCCATCTCTCTACTTTCTCTCTTTAAAATGGCTATCATGTATTTTGATCATCCAAGACCACCCGAATCATCAACACAATAAATATATAGATCCTACAAATGGTACCAGAGCCAGGGTTATTGTGTTGTGTTGATTTATTGTGGTTTCTTGATCATATTGTAAACTGTTTTTGCGTTATTTTTTGTTGGTAAAATACTTTTGATATCCTTTTGATAAACAGTTTATACATGTTTTTCAGATTTGTATCCTCTTTATTGGTCAAAAGTGTCAAACAGTTTATTCATGTTTTATGTTTTCAAGTATTCAGTATTCCTTGTTTTTGGTCAAAGATGTCATATAGCCTACTCTAGTTTGCATATCTGCTTTGTATCAATTTGCTGGTCCAAAAAGATGTTAAAAACATCATCTTTATTGACGTTTTTGGTCAAAAAAAAAAACTGTGAAAATATTATGGTCAAACTGTGGTCAAACTCAGGCAAACATGAATATTCATAGCAGTTTTCTGGGTTAGTATGAACTTGGTCGAAAAAAAACATGGTCGGAATAACTCGCCGGAAAAATCATCTTTGTAGTCAAGTGAAAACACTTGCTAGCGACTTGTCATTTTTTTTGGTCTAGCGAGTTGTCTAAGTTGCCTTATTGAAGGCGACTTGTGCTTAAACTTAGGCTAAAATGGTAGCGACTTAGTTTATTTGACTATTGAGTCAAATAGAAAATGGTAGCGACATGGTGTAAAAAAAAAAAAAAAAAAAAAAAAAAAAAAAAAAAAAAAATTAGCGAGTTGTGTGATCAAAAATGTAGCGACTTGTAATGAAAAAGGTTAGCGATTTGTGAGTTTTGACTTACTAGCGACTTGTCAATATAAGTTTAGCGACTTGGCTCTTAATGGGTAGCGACTTGTTATTAAAGAAATGATGAAAAAGATTGACCAGGACCACAACAACCATATACCAAAACAACTAAAACAACAAGACTCGACTTCAGGAGTATCTCACCATCATCAGTCAACATACCCTTCGTATATTTCAAATACTCAAAACATAAATAGAATCTCATCAATATCTCAGTTATCTCTTCTAACTCACAAGTTTAGTACACTAATTGTGATGAGAGTAACATCATCGACAATATTTTTTATGCTCTGACTCCATGACCTATTCGAATACATTAAAGAAAATGAACAAAACTCAAAAAGGTTCATTCATTCCTCGATTCGTGTACAGTCAAAAGGCTCGATCTCAGTTTGTTCCATTTGTGTAAGGTTATACTAACACATAGATCTCGAATGATCTATACACACAAGAACGAATACTTCATTGATCGTTTATGGAGTTAACTCCATTTATTTTTTGAGCCGACAAGTACTAATTCATAACAATAATGTTATGATTAGTTACTTTGCCCATTCAATCATTCAACAACAAAAAGGGTCCATAATACGATAATGAATAACATGTATTAACCTAACAGTATTCGTTTGGATTTGATCTCACAGCCCTCTTCATCTTTATGCCATCCTTGTGGCGAATCTAAGTCTCTCGATAAAAAAAAACCCTAAGCCATCCCTGTGGCGTGGTCGATATGAGTTGTATAGGAAGGTTCTCATGGAGAGTGTGATGAGTGAATAAGGAGGCGAACTATACTTGAGAGATTATAGGGTTTGTTCAAGTAATCTGTGACTTGAGAATATTTGGAGGCGTCTGTTATTAATCTAGGGTTTGGTGATATGTGAGAATTTTTAGGGCATGTGAGAGATTGATACGTTTTTATAACCCATGTTATTAGGGCAACATTTCTGAAATGGGTCATGTTGGGTCGTGTAGTATTCTATGTGGGATGCGTACAGGTGGAACTCATATGGGTTGTAAATTGGGCCGTGTATCTTGGTTTACTTGAGTTATCTTGGCTTGTTGACAATTTATTATGGGCCGTGTTTATGTTGGGTTGAGCTGAGTTTGTTGAGCTGCTACTACGTGTTAACCACATATTTAGTATCAATCTAATGTTTGTGTCATATTTTAGTACATCAAGAATATGTCAAAGGTATATGTGATAAGGATGGTGATAAGATCGTTTATAAGCTCAGCTAGGGATCAATAACAAAGATAATAAACATAATACGCAACGGAATAATCAAAACAATACTTTGTTATTGAACAAAGTTTTCAATCACTAACACTAACTAATCTTAAACGTTTATAGGAACACGTCTACTAACTAAACTAATAACCTAGGCGTTTACAAGACTATACGCCTAGACACACTAATCTAAAACCAATACCCTAGACATTCTCCCCTAACGTCTAGGCTAAACACATACCTTTTAGTCGACTACATTATTGGAAGACTTAATTAAAACCTACACCCCATGTCCTCTTTATATACTAGAGGATTAGGGTTTACAAATCTCTACTAAGGACTAAATAATAAAACTTCCATTGCAAGCAAGTCCTTCCATCTTTTAGTAGGTTTCCTTCTTGTCATATTAAGTCCCTCTTGTTTCATTCTTTTTGTCTTTATCAACTCAAACGTATAATTCCCAACAATCTTCCCCTAGTTGATAATGACAAAACCATTCTTGAACGAACTTCCCTAGACGAAGTAGAGAAATTGAGATCATGGATCTCACCATGAATGAAACAAGTATGTCTTCCTTTTTCTTCCCCTTAATCCATGCCATGCCACTCAAACATCTCTTCCCCTTTTTGTTATTATCTAAATAGGGAACGTATGCAAATAATGATCTTGACCACCACGAACCAATATCATACTTCCAATCTAAGTCATCCAATGCTTCAAATCGCCCACCATTACGCATCATAAGAAAAATGGATCCAAAACAGTAGAAAACTTCAACTAGGAGTAGTAATAATGATCAACAATAGTAAAAATCAAACACTTTCCCTTGAGTGATGCATGTACATCAATGATTCTTCAAAATCTGTAGGCTTTATGTAATGATTACTTGTGAAGAAAACCAAATATAACAAACTTGATGAAGAAGTAAAATTTCCCAAACTTGTGTCTTAAATCTTTTACAATCCACGGAACTCCATACTTATACGTATCACCAAATATAAGTAGACCGCAATCCCTTGAAAAGAATCCTCAACTAGTATGAGACACTGAGCACTACAATGTAACTCCTTCAAGTGATAGACAATGTGTGCATAGAGCATCATAAGAAAAATCACACATTGCTAGATTCAACAAGCTAGATGATAAGAACACAAACCAAGTAATTCCACTTCACCTTCAAATAAGTGATAAATAATCCTCTTCGTAATCAATTCTTCAATAAATCTCCATAACGAGCCTTTTTTAAATCCTTTTAAGAACAAATAACCAAACTCCTTGTGTGTGTGAACAATAATCTGTGTGTGTGTCGTCCAAAAATCCATAACAATCTTTATGCTCGACTTCCCCTTAATTCCAAATCTCATACGAGAAACAGTACTTTCAATTTAGAGCAGCAGTACTTTCGATATAACAGTACTTTGAGAAGGAGCAGTACTTTGGACACCAAGCAGTACTTTCAAAGTCGAATAGTACTTTAACCAAAACGTGCAGCAGCAGCACATTAACAGCAGTACGTTGAAAAATAATGTGCAGTACTTTCAAACTTGAATCTGCAGTACGTTGAACACCAAACAGTACCTTATAAAAACTCGAGCAGCACCTTGTGGGAGCAGTACTTTGAAAAATATACCATCAATAACTCTCATCTTTGATCCCATGTGCAAGTAATATCATTAATCTTCACACATTAAAAGCAGCCCACGTGAACCAATCAGCAGCAGCAGTACTTTGAACATTCTTGGACCAGAATCAATACCCACGTATGCACAAACACCTATTCTCTATTCGAATAAAATAATAATCACGTGAACCATGTACTGTTTGATCAAATAAATTTCATGGGTCCCCAAAAGCAGTAAACGAAACAAACTTATCACCAACCCACGTGCACTTATGAAAACCAATATTCACCGTCGACCAATCAAACATAATCTCCACGGTATCCTCCATACGCCTCTTCACATAGAATCAAATCCCACGTGTTTGCAATTCCATCGACCAATCAGATTTAATTAACATTCGTATCATGTATAACCACTCAAACGAGAATATAAAAACCAATTAAAAAATACCATGCGTGTACCAATCTTATTAAACCGTGACAAATTGACTCTTTTGTCCACCAATTACCCACGTGAAGAATTAATATTAATGACCAATCATAAAACACGTCCACTGTAGAACCATGCGCCGTATCGGAGAGAACCAAAACCAATTAATACGAATCATTAAATTTGCTCTTGTTCGACGAATCATTAAATCTGCTCTTTACGATCTGCTTGCTTCTTCAACAATCAAAACCTTGTGATTCCCTATTTCAAGAGCTCCCCGCTCTGATACCAATTGATAAGATCGTTTATAAGCTCAGCTAGGGATCAATAACAAAGATAATAAACATAATACGCAGCGGAATAATCAAAACAATACTTTGTTATTGAACAAGGTTTTCAATCACTAACACTAACTAATCTTAGACGTTTATAGGAACACGTCTACTAACTAAACTAATAACCTAGGCGTTTACAAGACTATACGCCTAGACACACTAATCTAAAACCAATACCCTAGACGTTCTCCCCTAACGTCTAGGCTAAACACACACCTTTTAGTCGACTACATTATTGGAAGACTTAATTAAAACCTACACCCCATGTCCTCTTTATATACTAGAGGATTAGGGTTTACAAATCTCTACTAAGGACTAAATAATAAAACTTCCATTGCAAGCAAGTCCTTCCATCTTTTAGTAGGTTTCCTTCTTGTCATATTAAGTCCCTCTTGTTTCATTCTTTTTGTCTTTATCAACTCAAACGTATAATTCCCAACAGATGGACTGCACACTGCTTGCATTGAACTTTGGAGTTAATTTGTTACATTGGTTGAATAGATACCTTTTGATGTTGGGCATGAAGTTGTAACAATGGACTGGGTCGTTCTGTGCTAAAGTGAACCAGGCTTAATGGATTTTAGATCGGATGACTATTGGTGATAATGAAATTCGATGATGAGATTTAATAAGAGTTGATGATGAGATTGGATATGATGCTGAAATTTTTTTTGGGGTTTGATACTTTGATATAATACATCTTCACGAAAAATATTTTGTCACGGCTCGAATTGTTATTGGAACTAGGTTGACTACGGGGTTGTTTGGACGGTATATCTTATTTGAATTTGAAATGAGGTTTTCCGGGCACGTTTACTTATTTCGTCTTCTTTCTTTCTACCCTTTCGCGAAGATGACTTGTCTGGGCATTTATAGAGTGTGATAAAGACTTGGGCATTTAATTACGGTTGTGATTCTTTCTCGCTTAACCCACAACATAATTATCACTTCGGTGTCTCACTCAGTTGAGAATGTCAAGAGGTTTTGTACATTGGGTACGCCGTTTCTTCTTCACAAGGATTAGTACAAGTTTAAGTAACAAATCAGGGGATTTTCACTTCATGATCAAGTTTGGCATATCGGGTTTACTTCTCAATGTGGTCACTACTATTGCCGACAGAATGCGTGAATGATGTGTTTTCCAAAGTGTTTATTGGATGGTTGATGTTATTGTTGATAAACCGTTGCATGTTCCTCTAAAAACAGATATTCACCGAAACCAAAGTTGTCATAACACATTCTAGCTGACATTGTTTACGGTTTTGTCTTGATTTTGTAAAATCCCGCGAAAGAACCTATTTCTTGGTTTAAATCATAGACTTGTAAAATCCCGTAACAATGGAAACATCCTGATAATAGTAAGGTGCATTTCCGGATCTATCTTACGGTTTATTCTTGGTTTTGTAAAATCCCGCTAAAGAATCTATTTTTTTGGTTTAAACCATAGAATTGTAAAATCCCGTAATGGTGGAACCATCTTGGAGAAAGGAACATGTATTTCGAGATCTCTTTTGATGCTGGTACTACGGTTTCTGTTTCGAAGAAGAGATAAAAGGGTGTACTTCATGAATTGGATGTGTGATTGAATTTTGTCATGACATTTTGGTTATTACATGGTTTTACGGGGTTATGTGCTTTTAACCATGGTCGGGATGAAAACCATTATTATAGTTCACTTTAAACGTCAAAGAAGGCTAGATTTGAGCAGTTCAGAAGATGTGACAACGGTGTTAATTCAGTATCATTTATTTGAGGTTGAAGTGAAATATCACGGGCGAGTGTACTTAGTATCTAAAGGTATCGGGGATGGTTGGATGAAGATTCTTCGAGATCCTTGTTCGAGCTTATTATCAAAAACGAAGACTTGGAAATCTAGTTATTGTTGGGTGTCTTTTACCTTTTCTTTTACCACTTGGCGGAATTGGGCTCGTGTCACTACAAAATAACTATCACTTTAAGGAGTTACGTTGTAGTGCTCAGTGTCACATTCAATTGTGGATTTTCAAGAGGTAATGTACGTCTTATACTTGATGGTTGGTTGGTTGAAGAGTATAGAGTACATAGAGAGTACTTAGAGATGCTAATGGAAATCGGCACCGCTCTTTGTTACATATGTGCAAGTTTAAGTCACGAGTTCGGGTTAGTTTACTTCAAGGTCAAATTTATCATATTGGGTTTTTCTCCATCAGCTGTCACGACAAAGAGCCTACTAAATGATAATGGGGTTGATTACATGTTTTGCTGAGAGAGCTGAAAAGAGAGAGATTATGATGTTTGAATACTTCAGTTCAAGCCTCGTACTCTAAAGAAAAGAAAAGTGTACGTTTAAGTGCGCTTTATCTTTAAAAGAAGAGAAATCTTCTTATGACGTATGAACACAACAGTTCATGCCTCGTACTCTAAAGAAAAGAAAAGTGTACGTGTCAGTGCGCTTTATCTTCTGAAGAAGAGAAATCTTCTTATTATGACCATTCTCATCAACATGCTTCATACTTTTTCCTTGGGCTTCAGTCATCAAGTGAACCGGGCTACTGTTGATTGTTTTCTGATTCCACTTTCTCAACTATAATGATGATGGCGACATCCTGTGCTAATTTTGCGGGGGAGAAGTGTGAATAGACTATATTTGGATGATGTTCACTTGTTTAATCAAGAATGGCATCTCCGTATGCAATTCTTGAGGGGGAGAAGAAGTGTGAATTTTTTGCATTGTTGATTAATATTTGAGAATATAAATTGTAGGATCGTTATTTTATTGTGTTGATGATTCGGGTGGTCTTGGATGATCAAAATACATGTTTGCCATAGTTAGAGAGTTAGTAGAGAGAGAGGGTGTTCTTGCTAGAGGTTTACACAAATGAAAGATTAGATTAAAATGAGAAGAAGCACCACCCCTTCCATGGATGGAAGGGGTATTTATACTTACAAACTACACGACCTCCTATCGGCCTGTGGATCAGGTATACAGTGGGTAAAGACCCGTCCTTCCTCCACGGTGTTGCTCTAAACTAAACTACGCTACAAACTAACTAATAAACAACTTAATAACGTAAATAACGACAAGTCTACGAGCTAACTTATGCTAAATAATATTTGGGGTGACCGACTCTTCACTATGGAATTTTCTAATTCCTAACAATCTCCCCCTAAGGGAGGTCACCCCATGTTTTACATTTCGAATCCTAGCATTCTATTCTTGACATTGTTCTTGAGCTCGTAGACTTGAATTCTTCACTTTCACAATCTTTGTGCTTTAGTAGCGATTCTTCAAAGTCCGCAATGATTTGTACTTTTAGTTGAGGCCTTTAACTGATCCACATCTTTGATGATCTTCGAGCTTTCTTTGAGATCACCAGCCACAGTAAATCTCTGGATCACCCTTTATTGTGTTGCCATCATGTGAAGTTGTGACTTTTGGACCAACATGCTCACACTTTTGGATCATGACATCTTTCCATCAGAGTAGCAGAAGCCTTACTGGTTCATGATATTTGCAGCAGCGAAGCAGAAGCATAATATGAAATATCAGAGCCAGGTTATGTAGATATGCACCAGTCATGATTTCTTCAAATTAAGTGTGGATGCTGTGAGCATGCGGCTTTGGATTGACTCCTCAATTCTGATCAGCTGCAACCGTCCAAATGTACCTGCAAACAACAGTTAGCAATAAAGCGCACGAAAGTGTCTTTGATCACTTTCGTTGAATTGAGGTACACGGCCCACGGTTCCCCGTTGATCAGTACAAGTACTGCCTGTGATCAGGTAGGATTCCTAAGAATCTCCTTGACAGGGTTTCGCAACTGTTCTAGCTGTTCTCAAACCGGAACATCTCAAAGAAGACAACACGGAGTGAGTGAAGCTGCGAATTGAGATTCACTGATTGATGAAAAATGATTTGAAAAACAATCGCGTATTGCTTAAAGAAAGAGTTTTGCAATACAACGAAGGTTTTATGAGAAAGATCAATTTTCAATCAAAATACTTTTTGTATTAGAGAATGAGTACACATTCGACGTGCTAGTGAAAAGAAGAGATTCGCACATCGAACGGTTTTTCTAAAAGTATTTTTCAATCAGAGATACCTTTTGAATTTTGAAAACATAAGTACACATTCGACGTGCTAGAGAAAAGAAGATTTGCACATCGAACGATTTTTCCAAAAGTATTCGTCAATTCCATTCCTGGACCAAGGTTGATTCAAGACTGAATCGCCCCATTGTTTCTATCCAGTTGTCACAAGTTTGATCTTACAAGAAGATCTCACATGTCACCCACCAAGAGCTTGTTAGATGTTGGCTCTAGAAGGATTTCTATCTTCATCGTGAATACTTTTACATACCACTCAGATGTTCTGGCAAAACCACAAGGATACTGCGTAGGACTCTCAATATATTCTTACTTTCCACATTGTGTGAAACAGCAAGTTTTCATTAATTTTGTGTCCTAATGAGATATTGTGGATGATCTCTTGGCTCTAGACTCAATTGTGCAATTTTTGGTTCCTGTGCCGGAGACTAGGGAGAGGGTCTCCTTCTTCAATATCTACAATCTCTAAGAGAAAGTCGATAGATTATGTCGGTTCCCCGTGAGAATGAAACAAGCCCTTTTAAGAGGAACTTGAGTGGCTTGGGAAGTTTAGTGCAGTGCGTCACTGTGTCCATGACGTCTTGTCTTCAATACTAGTGTTACCTTGGTAACAACCAGTAGCATATGTATTGAACCCGGTTTCTGCCCTAAGGTTGAATTATTGGAGGGCTATTTCTTTTCACCCTTTTCATATTCATTTCTTTTTCATTCTTCAACCCCTTCAGTGCTTACCGAGACTTCATAACTAGAACTTTGTTGGGTTTATTCCAGTACTAGCTCTGTCTCAGTCTGCACTCTTCCCATTTCTCATTTTTCTCCTTTTTTCAATATTCCTAAGGACTCTACACTATCTAGTGGATTGTCCCTGGGAAGATCCCTCCGGTTCTGGCGGATCGTGAGAACAAATACCTAACCCAACCATCCTTATAACTCCATGCATAAAATAAATTGGTCGGTCTTTTGGTATTGTTCTTTCCTTCATGAAACCAATTGAAAAATCATTTGGAAAAACAATCAAGGTACTTGTGATACGAGATCAAAGCATTTTGTACCTTAATAGTTTTGATCATTTAAAAAACCTCCCCCTCAACATGTGCGTATGATTTAGAAATTGTTTAGCACAAGGAGGCAAGAGGACTTTGAAATATTTTCTTTGATCACCATTTTCATACGAAAAAGCCATTTGATTTTCTTGGTAAAATTCTCCCCCTCAATATGTGCATAGGATAAGTGAAATCATTTTATCACATAGAGGAAAGAGTTCTTTTGAAGCACATCCACGATCACAAAATCCATTACAAAAAACCATTTGAAAACACAATCAATGTACTTTATAAATCACTTTAAAAAGCTTTTGTACCTCGATAGTTAATTTGCTCCCCCTCAATATGTGCTTCAAGATTCGAAAGCGTTTAGCACATATGAGCGAGCAGCGTGCACAATTAAATCAAAACGATCACCTGTTATCAAATTTCATTATTAAATCACAAATTCTCCCCCGATCAAAAATATCAAACCCTTTGAGATTTTGGATCCCAAGTGATTTAATTAGGTTTAGAAAACATGGGAGAGAATGTGGCCTTGTTTAAATACTCATCTGGTTTTTGGATAAATCCTCCTCCTCAACATGTGCATTGAATTTGAAATCGTTTGGCACATGGAGGCAGGAGTGCCTATAAAGGACTAAAACCTATTCCATTAAAACAGATTTGAGATTTAAATCACGATCTCTCCCTTGATAAAAGATTTCAAACCAATTAGGGTTTTGGATCCCGATTGATTTAAATCATTTAGAAAGTTTTAGGGAAAGACGTGGCAAGATTTAATTTTGAAGAATGACAGATAAGGACCAGATTTAGACATTAAAGATTGTTAGTGTCAGGTATGATAGTTTTTTAAGAGATCTTTAAGTAAAATAAAACAATTTCACAATCAAACAAGAACAGAAAAAATTTCATTTTGACAGATCTTTGAGTTTTAAAGAAAACCATACCATGACATAACATTAAATCTTTAGATCACCACATTTTAGCGTACAGACGGACTTTTATGAAGCAATATTGTTTGAAAATAATTTATTCAAAATCACTCTCCCCCTCAAACCATGACAGTAGTCGATGATTGAGTGACTTAAGTTTTGATAAAATGAAGTCCGGTGATTTTCAAAATTTAGTCCAATATATTTTCAAAACAATATTTTTCCATTTTCAAAAACAATATTTTTCAAAGTTTTAGAAAAATGGTATCATCACGATTATTCTGCACAAAGATATGTTAGATGGTAGAGAAGCTTCTGTTGTTGTTGTAGGGTTTGGAAGAAAAACCGTCTGCAGTGCAGTGAGACTTCTTCTTACGTTCCATTTTGAATGCCAACTGAGGTCAAATTAAGCTCCGTTTCTTCAATCACTTAGAAGAAAACCATGTGCTGATGCAGTGAGACCTCTTATGTTGCATTTATGCCAACTCTCCATAGAAGTCCAATTAAGCTCCGTTTCTTCATTTGTCAACCCAAGAAATAGTTACCCTTTCCTTTCGGCATCCAATCATCTTCAATTGTGGGATCCGGATCGGGAACATTCTTTTATACCAATATACCTGCATACGTTAGTGAACACACATACAAATATATGGTGGTCGACATCACCCATAACAGCAATCGACTAATTAAAGTCAATTAAACATATCAATCAGATCATATAAATGTATGGGAATAATGTATTTATCAAACTCTAATCATCTAATCCTAGCAATCATATCCTAGGCACCTAGTCCTTCAACATAGGTTAACATCATTTTTAATTAAGCATATTAGGATAAATAAGAAAGCCCGTTAGAAGATATAAGTTTTAAAACATTCTCCCCCTCAATCAATGACTCATTTTTCTGAAAAGGTTTAAAGGCGCTGAAGTCATTGATTGAGTTTTCAATTTTTACTAAAACTCTGAAACTGATTGGTTTTCAAGCAACTCATTTTCCACAATTTTTTGAAAAACAACAAATATTTTTCTGAAGAATTTTAGACGGAAAAACATTTGTGTAGGAACAGCAGTCCTTCGACATACTTTCCTCAAATTGTTTTAGGATAAGTGCACGAAATATTTGAAAATTGGTTTAGCGTAGCACTTTCCTTTCTTGAAGAGCGGGTTGCTATCAGAAATAATAGCAAGCCATAGTTAAGCGCGGGTCACAGTCTGAAATAACTGCAAGCCATAATTTGAAGCCCGGGTTACAGTCTGAAATAACTGTAAGCCATCCTTTGAGACATGTTTAGAAAGAAATATTTACACCTCCTGCTCGAACTTCATCTATGGTCCCGTGCCATTGTTGAATGACATTTCTAAGACCGCAGATGTTATCGATACCAGAAGACATGTCTTGAGAAAACATATTTTTGGTATTTTTAAATTTTCTGATTTTTATGGCTTTTTGAAGATTTTATATTTTTCTATTTTCTTTATGTTGGTTTTATATTTTTGTATTTTGTTTTCTGAAAATTATATACAAAGATAGAGAAGATGATATAGTAAAAGAAGATGATGATACGAGTACCGAGATAAGGATATCGAACAGCCCCGTTGTAGAAGATGGAAGTCATCATCTCTTAAACATTCACCACCAAAGCATTCGATGCTCCTGAATTGAGAAATTGAACCATCTGAAAGTGAGACTCTGGCAACTTCCCCCCAAACCGAAAATCCTTAAGATGAGCAGATTCGAAGCTCTATTTCAAGCTTGCTTTAGCCAGGTGCACAAGGAAGCACACCATTATCATAAATCCCGCTGCTCCATTTAAGAACGATAATCGAGGATCTCCATTCGGGGTTATATCATCAAGAAGAACAGCAACGTATCATCCCACACATAAAATAATCTTCTCAAATTTCTTTTCTACTGACGTCTGAAGCAATCCATTCCAAAAAAGGTGTCAAGAGAACAATTCCCCCAAGTAGTTGAATTGATGCAGTCAGTTTCTTTGTATAATGCTCAAGAACTCTCCCGAATACACATCATGAGGGGAATGAAAACACCTTCCCATGTTCACATTTTTCTTCCCGGATGATCGTGTATGAAGCTCAAGAACCCGAAGTACACCAATACCCAAGAGCTCTCCCGAATACACATCATGAGGGGAATGAAAACACCTCCCCATGTTCACATTTTTCTTCCCTGATGATCGTGTATGAAGCTCAAGTATCCGAAGTATACCAATACACAAGGAAAGAATTAATAACTGATAACATTGAAGAAGCAGGCCAAGTCACTGATTATCTCTGCGGATGACAATCTCTGCGGATGTCAACTTCGGGATAAGTGATTATATCTCTGAATCACTGATTAAGCACTCAAGTGAAACAGCTGAGCATCCCCAATGTACACAATCTCTCTCCCCTGATCATTGCGATACCATCGAAATCACCACACACTAGTGTACCTCTTTTATCTTTAGAAACTTTATCTAACATCACTTCCCCCATGTAGTTGAAATACTAACACTAAACGCCTTGATGAGTAAAGACTTGAGTTTCTCTACGGTCATGACATTTGTTTTCCCGGGATATCTTCAATCACTTAGAATAATTAAGTTCATCAAGTTTACTCGTCATGAGTCAAACCTTGAGTTTCTCTGCGGTAATAACATTTGTCTTCCCGGGATATCTTCAATTTCTTATAAGTATTAAGTACATCAAGTTTACTCGCGTTTAGATGCTTGTCTCCTTCCCCCTTTCTAGTTTTGATACTTCAGAATCAACAACTCTTTAAATGCCCAAATACTTGAAATTTGTTGAGAAGATCGCTTGAAGTCTTTGTGAGAATCAACATGCTAAATAATGTGAGCAAGTCTAATTGGGGATTAAATTCGACATATCACATTCCCCCAATTAGTGCTCTCCCCTAAACCGACAATCTGTTTGATAAATGCCCAGATTTAAGAAGAAGTCTTTAGATCATTAAATGTAACTCGTCTTTAGTCTTCTAACATGTAGCAGAAAATGTAGAACAGACTATAGATTCGACCTTCTTCAAGATTGTGCAGTTGGGGAATAGATAGTTAACATCTTCAACTCACCAAAAAATAAGAACATCACCAAAAAGCATCCCAATTAACTTACATCTTGCAAGTCCCCTTAACTAAAATCTCTCCCAATCAAACAAGAACAGAAAGATGTTCATCAAGGAAATCAGCAATCAGGCCGCAACGAACACACAAGATGTTAACACCAAACTACCAATCACATCAAACAAGAACAGAGAGATTGTTCGGAATCATCATGTTGATGTATACGTGAAGCATTAATCGGAAGCACTTTGTCGATAAACTCATCAATCCAAGTGAAGATGTCAACCAACGGCTCTTAGAAGAAACTCCATGTGAAGATTACCCGATAAGAAGAAGCTCGATTCTTACATGAGTTTAGAGCCGTATGACCATTTGTATTCTCAAATATCAATCAACAATGCAAAAAATTCACACTTCTTCTCCCCCTCAAGAATTGCATACGGAGATGCCATTCTTGACTAAATAAGTGAAATCATCCAAAAGTATTCTATTCACACTTCTCCCCTGCAAAATTAGCACATGATGTCGCCATCGTCATTATAGTTGAGCAAGTGGAATAAGAAAACAATCAATGGTAGCCCGGCTCACTTGATGACTGAAGCGCATGGAAAAAGTATGAAGCATGTTGATGAGAATGTTCATTAATAAGAAGATTTCTCTTCTTCAGAAGATAAAGCGCACTGACACGTACACTTTTCTTTTCTTTGAGGAACGAGGCTTGAACTGTTGTGTTCAAATGTCATAAGAAGATTTCTCTTCTTCATAAGATAATGCGCACTGAAACGTACACATTTCTTTTCTTTAGAATACGAGGCCTGAACTGAAGTGAACAGACGTCATAATCTCTCTCTTTTCAATTCTCTTAGCAAAACATGTAATCAACCCCATTATCATTCAGTAGGCCCTTTGTCGTGACAACTGATGGAGAAAACCCAATATGATGAATTTGACCCTGAAGTAAAATACCCCGAACTCGTGACTTAAACTTGCACATATGTAACAAAGAGCGGTGCCGAGACTTCATGCCCATTTGAATCTCGGGTTAATAGACAAAGATGTCACTAAACTTTTAGAAATATTTGTCCTAAGTAACTAATGTTTGTATTCTGTCATCTAGGTCACTATACTTTACGTAACCGGTTATCGTGGATACCGATAGGGAAACAACCGGTTGTTACCGGTTAAGGTATACTCGATAGTTTTGGCACATGTTATCTAAGGTACTAAACTTTGCGAAAAATTTGTCCTAAGTCACTAATGTTTCATTCCTGTCATCTAAGGTACTAAACTTTGCGAAAAATTTGTCTTAAGTCACTAATGAAAATTTTGTCCTAAGTCACGAGTTTTGTCCCATTTTTTACGTCCGTTTTTATACGTTTTTATGTTTTCATCTGTTTTTATACGTTTTTGTCCGTTTTTATATGGTTTTATACATTATTTATACGTTTTTTTCGTTTTCATCCGTTTTTATTCGTTTTCATCCGTTTTTTATTCGTTTTAATCATTTTTTATACGTTTTCGTCCGTTTTTCTTACGTTTTCGCCTATTTTCTTATGTTTTCAAACATAAAAAAGGGACGAAAACGAATGAAACATAGAAAAACGGGCAAAAACATAAGAAAAATGGACGAAAACGTAAAAAACAGACGAAAACGTATAAAAACGGATGAAAACGAATAAAAACGTATGAAAACGAATAAAAACGTATAAAAAATGTACAAAACCATATAAAAACGGACAAAAACGTATAAAAACGGACGTAAAAAATGGGAAAAAAACGGACGAAAACGTATAAAAACGGACAAAAGCGTAAAAAACGAACAAAAACGTATAAAAATGAATAAAAATGAACAAAAATGTATAAAATGTGTATAAAATCGTATAAAACGTAAAATTTTAAAGGTTCAGTAACATGTGCCACAACTCGTGACTTAGGAAAAAATTTTCATTAGTGACTTAGGACAAATTTTTAGCAAAGTTTAGTACCTTAGATGACAGGAATGAAACATTAGTGACTTAAGACAAATTTTTCGCAAAGTTTAGTGACTTGTTTGTATAGGTTTAGTTATGTATTGGCTACAACCGGTTACCAATCCTTCGAGTGACTAGGGTGACACTTATAAAAAGGTTTAGTAACATATGTGAAAAACCCGTGAAGTATAGTGACCTAGATGACAGAATACAAACATTAGTGACTTAGGACAAATTTTTTTGAAAGTTTAGTAACATTTTTGTATATTAACCCTTGAATCTCTAAGTACTCTATACTCTTCAACCAACCAACCATCGAGCATAAGACGTATATCACCTCTTGAAAATCCACAATTGAATGTGACACTGAGCACTACAACGTAACTCCTTTAAGTGATAGTTATTTTGTGGTGATAAGAGCCCAATTCCCCCAAGCGGTAAAAGAAAAGGTAAAATACACCCAACAATAACTAGATTTCTAAGTCTTCGTTTTTTATAATAAGCTCGAACAAGGATCTCGAAGAATCTTCATCCATCCATCCCCGATACCTTCAGATACTAAGTACACTCACCCGTGATATTTCACTTCAACCTCAAATAAATAATACTGAAATAACGCCGTTGTCACATCTTCTGAACTGCTCAAATCTAGCCTCCTTTGACTTTTTAAGTGAACTATGATAATGGTTTTCATCCCGACCGTGGTTAAAAGCACATAACCCCGTAAAACCATGTAATAACCAAACTGTCATGACAAAAATCCAAACACACATCCAATTCATGAAGTACACCCTTTTATCCCTTTTTCGAAGTAGAAACCGTAACACCAGCATCAAATAAGATCCCGAAATACACTTTCCTTTCTCCAGGATGAATCCATCATTACGGGATTTTACAATTCTATGGTTTAAACCGAGAAATAGTTTCTTTCGCGGGATTTTACAAAATCAAGAATAAACCGTAAGATAGATCCGGAAATGTACTTTACTATTGCCTGGCTGTTTCCATTGTCACGGGATTTTAAAAGTCTATGATTTAAACCGAGAAATAGATTCTTTCGCGGGATTTTACAAAATCAAGACAAAACCGCAAACAATGTCAGCTTGAATGTGTTATGACAACTTTGGTTTCTGTGAATATCTGTTTTAGGGGAATATGCAGCGGTTCATCAACGATTCTAACTCCAACATAAACAATATCATCAACCATCCAATAAACACTCTGGTAAGCACATCATTAACATATTTTGTCGGCTATTGCAGTGACAACATGGTGAAGTAAACCCGATATATCGAACTTGAACATGAAGAAGAATTCCCCAGATTTGCTACTTAAACTTGTACTAATCCTCGTGAAGAAGAAACGGTGTACCCAATGTACAAAACGTCTTGACATTCTCAACTGAGTGAGACACCGAAGTGATAGCTACGATGTGGGCTAAGCGAGAAAGAATCACACACGTAACTAAATAGCCAAGTCTTTATCACCCTCTATAAATGCCCAAACAAGTCATCTTCGCGGAAGAGTAGAAAGAAAGAAGACGAAATAAGTAAACGCACCCGGAGAACCACACTTCAAATCCCAATGAGAAATATCGCACAAACAACCCAGTAGTCAACATTTTCAATAAACACTTCAAACCGAGACAAAAAAAAATTCTTCGTGAAAATGTCTAAACCAAAGTACCAAACCTCATACCATATCAAATGTCATCATCAAATCCAATGTTTGAAACCAAGTCATCACATAACTTACTCAATCTCGATCAAAGTCCACTTAGTTCCATTCAAATGATCAACATTAATTATCGTTAAGTGAATGAGTCTGCGGATATCCGATTCAAATGATTAAAACTGAGACCCACGTTATCACATAACCCATTTCAAAATTAGTTCCATTCATCACATGGTTCATTGAAATTATTTATCCTTCCAGATCACACAAATAACTCATACACGACCAGTTGTACATCTCAAACTGTGCCTCCAAATCATACTTACCCATTGATAATATCAAACATAAGGCACTAGTCCCATGATATCCAAGTTAACATCATCATGTGAGGCTCATGTCTAAACTAGTACCATACAACCATGTGGTAAGTAATATACAATTTATAATAATCGGCACATGTAAGCTCCCGGAAAATTTCAATGTACTTAACGTTTTAATCAGGAATTAAACACGATCTATTTCGTCATGAAATTTTCTAAACATCACATTTGCATATCATTTGGCATATGCATGATCAACGCAGCTTGAGCGTTCATAAAATATACCGTTGTGATCAGAATAAATTTCCCCACTATCTTGATAATCCTAAAATACGTAATGAATACGTAAAAATTTGTAAAAATTACGAATTTAAATATAATAAAAATATATTCAAATTCGTATTGGGCCTCGGAACTCATTGGACTTTATACCACCTCGTGACTCAACCCGACTCGTTAATGGGCCTCATGACCGGACCTAAACTTACACCATTTCTCGTTGGGCCTTGGCTTAGCTCACGCACCACAAAGGGAGCCCAACACCCATTTTTCATTTCTTTTCTTTCTGGGCCTCGTCTAGCAAGACCAAATCCAAAGCCCATGCATGTGGAATTAAGGATAATATGTTTGTGTTCTTTCTGTTGTAACCAAACGATCAAACAAGGAACCAAAAACACCAAAACTAAAACATGTAAATCAATTAGGACAACTAAACACTAAACATCTCCAAATGGACATGTGTTCTTGCGTGTGTACATGATCAAAAGGAGACAAGATCACTTGAGCCACCCTAAAACAATTTAAAATTTACCACTAATCCTACCTTGACTAGTTTTGACTCTCTTGTCCAAAGGTTCTTGTGTCCTCCATATCCAAACCTTCGGCTGAAACCACAAGACCAAGTTTGAATATTTCATGCATTTTGTTTACCCAAAAACGTGACCAACCATTGACAAGCAAGAGCAAACTAACTTTTCGTTTTCTTTTCTTTCTATGCGTCAAAAATGGGAACAACACAAACCATAAGCCAACTAGAAACAAAACACTTCCTTTTTAATCCTTGTTTTGTCGTGTGAGAATGAACAAGGAAGACAACACCTCATGCTTAGCCACCCTACAAGTATTAGTTTAATGACCTAAACTTACTTTGACTTGGCTTTGACCCCAAGAACCATTGGGTATTATGTTCCTAAAGACTTGACAATACCTTGACATGTAAAAACTCATATCCCACGCCAAGACAACCAACACAAAACAAGACCCAATACAATGTATCACATGACTAATAAGCTTAGAGTTAGGAAACTATGATTAAAATATTAAGAAGACCATACTTATTTCCCTATATAAGCACACATCTAAGACACTAATTGACTTCACATTCTAACTCACTTAAACTAGTCTCATACTCTCACCTTCAAACACATTGTACACTGTGGGAATCGGTTCAAGGAAAGGAAAAAACAATAGAATTCTAGCTCGTGTGCTTGGGTTTAAAAGCGAAGGAATAAAAGTTAGGAGATACTTGGGTAAAAATAAAGGATACGGGTAACATTATAAGGAGAACAAGGGGCTCTCGGTGGTCATTTCTTCTCGCTCACACCTCACACGTATCATCAGCACTCTTTTGAGTGTAGTAATTCCCTTCCAACTCATTTTCATTCCAATTTTCTCGTTTACACTTAGTTATCACACGTATTATATGTTGTGTGCACCATTTCATAAACCAACTCGTAAGATATACATGCTATAACTCAACAAGACACATAAACACATGTTAACACTAGCCTAAAATGTTTATAACACATCACAAAACTACTATGAGCTCTCGTACGTTTATAAAACTCACGCAAAACCAATCGGGCCTAAAGCCCAAACACCGAGCCCATTAAGCCCAATCCGAGTCCATTAATGATCTAACCCGCCCAATATGATCAAAATAAGCTAATAAGCTAAAGAAATAAGCTAGGAAAAAGCTTGTACTAGTTACACAAAGTTTTCGTTTATTTCAAAAGTATTTCGGACCAAATTTGCAAAACAAACAAATTTTGGGTTAAAAGCGTAACTTTTAAAAACTTAAAGGGTCGCATATTACGTATAACAAACATGCATGAGAAGTCTAAGGGCTAATATGGCAACTTTATAAAGTAAATGGGTATGGTTTCACGTGCATGTGCACGCATGAGAACCACAAGGACCGAATGTGTAATTAGCCTAATCTAGTTATAAATAAAGTTTTCGGTGAAAAGTGTGAAATTGGAAAAGACAAGGTTTAAAGCGTATGAAATGAACCTAGAGGGCTATTTTGTAAAATCAGTTTTACAAAAGGATTAAAGATGTCATTTCTGAAAGTTTTGATATAAAATACATTTTGGGTAGAAAGTGTAAATTACTCAAATTGAGGGACTAAACTCGTACTTTTTGTAACTCGAGGGTAAAAAGTGTAAATTTAGAAAAAGTTTAGCGAAACTTGTAATTTCATGATAGCCTCGTAAAAATGAGTATTTTTTATCACATGAGCATAATATTTTCGAATTATGATAAACTTATTTCATGTATAAATGTATATGTAAATATATATTTATTAGAAAGTATATATAAAAATATACTTATTTCGATAAAATGCCCGGGGAATCTAAATACGTTAAAATGCTCAACAAATTTACTAAGATCACAACGGGGGGAAAAACATTTCACTTACGCGTAAGTGAGGATAATTAATTAAGACAATGTAGCATGTAAATTAACTTAAAACGTTAATCACGATCGCACACTATTGGATTGGACAATCCAATGATCTATTGAATAAGAATATTCAATGCTCTATTATTTTGGTCGCGAACCAAAATGCTCATTTACTGAGACCAGCCATCTCATCATTTTAGGTTTCGAGTTGGAACCTCCGCTACATTGTGCTTGATCTTTTTGTGTATGTGCATTATCATCAAGGTGAGTTCATAGCCTCGCTTTTACTTTATTTTTATAAACCCCGCGAGGGAGATACATGCTCTAAACTAGAACACAAGGTTTTTCATAAATGCTTGATCCTCTTGATTATTGGTACTGCCTAAGTTGTTAGCCACAAGTCCGCTGATCATGAACCATTAGTCACTGCGAGTGAACGTAGATATCGTGAATAGTACTATGGGGAATAACGAACCCCGTTTCGGTTATAGAGAAATAACCGGGGCGCACCATATCGAATATCTTTAGGTAATTGGCTATTACCTCCTTTGGGGCATACTTACGTACACTAGTAATTCGGTGTATGCAGTTGAGTCTTGGTTTCATGAGCTTAGTGCATAATAATCTGTGATATTTTCTTATGATATTGTTAGTTTACAATGATCATGATCTTATACTTGTGTTCAACTTATTTTAAACCTATGGACTTCACTCAACATTTTTGTTGACCTTTTTAAGCATGTTATCTCAGGTAATCAGTGAAGATTATGACCAAGGTGCGGAACGGGGCATGGCAAGGCTTATCTGGTGGTGTAAAACATAAAAGTTATCATTTTTTTCAAACTCATGATCTTTCTTTTGGGAAAAACACTTGATCTATTTACAATATTTTGTAACAAACTATGAGTTTTCGATGAATGATAACTATTTTAATAAAACGTCTCTTTCGAGTCGTTTTCTATAATTATTGACTATGATCTCCATTCAAGTAACACCCGAATTAGTCTTCCGCTGTCATTAAGATTTTCGGGGGTGTTACAGATTGGCATCAGAGCCAAGGTTATAGAGAACCAAAGAGTTTTTTTTTCAAAATCATTTGGACTATAACCGCACTTTTAAAACGGGACTATTTTACACCACTGCCTTACGCCCTTCCGTGACCGCTCTATGCATTAGGATTGATGCATCACTAGATCATAAGTAAATTGCATTCATTTCAGTTAGGCATAGAGATTTGCTTGGCAAATATGTGTAGCTAACTAAAATAATTATATTATTTGGCATTTACTTACATTAATTTATGGGTTGTTACAGTACCATGTCTGCATCCCACCCAGTTGTTCTGTCCTCAGACACCGAGATGGATGATACCATGTCCTCTACGACTGTCACTATGCCAGCTCATCCCAGTCCTGTCATACCAGCTACTGTATCGGACGAAACTGAACCTTTTGAGGAAGGTGAAGTTGCCCGAACTCCTACTGCTCCAGCTATGACTGCTCATCCTCAAGAGTACAATGCTTTTGCTTCCGTGACCCTAGATCAGTACTATGAGTCGCAGCAATGGCTACCTGCTTCAGATGTTGCTGTGGATGATGAATCATCCAAGTCATCAGAGAACACTGACTCTGCTTCATCAGATTCTTCTGGATCATCTTCCCGAGCTATCCGTCGTCGTCGACGTAGGATTCGTGTTCTTAAGCCTCATGAGCCTGAGCCGTTTGGAGTACCTTATAGACTGCATCCTAATGGTAAGACCTTCAAACGCACTGCTAGGAAGCGTGTGCGACCCATCACTATGACTCATGTGATGCCACCAGCTCAGTCACCATCAGCTCAGTCACCACCCGCTCAGTCATCACCAGTTACACCTGCTGTTCCACCTACTGCTACTTCACCACCACTGCCACTTACTATGTTCTACCATCAGACCACTACTGTTCCTGTTTCATCACCACCTACAGCATCACCTCCTTTGGACACTTTTAGTGAGCCAATTTTACCGCTTTGCATCAAGTGCTATCCACCATCACTATCTGATCCTGACAGGCCTACTCAAGTGGATAATGAGACCGGACCAAGGAAGAAATCCGGTGCTAGGCGATGGTCATTCTTGATACCTTTACTTCAACGTTGGAGAGAAGAGGAAGGAGCACCTAGTTCGTTCGAGCTTGGAGAAAGCTCAACTACTGCACCAGCTCCAGTTCTACCTGTTACCGGTGAACCGGTACACCACACTATTCCTCTGTTGGCTACGAGACTTATCAAGCACGAAGATCAGTTGAATGAGCTCATGGCACATTATGATGAGATTCCACTAGTTAGGATAGAGAGCTTGGAGGAAGAAGTCGAAAACCTCGTGGTAGGTCGCTACTCCATTGAGATTGTGTTTGATATGATGAGTACCCAGATTGTGGAGGCGAGAGAGGCCGTTAACCAATTGACTCGGAGATTGGAGACTACTATTCGAGATGCTAGTACTTTGAGAGAGACTGCCTTAGGTCGAGAGAGAGTTCTGCATCACGAACTTGCATCCGCTCATGCTCACACTGCTATTCTGGAGGAGAGGATTGATGACCTCGAGGCGAGAGATCGAGCCCGTGAGCAGCAGATCCAAGACTTGACAGCCATGGTTGAGGAGATTCGTCGTCGTCAGGATGACGCATCGGGAGATGCGTAGATCCTAGTCATCTTTATCTTAGTATGTATCATAAAGCCGCCATATGAGGCATTAAGGCTTGTATCTTTTTGGTTTGTAACCTTGGAACAAGAATTATGATGATGTAACTTATGGTTGTGAACAATATTATGTAATGATGTATTCCATGTATCCAATGGTTGTATTTCCTATATTCTGATGTTATGATATCATTCCTCGGTAATGTATGCCGAACCAATCCTTATGTCCTTATACATATATTATGATTTGTTGAGAAAAATCATATTTCAATTGTTGTTCATATCAGTATCATATCATTAATTTAAAGTGGTAATCTGGACTATTATGATATGTATAATATGAAATCAGTTTTATCATCGATCGATAATTTCTTAATCTTGGTATTTATTCTTGGAAATTTTAGAAAAATGGTCAAGAAGAAAGCTACCTCATCCACCATCACTCCTGCAGCTATTCAGAAAATGGTCGCTGAAAGTGTTAGCGCAGCTATAGCTCAACATGTTGCTGATACTGCTAGAGCCGAAGATGAACGCATTGAAGCTGAACGAATTGCCCAAAAGGCACGTGAAGCTGAAATCGCAAGAGAAGCCGAAATTGCAAGAGAAGCTGAGAACGCCCGAATTGCTCGAGAGGCTGAAGCTGAGCGTGTCGCTCAAGCAGCACGTGAGGCTGAAGCTGCTCGCATTGCTGAAGAGAATCGTGTCGCAGAAGCTGCACGTCTTCTTGAAATGGCAAACTCAAATGCAACTAACGCTCCAACAAATCAAAGTGAGTCCACTGTAACTCGCAAGTGTAATTACAAAGAGTTCATGAACTGCAAGCCGACATTCTTCAAGGGCACTGAAGGTGCTATTGGTTTACTTCATTGGTTTGAGAGAACCGAGACTGTATTTCTGCTAAGTGACTGCACAGATGATTGCAAAGTCAAGTTTGCGACTGGAACTTTGTTAGAAGATGCGTTATCTTGGTGGAAAGGCCATGCTCAACCAATTGGAATGGAAGAAGCTTGTAAGATTTCATGGGCGGATCTGAAACAACTGTTAATGAAACAGTATTGCCCGAGGACTGAGATCAAGAAACTCGAAGATGAGTATTACCACTTGGCTGCTAAAGGTAATGATCTCAAGACATACTTCAAGAGATTCCATGAACTGAGAGCTCTATGTCCTCATTTGTTTCCCACCAATGAAAAGCTTTTGGAAGCTTTGATCGGAGGTTTACCTCGAAGCATCGAAGGAGATGTCATCGCTTCGAATCCAAAAACTGTTGAAGAAATTGTCATTGTATCCCACCGCCTTATGGAACCAATACTAAAGCTTGCAAATGCACAAGGCTCAAGTGACAACAAGAGAAAGTTTGATGATCGGAAAACCTCAAATTCCAACCATCATCAGTCCAACAACAACAATCGGAACAACAGCAACCAATATCACCGCAACAGAAACCAACATCACAATCGGCAAAACCGAAGGCAAGAAGCCGCAAGGGCTTATGCTGCACCCACTGCTGGAAAAGGGTATGTAGGACCACATCCCCAGTGTAACAGATGTTTGATGCACCATTCTGGACCTTGTACTGTGAAGTGCGATAAGTGCAACAAGGTAGGTCATCAAGGTAAGCATTGCCGAAACCCTGGAAGAGGCAACACTATGACAAACATGAACTGCTATGGATGTGGAGAACCCGGTCATTTCAAGAGTCAATGCCCAAAGTTAAATGTCGTTCAAACAAACAATGCGCGTGCAAGAGTGTACATGCTAGGAGATGGAGATGCACCGTTGAACCCTGACATTGTGACGGGTACGTATTCTCTTAACAATCATTCTGCAAAAATCTTGTTTGATTCGGGAGCAAATAAGAGTTTTGTATCTACTACTTTTGCACCATTACTTGAAATATCCCCAATCGCCTTAGATACAACTTATGAGATAGAACTTGCCGATGGGAAAATAATAGGAACCAACACCGTAATCCGTAATTGTCCTATTCTATTACAAGATCACTCGTTCCTCATAGATCTTTTGCCCATCAAACTTGGAAGTTTCGATGCCGTAATTGGCATGGATTGGTTGTCCAAACACCGTGCTAGGATTGTTTGTGACGAGAAAACCGTTCATATCCCGATCAACGGTGAAACCTTAGTCATCCAAGGAGATCAAAGTAGAAAGTACTTAAGTATCATATCCTGTGCGAAATCAATAAAGTACATGGAAAAAGGATGTTATGCCTTCTTAGCTCAAGTAACGGAAAAGAAGTCGGAAGAGAAACGACTAGAGGATGTACCTGTAATCAAGGAATTCCCTGAGGTGTTTCCAGAAGATTTGCCTGGACTCCCACCTGCTCGACAAGTCGAATTTCAAATCGATCTTATTCCTGGAGCTACTCCTGTAGCACGAGCACCGTACCGTTTAGCGCCCTCAGAAATGCAATAGTTATCCAAACAACTAGAAGAGCTATCTGAGAAAGGATTCATTAGACCAAGTTCCTCACCCTGGGGAGCGCCGGTATTATTCGTTAAGAAGAAAGATGGATCATTCCGGATGTGTATCGATTATAGAGAATTGAACAAGCTCACAATCAAAAACCGCTATCCCTTACCAAGAATCGATGATCTGTTTGATCAGTTACAAGGCTCGAGTGTATACTCGAAGATTGATTTAAGATCTGGATATCATCAGTTACGGGTAAGAGAAGAAGATATACCCAAGACCGCATTTAGAACTCGGTATGGCCATTATGAATTCCAAGTAATGCCATTCGGTTTAACTAATGCACCTGCTGTATTTATGGACCTCATGAATAGAGTCTGCAAACCATATCTAGATAAATTCGTCATTGTGTTCATCGACGATATTCTTATCTACTCTCGTAATAAAGAAGAACATGCGGAACACCTGAAGACTGTCCTGAAGTTACTTAAGGATGAAAAGTTGTACGCAAAGTTTTCCAAGTGTGACTTTTGGATTGAGACAGTCCAATTTCTTGGTCATGTGATCGACAGTGAAGGAATCCATGTGGATCCCTCAAAGATTGAATCTGTTAAGAACTGGCCAGTACCCACTAACCCCACTGAAATCCGTCAATTCTTAGGACTTGCTGGTTATTATCGAAGATTTATCGAAGGTTTCTCGAAAATAGCTAAACCATTGACCGAGTTAACCCAGAAAACGAAGAAATTCGAATGGGGAGACGATCAAGAATCAGCTTTTCAACTCCTGAAGAACAAGCTTTGCGAAGCACCTATCTTGGCACTACCGGAAGGAGCCGAAGATTTTGTAGTATATTGTGATGCTTCGCACATGGGTTTAGGCGCTGTTCTCATGCAAAGGAACAAAGTGATTGCTTATGCGTCACGACAACTCAAAACTCATGAGAAGAATTATACTACTCACGATCTAGAACTTGGCGCCGTGGTATTTGCACTCAAATTATGGAGACATTATCTGTACGGAACCAAGTGTATAGTGTACACTGATCACAAAAGTCTTCAACACATCTTAGATCAAAAGGAATTGAATATGCGTCAACGTCGCTGGCTCGAATTGCTTAGTGATTATGACTGCGAGATCCGTTATCATCCTGGAAAGGCAAACGTTGTTGCCGATGCCTTGAGCAGAAAAGATCGCCCTAAGCTGCTTAGAGTGAGATCATTGGGAATGGTAATCAATTCACCCCTACCATCGAAAATTCTTGAAGCTCAGATCGAAGCCCTTAAGGAAGAAAATAGGCCGAATGAGAAGATTTATGGCATGTCGGAGAATGAGAATGGATTTGTGAAGAGATCGGACGGAACGCTATGTTTCAAGAATCGAAGTTGGATTCCACTCTTTGGAGGTATCCGAGAACTCATCATGCATGAATCACATAAATCGAAGTATTCCATACATCCTGGTCCCAACAAGATGTATCAAGATCTAAAGCTTTTGTACTGGTGGCCTAATATGAAGGTTGATATCGCTGTATACGCCAGTAAATGTTTGACATGCTTGAAAGTTAAAGCTGAACATCAAAAGCCATCTGGATTGCTAACTCAACCAGAACTTCCCGTGTGGAAATGGGAAAGAATCACAATGGACTTCATTACAAAGTTGCCAAAAACTTCTAATGGTTTTGACACCATTTGGGTTATTGTAGACCGTCTTACAAAGTCCGCACATTTCTTGCCAATCAAGGAGAACGACGAGATGATTACACTCGCTAGACTGTACATCAAAGAGATTGTTTCTCGTCACGGTGTACCAATCTCTATCATATCTGACCGTGATAGCCGATTCACCTCAAGATTTTGGCAAACGCTTCAAAAAGCCATGGGTACCAACTTAGATATGAGTACCGCGTACCATCCTCAAACAGATGGACAAAGTGAAAGAACAATCCAAACTCTGGAAGACATGCTAAGAGCATGTGTGATTGATTTCGGAAAAGGATGGGATAAGCACTTACCTCTGGCTGAATTCTCTTACAATAACAGTTATCACGCCAGCATTAAAGCTGCTCCTTTTGAAGCACTCTATGGAAGAAAATGCCGATCGCCAGTTTGCTGGGCGGAAGTTGGAGAAGTACAACTTACAGGCCCCGAAATTGTCTAAGAGACAACAGAAAAGATAATGCAAATTCGGCAAAGATTGCAAGCAGCTCGAGATAGACAAAAGAGCTACGCAGATGTTCGAAGAAAACCAATGGAATTCCAAGTCGGAGACCGTGTAATGCTCAAAGTATCACCCTGGAAAGGGATGGTCAGATTTGGAAAACGAGGAAAGCTCAAACCTCGATACGTCGGACCATTTAAAATTCTTCAAAGAATTGGTCCAATAGCATATAAACTTGATCTTCCCGAAGAACTTAGCCGAGTACATGACACGTTCCATGTCTCAAATCTTAAGAAGTGTCTTTCGGATGAAACTCTAGTCGTACCACTCAAGGACATCCAGCTCAATGACAAACTTAGCTTTGTCGAAGAACCCGTCGAGATCATGGACAGAGAAGTTAAGAGGCTTAAGCAAAGCCGCATTCCTATCGTTAAAGTTCGATGGAATCATAAGAAACGAGGTGCAGAGTTCACCTGGGAGCGCGAGGATGTAATGCGTTCCAAGTATCCCCACCTGTTCATCTAGATCACCCATGATAGCCTCTGCGAGTTTAACCGCGGGACGCGGTTCTCTTAAGGGGTAGGTACTGTAAGCTCCCGGAAAATTTCAATGTACTTAACGTTTTAATCATGAATTAAACACGATCTATTTCGTCATGAAATTTTCTAAACATCACATTTGCATATCATTTGGCATATGCATGATCAACGCAGCTTGAGCGTTCATAAAATATACCGTTGTGATCAGAATAAATTTCCCCACTATCTTGATAATCCTAAAATACGTAATGAATACGTAAAAATTTGTAAAAATTACGAATTTAAATATAATAAAAATATATTCAAATTCGTATTGGGCCTCGGAACTCATTGGACTTTATACCACCTCGTGACTCAACCCGACTCGTTAATGGGCCTCATGACCGGACCTAAACTTACACCATTTCTCGTTGGGCCTTGGCTTAGCTCACGCACCACAAAGGGAGCCCAACACCCATTTTTCATTTCTTTTCTTTCTGGGCCTCGTCTAGCAAGACCAAATCCAAAGCCCATGCATGTGGAATTAAGGATAATATGTTTGTGTTCTTTCTGTTGTAACCAAACGAGCAAACAAGGAACCAAAAACACCAAAACTAAAACATGTAAATCAATTAGGACAACTAAACACTAAACATCTCCAAATGGACATGTGTTCTTGCGTGTGTACATGATCAAAAGGAGACAAGATCACTTGAGCCACCCTAAAACAATTTAAAATTTACCACTAATCCTACCTTGACTAGTTTTGACTCTCTTGTCCAAAGGTTCTTGTGTCCTCCATATCCAAACCTTCGGCTGAAACCACAAGACCAAGTTTGAATATTTCATGCATTTTGTTTACCAAAAAACGTGACCAACCATTGACAAGCAAGAGCAAACTAACTTTTCGTTTTCTTTTCTTTCTATGCGTCAAAAATGGGAACAACACAAACCATAAGCCAACTAGAAACAAAACACTTCCTTTTTAATCCTTGTTTTGTCGTGTGAGAATGAACAAGGAAGACAACACCTCATGCTTAGCCACCCTACAAGTATTAGTTTAATGACCTAAACTTACTTTGACTTGGCTTTGACCCCAAGAACCATTGGGTATTATGTTCCTAAAGACTTGACAATACCTTGACATGTAAAAACTCATATCCCACGCCAAGACAACCAACACAAAACAAGACCCAATACAATGTATCACATGACTAATAAGCTTAGAGTTAGGAAACTATGATTAAAATATTAAGAAGACCATACTTATTTCCCTATATAAGCACACATCTAAGACACTAATTGACTTCACATTCTAACTCACTTAAACTAGTCTCATACTCTCACCTTCAAACACGTTGTACACTGTGGGAATCGGTTCAAGGAAAGGAAAACACAATAGAATTCTAGCTCGTGTGCTTGGGTTTAAAAGTGAAGGAATAAAAGTTAGGAGATACTTGGGTAAAAATAAAGGATACGGGTAACATTATAAGGAGAACAAGGGGCTCTCGGTGGTCATTTCTTCTCGCTCACACCTCACACGTATCATCACCACTCTTTTGAGTGTAGTAAGTCCCTTCCAACTCATTTTCATTCCAATTTTCTCGTTTACACTTAGTTATCACACGTATTATATGTTGTGTGCACCATTTCATAAACCAACTCGTAAGATATACATGCTATAACTCAACAAGACACATAAACACATGTTAACACTAGCCTAAAATGTTTATAACACATCACAAAACTACTATGAGCTCTCGTACGTTTATAAAACTCACGCAAAACCAATCGGGCCTAAAGCCCAAACACCGAGCCCATTAAGCCCAATCCGAGTCCATTAATGATCTAACCCGGCCCAATATGATCAAAATAAGCTAATAAGCTAAAGAAATAAGCTAGGAAAAAGCTTGTACTAGTTACACAAAGTTTTCGTTTATTTCAAAAGTATTTCGGACCAAATTTGCAAAACAAACAAATTTTGGGTTAAAAGCGTAACTTTTAAAAAGTTAAAGGGTCGCATATTACGTATAACAAACATGCATGAGAAGTATAAGGGCTAATGTGGCAACTTTATAAAGTAAATGGGTATGGTTTCACGTGCATGTGTACGCATGAGAACCAAAAGGACCGAATGTGTAATTAGCCTAATCTAGTTATAAATAAAGTTTTGGGTGAAAAGTGTGAAATTGGAAAAGACAAGGTTTAAAGCGTATGAAATGAACCTAGAGGGCTATTTTTGTAAAATCAGTTTTACCAAAGGATTAAAGATGTCATTTCTGAAAGTTTTGATATAAAATACATTTTGGGTAGAAAGTGTAAATTACTCAAATTGAGGGACTAAACTCGTACTTTTTGTAACTCGAGGGTAAAAAGTGTAAATTTAGAAAAAGTTTAGCGAAACTTGTAATTTCATGATAGCCTCGTAAAAATGAGTATTTTTTATCACATGAGCATAATATTTTCGAATTATGATAAACTTATTTCATGTATAAATGTATATGTAAATATATATTTATTAGAAAGTATATATAAAAATATACTTATTTCGATAAAATGCCCGGGGAATCTAAATACGTTAAAATGCTCAACAAATTTACTAAGATCACAACGGGGGGAAAAACATTTCACTTGCGCGTAAGTGAGGATAATTAATTAAGACAATGTAGCATGTAAATTAACTTAAAACGTTAATCACGATCGCACACTATTGGATTGGACAATCCAATGATCTATTGAATAAGAATATTCAATGCTCTATTATTTTGGTCGCGAACCAAAATGCTCATTTACTGAGACCAGCCATCTCATCATTTTAGGTTTCGAGTTGGAACCTCCGCTACATTGTGCTTGATCTTTTTGTGTGTGTGCATTATCATCAAGGTGAGTTCATAGCCTCGCTTTTACTTTATTTTTATAAACCCCGCGAGGGAGATACATGCTCTAAACTAGAACACAAGGTTTTTCATAAATGCTTGATCCTCTTGATTATTGGTACTGCCTAAGTTGTTAGCCACAAGTCCCCTGATCATGAACCATTAGTCACCGCGAGTGAACGTAGATATCGTGAATAGTACTATGGGGAATAACGAACCCCGTTTCGGTTATAGAGAAATAACCGGGGCGCACCATATCGAATATCTTTAGGTAATTGGCTATTACCTCCTTTAGGGCATACTTACGTACACTAGTAATTCGGTGTATGCAGTTGAGTCTTGGTTTCATGATCTTAGTGCATAATAATCTGTGATATTTTCTTATGATATTGTTAGTTTACAATGATCATGATCTTATACTTGTGTTCAACTTATTTTAAACCTATGGACTTCACTCAACATTTTTGTTGACCTTTTTAAGCATGTTATCTCAGGTAATCAGTGAAGATTATGACCAAGGTGCGGAACGGGGCATGGCAAGGCTTATCTGGTGGTGTAAAACATAAAAGTTATCATTTCTTTCAAACTCATGATCTTTCTTTTGGGAAAAACACTTGATCTATTTACAATATTTTGTAACAAACTATGAGTTTTCGATGAATGATAACTATTTTAATAAAACGTCTCTTTCGAGTCTTTTTCTATAATTATTGACTATGATCTCCATTCAAGTAACACCCGAATTAGTCTTCCGCTGTCATTAAGATTTTCGGGGGTGTTACAGCACATAAATGTACACGGGCCCAGCAAAACAAAGACATGTAACTCTGAAACAACTTGACACACAAACAACATGAATAATGAGTACACGCCCATTGAAGTCACTCGGCCTATCATTGAAGTCACTCGGCCCAAACAACAAACATGAAGGCAAACCCAAGATCCAATATAGAAACACCATACCCGATCCATTTTACATTGAGTATTAAGTAACCGGTTATAAAATCATAACCCTAAAAATGCTCCTATCAGTTACTAACCCTAAACATTATCACAGATAAACACGCCTACCACTTTCTCACTTATCCCCAAACTTCTCTCAAGATAATCATTCCACCCCCATCTCTCATCACAGATCCAAAACTAAAATTTTGTACTCCTCCATCCGTAACTCACATCTCAATTAAGTCGAACTCACAAAGAAAAACAAAGCCACAGGGATGGCTCGAATTGGTTATTAAAACCACAAGGTTGACTAAATCGACTTGTAGCAGCCACAGGGATGGCATGACGCTTGACACCAAGGTAGGTATTAATTGTGTTTAGGGTTTGTTAATGGTCATGAACGATTTAGGGAGATAAAGATAACATACTTGTTATACTTTATTCCTTGTAGTATCGTATATGAAGTGAAGTGTGACTTCAACAAGTTAGATCTGTGGTGAGTCTTTAAACGAAACAAGAAAAAGGATGTAACAAGATTGTTATCAATCTTCTCTAAATTGGTTTCGGATATTAATTAAGTTATGCTTAACAAATAACCTGTGATGATAAATTTCGTGGTGCTCATGTTCTAACTATGTCAATCACGAAAAGGAATCTGAGGTTATTAAATTAATTTGTTAACAGTTTTGAGTCTCGAAGTAATAGATGGATCAATGATGTTCTGAGTTCAATGACTTGATATTTTGTTTATGGTATTTGTTGACTGATGATGGAAATGGTACTGAGGTCGATGTTGGTATATGGTCAAAGTGGTCTCGGTCTTGGTCTTCATTCATTCATTTTCATCAACTCATTTCTGTCCAAGTCGCTACCCTTTTAACATCAAGTTGCTAGATGGAGTCAACTTAAGTCGCTACCTTAAGTCGCTAGTCCAAAGTGTTAGCCTAAGTCGCTAGTCCAAATTGCTAACTTGTTAAATAACAAGTCGCTAAGATAAGCACAAGTTGCTACCAATTTTAAGTCCCAAGTTGCTAGGCATTATTCGTCAAGTCGCTGCTTCCATTTATATGAGCCAAGTTGCTAACTTTTTAACTCAAAAAGTCAAAAACCACAACTCGCTTTCGAATAACAGAATGCAAATCGCTAACAAGAATTTTGACATTTTCCGATGAGTTTTCCGATCACTTTTCCGACCATCTTCAAAGGTAACCCAGAAAAATGACAAGAACTGCTTCATTTGACCCATGTTGACCAATGTATGGACTATGACAATTTGACCATATGACCACTAAAATGACTGTTTGACCACATGGTATTCAAGACTGTTAAAGAAAAAGACACTTGAGAATAAACAGTTTGCATTTGTTGACCAGCAGATAAAAAAAACCTGTTAAAGCACTGTTTACCCATAAAGAAATAATCCGACCACATACATACAAAAGCCAGTAAACAAGTATCAAAACCACAACAACCATGGTACGAAACCACACAAATCAACAAAAACAGTTACAAACACGAATCTAAACCACAAGAAATCATCAAAACACAAAAACCTTGGCTCTGGTACCAATTGTAGGATCGTTATTTTATTGTGTTGATGATTCGGGTGGTCTTGGATGATCAAAATACATGTTTGCCATAGTTAGAGAGTTAGTAGAGAGAGAGGGTGTTCTTGCTAGAGGTTTACACAAATGAAAGATTAGATTAAAATGAGAAGAAGCACCACCCCTTCCATGGATGGAAGGGGTATTTATACTTACAAACTACACGACCTCCTATCGGCCTGTGGATCAGGTATACAGTGGGTAAAGACCCGTCCTTCCTCCACGGTGTTGCTCTAAACTAAACTACGCTACAAACTAACTAATAAACAACTTAATAACGTAAATAACGACAAGTCTACGAGCTAACTTATGCTAGATAATATTTGGGGTGACCGACTCTTCACTATGGAATTTTCTAATTCCTAACATAAATGGTCATACGGCTCTAAACTCATGTAAGAACCGGGCTTCTTCTTATCGGGTCATCTTCACATGGAGTTTTTCTCGTCTAAGAGCCGTTGGTTGACATCTTCACTCGGATTGATGAGTTTATCGACAAAGTGCTTCCGGTTAATGCTTCACGTATACATCAACATGATGATTCTGAACAATCTCTATGTTCTTGTTTGATGTGATTGGTAGTTTGGTGTTACCATCTTGTGTGTTCGTTGCGGCCTGATTGATGATTTCCTTGATGAACATCTTTCTGTTCTTGTTTGATTGGGAGGGATTTTAGTTAAGGGGATTTGCAAGATGTAAGTTAATTGGGATGCTTTTTGGTGTAAGTTGAAGATGTTAACAATCTATTCCCCAACTGCACAATCTTGAAGAAGGTCGAGTCTACAGTCTGTTCTACATTTTCTGCTACATGTTAGAAGACTAAAGACGAGTTGCATTTAACGATCTAAATACTTCTTCTTAATCTGGGCATCTATCAAACAGATTGTCGGTTTAGGGGAGAGCACTAATTGGGAGAGAGTTATAAGTCAGATTCAATCCCCAATTAGACTTGCTCATATTCTTTAGCAGTGACTCCTCGAGACGTTGTTATTGACTATTTCTCGTATTGGACATTTGACACAAGTTGATTACTTCGGAGTTAATCATTTATAACTTATTTGAGATTGAAGTTGACTTTCACAAAGGCGTGTTCTTATTTGATAACTTGCTCGGGCTTAAGAATTTGAGTTGAAGACTTGGTTTATCTAGTTACCAGCAGTCGAGGTGGATGGTTGAAGACCTGGTTAACTATCACTATTAGGAGTTACTTTGTTTTACTCAGTGTCACACCGCATATGACGGTGTGGATAATCAAGAGGTGTTAATGTCTCATACTTTTTTTGGGTAGTGAGGACTTAGAGATTTGCTTGAAGCATAAATTCTCGACACCGTTCTTCCATCATTAGGTGCAAGCTTAAGATAAAAATGTGGGGAAGTTGACTTCAGTTTCAAGTATGGTATATCGGGTTTTATTCTTCAATGGTCACTTCAAATTGTCTACATAAGGGTTGATAAAAATAGTCAGAGAGAGTCTTCAGCAAGTTGATTCTCACAAGAGTTCAAGTGTTGTTCTCATATAGATTTCAAGTGTTTGGGCTTATACTATGTTGTTGATTATGAAGTGTCTATACTAGCAAAGGGGGAAGGAGACAAGCATATAAAATCATAACGAGTACACATAATGAACTTAATACTTCTAAGTGATTGAATTTATCCCAGGAAGACAAATTTCATGACCGCAGAGAAACTCAGTGTATCTAGTAGCTTCTAGTGTTCTTGTTCCAACTTCGTAGGGGAAGAGATGTAAGAGAAAGTTTCTGAAGATAAAAGAGGTACACAAGTATGACATATTCAGGGGAGATAAATGTATGACATGAGGGAGGTGTTATCAGTTATTCTTTCGGTAGGAATGTGTGTACTTCGGATTCTTGAGCTTCATACACGATCATCAGGGAAGAAAAATGCGAACATTGTGGAGGTGTTTTCATTCCCCTCATGATGTGTATTCGGGAGAGCTCTTGGGTATTGGTGTACTTCGGGTTCTTGAGCTTCATACACGATCATCAGGGAAGAAAAATGTGAACATAGGGAGGTGTTTTCATTCCCCTCATGATGTGTATTTGGGAGAGTTCTTGAGCATTATACAAAGAGGCTGACTACATCAATTCAACTACCTGATGGAATTGTTCTCTTGACACCTTTTGGAATGGATTGCTTCAGACTTCAGTAGTAATGAAATATGAGAAGAAATTTAAAGAGTGGGATGATACGTTGCTGTTCTTGTTGATGATATAACCCCGAACAAAGAATCTAGATTATCGTTCTAAAAAGGAGCAGCGGGATTTATGATAATGGTGTGCTTATATGTGCACCTGGCTAAAGCAAGCTTGAAATAGAGCTTCGAATTTGCTCATCTAATGGATTTTCGGTTTGGGGGGAAACTGCCAAAGTCTCTCTTTCTCAAAGGCTCATGTTCTGTCTTCTATTCTGGAGCCTCGATTTGCTTTGGTGGTGAATGTTTAAGAGATGATGACTTCTATCTTCTACAACGTGGCTGCTTGATATCCTTATCTCGGTACTCGTATCATCATCTTCTTTTACTATATCATCTTCTCTATCTTTGTATATATTTATCAAAAACAAAATACAAAATTATAAAACCAGCAAAACAAAATAGAAAAATATAAAACCAACAAAAGAAAATAGAAAAATATAAAACCAACAAAAACCCATAAAAATCAGAAAATTTGAAAAATGCCAAAAATATGTTTTCTCAAGACATGTCTTCTGGTATCGATAGCATCTACGGTCTTAGAAATGTCATTCAATAATGGCACGGGACCATAGATGAAGTTTGAGCAGGAGGTGTAAATATTCTTTTCTAAACACGTCTTAAACTATGGCTTACAGTTAATTCAGACTGTAACCCGGGCTTCAAAAATGGCTTACAGTTATTTCAGACTGTAACCCGGGCTTCAAATAATGGCTTACAGTTATTTCAGACTGTAACCCGCGCTTCAAAATGGTTTGCTATTATTTCTGATAGCAACCCGCTCTTCAAAAGAAAGGAAAGTGTTGCGCTAAACCAATTTTCAAATATTTTCGTGCACTTATCCTAAAAACTAAATGAGGAAAGTATGTCGAAGGAATGCTGTTCCTACACAAATGTTTTTCCGTCTAAAATTCTTCAGAAAAATATTTGGTGTGTTCAAAATGGTGGAAAATTAGTTGCTTAAAAACAATCAGATTCAGAGTTTTTATAAAATTTGGAAACTCAATCAATGACTTCAGCACTTTTAAAACCTTTTATAAAATGAGTTATTGGTTGAGGGGGAGAATGTTTTCAAATCTATATCTTCTAACGAGCTTTCTTAATTATCCTAATATGCTTAATTAAAAATGATGTTAACCTATGTTGAAGGACTAGGTGCCTAGGATATGATTGCTAGGATTAGATGATTAGAGTTTGATGAACACATTATTCCCATACATTTATATGATCTGATTGATATGTTGCATTGACTTTTATTAGTCGATTGTTGTTTGGGTGATGTCGACCACCATATATTTGTATGTGTGTTCACTAACGTATGCAGGTATATTGGTAAAAAAGAATGTTCCCGATCCGGATCCCACAATTGAAGATGATTGGATGCCGAAAGGAAAGGGTAACTATATCTTGGGTTGACAAATGAAAAAACGGAGCTTAATTGGACTTCTATGGAGAGTTGGGATAAATGCAACGTAAGAGGTCTCACTGCATCAGCAGATGGTTTTCTTCTAAGTGATTGAAGAAACGGAGCTTAATTTGACCTCAGTTGGCATTCAAAATGCAATGTAAAAAGAAGTCTCACTGCATCAGCAGATAGTTTTTCTTCCAAACCCTACAGCAACAAAAACGGAAGCTTCTCATCCACCTAACGTATCTTTGTGCAGGGATAATAGTGATGATACCATTTTTCTAAAACTTTGAATAATATTGTTTTTGAAAATGGAAAAATATTGTTTTGAAAATAAATTGGACTAAAATTTGAAAATCACCGGACTTCTTTTTATAAAAACCTAAGTCACTCAATTATCGACTTTGGTCATCGATTGAGGGGGAGAGTGATTTAAAATAAAATATTTTCAAACAATATTTCATCAGAAGTCCGCTTGTACGAAATTATGTGGTGATCTAAAGATTTAATGTTATGTCATGGTATGATTTTCTTTAAAACTCAAAGATCTGTCAAAATGAAATTTTTTCTGTTCTTGTTTGATTGTGAAATTGTTTTATTTTACTTAAAGGTCTCTTAAAACAATCATACCTGACACTAACAATCTTTAATGTTTAAATATGGTCCTTATCTGTCATTTTTCAAAATCAAATCTTGCCACGTCTTTCCCCAAAATTTTCTAAATTATTTAAATCTTTTGGGATCACAAATCTCAAAATGGTTTGAAATCTTTGATCGGGTGAGAGATCGTGATTTAAATCTCAAATCTGTTTTAATGGAGTTGGTTTTAGTCCTTCAAAGGCACTCCTGCCTCCATGTGCCAAACGATTTCAATATACATAATGCACATGTTGAGGGGGAGCATTTATCCAAAAAAAACTAGATGAGTTTTTAAATCAGGCACATTTTCTCCCATGTTTTATAAACCTTATTAAATCACTTGGGATCCAAAATCTCAAAGGGTTTGATATTTTTGATCGGGGGAAAATTTGTGATTTAATTATGAAATTTGATAAAAGGTGATCGTTTTGATTTAATTGTGCAGGCTGCTCTCTCATATGCGCTAAACGCTTTCGAATCTTGAAGCACATATTGAAGGGGAGCATTTTAATGGAAAATAAACTATCGAGGTACAAAAGCTTTTATGTTTTAACATAAAGTACCTTGATTGAGTTATCAAATGGTTTTCTTAATGGCCTTTGTGTTCGTGGATGTGCTTCAAAAGAACTCTTGCCTCTATGTGTTAAAATGATTTCTCTTATCCTATGCACATATTGAGGGGGAGTATTTTACCAAGAAAATCAAATGGCTTTTTCTATGAAAATAGTGATCAAAGAAAATATTTCAAAGTCCTCTTGCCTCCATGTGCTAAACAATTTCTAAATCATATGCACATGTTGAGAGGGAGGTTTTCTAAATGATCAAAACTATTAAGGTACAAAATGCTTTGATCTCGTATCAAGTACCTTGATTGGTTTTCCAAATGATTTTTCAATTGGTTTTGAGAAGGAATGAACAATACCAAAAGACCGACCAAATTTACTTTATGCATGGTGTTATAAGGATGGTTAGGTTAGGTATTTGTTCCCACGATCCGCCAGAACTGGAGGGATCTACCCAGGGACAATCCACTAGATAGTGTAGAGTCCTTAGGTATATTGAAAAAAAGGAGAAAAGTGAGATATGGGAAGAGTGCGGACTGAGACAGAGCTAGTACTGGAATAAACCCAACAAGGTTCTAGTTATGAAGTCTTGGTAAGCACTGAAGGGGTTGAAGAATGAAAAAGAAATTAATGTGAAAAGGGTGAAAAGAAATAGCCCTCCAATAATTCAACCTTAGGGCAGAAACCGGGTTCAATACATATGCAACTGGTGGTTACTAAGGTAACACTGGTTTTGAAGACAAGACGTCATGGACCCAGTGACGCACTGCACTAAACTTCCCAAGCTACTCAAGTTCCTCTTAAAAGGGCTTGTTTCATTCTCACGGGGAACCGACATAATCTATCGACTTTCTCTTAGAGATTGTTGATATTGAAGAAGGAGACCCTCTCCCTAGTCTCCGACACAGGAACCAAATATGCACTATTGAGTCTAGAGCCAAGAGATCATCCACAATAAATCATTAGGACACAAAATTAATGAAGACTTGCTCTTTCACACAATGTGGAAAGTAAGTATATATTGAGAGTCCTACGCATTATCCTTGTGGTATTGCCAGAACATCCGAGTGATATGAAAATATTCACGATGAAGATGGAAAACCTTCTAGATCCAACATCAAACAAGCTCTTGGTGGGTAACATGTGAGATCTTCTCGTAAGATCAAGCTTGTGACAACTGGATAGAAACGATGGGGAGATTCACTCGTGAATCAACCTTGGTCCAGGAATGGAATTGACGAATACTTTTGGAAAAACCATTCGATGTGCAAACCTTCTTTTCTCTAGCACGTCGAATGTGTATTCATGTTTCAAACTCAAAAAGTATCTCTGATTGAAAAAATACTTTTGGAAAAACCGTTCGGTGTGCAAATCTTCTTTTCTCTAGCACATCGAATGTGTACTCATTTTCTAATACAAAAAGTATTTTGATTGAAAATTGATCTTTCTCATAAAACCTTCGTCGTATTGCAAAACTCTTTATTCTAAGCAATACGCGATTGTTTTCAAATCATTTTTCATCAATCAGTGAATCTCAATTCGCTGGTTCACTCACTCTGTGTTGTCTTCTTTGAGACGTTCCGGTTTGAGAACAGCTAGAACAGCTGCGAAACCCTGTCAAGGAGATTCTTCGGAATTATACCTGATCACAGGCAGTACTTGTACTGATCAACGGGGAACCGTGGGCCGTGTACCTCAATTCAACGAAAGTGATCAAAGACACTTTCGTGTGTTTTATTGCTAACTGTTGTTTGCAGGTACATTTGAACGGTTGCAGCTCATCAGAATTGAGGAGTCAATCCAACGCCGCATGCTCACCGCATCCATACTTAATTTGAAGAAATCATGACTGGTGCATATCTACATAACCTGGTTCTGATATTTTTATACTATGCTTCTGCTACGCTGCTGCAAATATCATGAACCAGTAAAGCTTCCGCTACTCTGATGGAAAGATGTCATGATTCAAAAGTGTGAGCATGTCGGTCCAAAAGTCACAACTTCACATGAAGGCAACACAACTATGGATGATCCAGAGAGATTTTTTGTGGCTGATGATCTCTATGAAAGCTCGAAGATCATCAAAGATGTGGATCAGTTCAAAGATCTCCACTTAAAGTACTAATCTATGCGGACTTGGAAGAATCATTGCTTAAGCACAAAGATTGCAGATTTGAAGAATTGAAGTCTACGAGCTCAAAAACAAAGTCAAGAATAGAATGCTAGGATTCAAAATGTAAAACATGGGGTGACCTCCCTTAGGGGGAGATTGTTAGGAATTGGAAATTCCATAAGTGAAGAGTCGGTCACCCCAAATATTATCTAGCATAAGTTAGCTCGTAGACTTGTTATTAGTTTAGAGCAACATCGTGGAGGAAGGACGGTTCTTTACCCACTGTATACCTGATCCACATGCCGATAGGAGGTCGTTGTGTCTGTAAGTATAAATACCCCTTCCATCCATGGAAGGGGTGGTGCTTTCAATCTAACATTTTACATTTTACAAAGCAAGTCTCTAGCTTGAACATCCATCTCTCTACTTTCTCTCTCTAAAATGGCTATCTTGTATTTTGATCATCCAAGACCACCCGAATCATCAACACAATAAATATATAGATCCTACAAAAGGTACTTTGGCTAAAGGTACTGCTTCTCATTCAAAGTACTGCTCTGCTCCTTCTCAAAGTACTGTTCAAAGTACTGCTACTTATCAAAGTGTTGCTAATAGGATTGTTTTGGATTTGAGGGGAACTCGAGCGTGATAATTGTTATGGATTTTTGGTGACACACACAGAAGATTGTTTTTAGTTCACACACACAAGGAGTTTGGTTATTTGTTCTTAAACGTTTTAGAAGGCTCGTATTTTTTTTAGGTTTGATTGAATAGGTGATTACGAAGATGATTGATCATAACCTATTTGATATTGTAGTTGAGTTACACAGATTCGTGCTCTTATCATATCTCAATGTGGGTGTAACACTTTGAAGATAACTTGTTCGTGCTTCAATGATTATGACAAACGAATTGACGAATAGTAGATGAAGGTTTTTGTCAAGAGATTGCGTTCTCCCTATACATAGGTTGTATACGTTCGATGTCATCTATAGTGCAAGACATAAGACACAAGTTTGGGTTATTCTACTTCTTTATCAAATTCGTTATATTTGGTTTTCTTCACAAGTCATCATTACAAGGAGCTTACAGATTTGAAGAATCATTTGATGTTCATGCACCACTCAAGGGGAAGTGTTTGATTTTTACTAGTGTTGATCATTATTACTACTGCTAGTTGGAGTTTTCTACTGTTTTGGATTCATTTTTAGTAAGCATTTTGGTGTTCTTCATGGAGGGCAATTCGAAACATTGGACGGCTTAGATTGGAAGTATGATATTGGTTCGTGGTGGTTAAGATCATTATTTGCATACGTTCCCTATTTGGATAATAACAAAAAGGGGAAGAGATGTTTGAGTGGCATGGCATGGATTAAGGGGAAGACAAAAAGAAGACATACTTATTTCATTCATGGTGAGATCCCTGATCTCAATTTCTCTACTTCGTCTAGGGAAGTTCGTTCAAGAATGGTTTTGTCATTATCAACTAGGGGAAGATTGTTGGGAATTATACGTTTGAGTTGATAAGACAAAAAGAATGAAACAAGAGGGACTTAATACGACAAGAAGGAAACCTACAAAAAGATGGAAGGACTTGCTTGCAAAAGAAGTTTTATTTATTAGTCATTTGTAGTATTTTGTAAACCCTCATCCTCTAGTATATAAAAAGGACATAGGTGTAGGTTTTATACACGTCTTCCATAATGTAGTCGACTAAAGGTGTGTGCGTGTCCTAGGCGTATTGTCTTGTAAACGCCTAGGTAAGTTAGTAGTTTAGTTATCTAGACGTGTTCCTATAAACGTCTAAGATTAGTTAGTGTTAGTGAATGAAAACCTTGTTCAATAACAAAGAATTAATTAGTTTATTCTGCTGTGCATGTTGTTTGTCTTTGTTATTGATCCCTAGCTGAGCTTATAAACGATCTTATCATCTCGTTCTACCATAAGGACTGCGCTAATACTCTCCATTGAGGATGCTAAGTGCATGAACAACACTTCGCCTTTGATTGGGGCTGTAAGTGTTGGAAGGATTTCGATGAACTCCTTCATCTTCTGAAAAGCAGCTTCTGCACCCTGACTCCACTGAAAAGTTTTCTTATCCACGCATCCCTTGAGTGTTTTGAAGAATGGTAGGGACCTGTCAGCCCCCTTCGACAGAAATCGGCTTAAAGCTGCCAGCTTCCCATTCAGGCTCTGCACATCTTTTAGACACTTAGGGGCTTGGAGATCTGTAATTGCCTTGACCTTGGAGGGATTAGCCTTTATCCCCTTCTTATTAATCAAATGCCCTAGGAATTGCCCCTCTTCGACACCGAAGGAGCATTTCTTAGGGTTCAGCTTCATGTTAATCGCCCGAAGCTGGTCAAAGGTTTCCTGTACATCAAGGAGTAGGTCCTCCTCCGTCTTGATTTTGATAACCATGTCGTCAACGTATGCTTCGAGATTTCTGCCTATTTGTTTGTTAAAGGCTTTATCTACGAGACGTTGGTAAGTTGCCCCTACTTTCTTTAATCCGAAGGGCATCTTTTTGTAACAATAGACACCTTTGCTTGTGTAGAAGGCTGTCTTTTCTTCGTCCTCCTTTGCCATCTGGATCTGATGATACCCTTTGTAGGAATCTAAGAAGCATTTTAGCCGGAAGCCTGCCAAGGATTCTAGCTTTCAGTCAATTTCTGGTAGGGGGTAGCAATCCTTCGGGCATGCTTTGTTGATGTCATTGAAGTCAACACACATGCGCCACCCTCCGTCGCTCTTTTTGACCATTACTGGGTTGGCTACCCAAGTTTGGTACTTAACTTCCCTTAGGATGCCTGCTTGTGTGAGTTCGTCAACTTCTTTGCAAGCTGCAACGTTTCTTTTAGGGGCTAGGCTCCTCCTTTTCTGTTTTACTGGCTCAATGTGTTTGTACTCATTGAGTTTATGCTCCGTTCCGAAGGATTGTCCGTCTATCAGCAATGTTCTTGGTACCCCTGACTATAACGAAGGTGAGTGTTTCCGTGCGGGATAAGGGGCCTTCGCCTATGGTGATTTCCAACGGTACTTCTCCCAAGGGCCATGAGTGTTCGCCGAAGAACCCTACTAGTGGTGTTCTCGAGTCCACCCTTCGTGAGTGTATGGATGACTTGAGCTTTAGGTAACAATGCTCATAAATGATCTCGCAGGAGCTTCCACAATCCATATACGCTCGATTTACCTCCCTGTTTGAGATTCGTACCTTGATGACCACAGGGTCAGTCGAAGGTGTCTGCCCCAAGATGGAAGGGAAGGTTATTTCTCCTACGCTTCCCAGCTCACCGTCTGCTTCCTTCCGTTTCAAGGTTGGATCGTGCCTGTGCACCATTACTATCAGAGCTTCTGTAGGCGTAACCTTCTTCTTGTTCCCCTTCCATTCACCTAGTTGGGTGTCGGAGAACTTGTCTTTTCCCTTCTTGATGCCCTTAACCAGGTGTGCTAGATCGTATTGCCTCTTCGATCTGTTTCTTTAGCTCTCTGTAGTTGTTCGTGTCGTGTCCATGGTCTTCATGGAAATGGCAGTACTTGGACATGTCTCTGGCTTTGCTTCGTGCTGTCATCTGAGGTGGTGGATCGAAAGACTTTACGGCTTTCTCGGTAGCCAGAATCTCCCTGGGAGATTTGACCAAATTCGCCAAGAGTCCATGGTTTGAACCTTTGTAGTTTGGAGTGAAGCAGTCTGTGTTCTTCTTCTTATTCTTGGATCCTTCCCAGGAGGACCCTCGAGAGAACTTGTCAGAAGCTTCCTTTTGCTCTATCGGAGCCCCGTTTGCTGCTACTTCTTTGGACTCAATCCAAGTGTAAGTCTTCTCCATCAGTGCCTTGTAAGTGGTGGGAAGATCGGTGGACAGGAATTCCACCAAGCTTCGCGTCCGGAGGCCATGTACAAAACCTGAGATCCTCTGATCTTCGTGCAAACCCAGAATTTACAAAGTTTCATCGGTGTACCTCGTAACGAAGGCCCTTGTGCTTTTGTTGTTCCTTTGCTTGATGGTGTGCACCGCTAGATGGGTCTTGGTGTACTTCTTCTATTGGCTAAAGTATGATCGGAACTTAGCCTTAAGGTCGTCTAGACTTACAATGCTTCCCAACTTCTGTCCATTCCACCATATTCTCGCGGAGTCTCGGAGCGTGTAAGTGAACATGTGGCATGCTACGGGCATGACCCACTTTTGCATCTTGATAGCACCTTCGAATAAGTGTAGGAAGTTATCAGGATCGCCTTTTCCATCGTAGGTGCCTATGTGAGTAGGCATCTTTACACCGTCGGGTAGAGGATAGTCTTCGATCCACTTCACGAAAGGTGTACAAGCTCCAGAGGCTTCGGTGTAGTATGGGTTGTATGGAGGTGGATAAAAAGGTGTAGGGTTATACGGGTTAGGAAATGGCTGTGTGTAGGCAGGGCAAATAGTAGAAGGTTGGTACGAAGGGTTTACACCCATTGATTGCGTAGGAACGTGCCCATAGGGCATTTGCTGGTAACTCTGGTTGGGGAGAGAACCATTCGGAGGGTAGGTGTTATAGGTTTGAGTAGGTAGGTAGGGGTTCATTCCCGGAGGGAGTAATTGATTCATGCCTGAGTATGGAGGAGGGCCTCCGACACTCGAAACATACGAAGGGGTACTGGAGCCCCCATCCCTTCTCTTTCTAAGTGGGCAGCTAGAAGTGGGGGTAGGTTTACCCCTTCGTTCCCCACCGGGTTGCTTCCTCCGTTGGAGTTCTCGCTCCTTCTTTCACCTTGCATTCTTTCCCTTCTTCCCGGGTCTCTTCCGGGGCCTTCTTCAAAACCGACAGTCCTTCCATTTGGCCTTCTAATGGAAGGAGAACCATTTCATAGGGCCGAGAGCCCCCTGCTAACTGGTCGAGGTCTCTCCTCTATTTCAATCTCTTTGTCATACTCCTCACTGGAGTATTCCAACTCTCTTCGCATTTCAGTGTTGCGAACCTGCCTCTTATGAGCCCTTAGTAAAGATTCTAAGGCTTCAAAGTTTGCCTCAACGAAGGCGGGGCTAATATCTGGAATAGGGTTAGCGGATGTTGAGGCGTGATGTATGGGAGTGGTTTCCAAACGAGATCGTGTGGTGAAGGTTGAGGCCGTTATGGGGCGAGATTATCGGTGTTAGTTGTGTTGAGAGGGACCAGGGTAGAGAAACCTAGTGGAGGTGTATCTTCTCTTCCTGGTTTCTTGCCGGAAAAGTAGCGTAGTTGGTTAAGGTTTTAGGACTGGGTGATTACGGGACTAATAGTAGTGGTCCCATGGATGGCGCCACTGATTGTACAAAAGATTGCACTACCAGGCTTCGATGATGATCAAAGGTATGAGGGGTGTATGTTCCAGCCAAGACTTGCCTTTCACCTGAGAATAAGAAATACGAAACACTACGTTAAGTGATTACGCAGGGGTAGGACCCTGCGAACCACCTCCGGTGTGAGAGTAAGTATGAATTATGGTTGTATAAGTGTGTGTAAGTAAAGAGATGAGTGTGAAATGAGCATACCATAATCCATTGCCCGTCCAACCTATTTATAGTGGATGAAATAGGGTTGAGAGCACTTCTGCATGAATGTCGGAGATCATGGGGGCATCCTGATGACGTACCCTCCGATCAGGTCGAAGGACCCCCCTTCGGCCTCAGTCGAAATTGCATTACGAAGACCCAAGTCTTTCTTCATAAGTCATTGGTGGCGTAAAACCATTCATCGTTGACATGGTTACCAGTTGGGAATCCGCCAGCCGAAGGCCTATGCCCTTCGGTGTCTTCCCTTGAAGATGCCAAGACAAATAAGAACCTTGACTTGGTCTTCCCCCACGTTCCCACTATGTCCTTAGCTTCCCCGCCAAGTCCGAGATAGTGGGGATGAAGCCCTAGCGGTTACCATAAATCAGGGGACGCCCCCCATGATCTCCTAAACGTGTGCTAACACTCTCCAAGCTATTTTCATCACCTATAAATAGGTTGGACGAGTCATTTCAATGGTATGTTCACTCAACACAGTATTTCACATACATCATATTATCCATAACTCATATCAAATACTTATTCACACGCCGGAGGTGGTTCGCAGGGCCCAACCCCTGCGCAATCACTTAACGAAGTGTCTACTATTTCTTATTGCAAATTGACTACAAGTTTGGCGCAAGCATATCACCCCTCATACCCTTCGATCATCATCGAAGGCCTGGTCGTACGAATTATTGTACAATCAGTGGCGCCATCCGTGGGACCCGCTACTATTGGTCTCGTTATTCCAAACTTACACCCAGTCAATCACTCTCACTAGTTTTACGGCATGACTCAAGGAAGAGAAGATACACCCCCTCCGGGTTTCTCAACCTTGACACCAATCCCAGTCAACGATCCTAACAACCTTCCCAATATAACCGCATCCACCTTTACCACACGATCTCACCCTAAAATAACTCCTAACAACCATGCTTCAACCTCGGCTAACCCTGAACCGGTAATCAGTCCAGCGTTTGTCGAATCTAACATCGAAGCATTAGAATCTTTACTAAGAGTTTGAAGGAGGCAAGCTCGGAATGTGGAAATGCGTAGGGAGTTAGAATACTCAAGCGATGAGTATGACGAAGAGCTAGAAATGGAGACCAGGTCCTTGGCTCCTGGGGCTACTCGCTCAGTGCTAAGGGTAGGGTCTCCGAGCAGTCGAAGGCCTAGTGGAAGGTCGGTTGGTTTCGAAGATGCTCCGGAGCGGGCTCCGACAAGAAGGGAAGAAACGATGGAAGGCTCCAATGGAAGAAGTCATCGAAGGGATACTATGGAAGTTAATTTGCCACCACTGTTGGCGGCTCATCTGGGAAGAACTGAAGCGGGGGTTCCACTACAGCCTTCTCACGCATCCGGCGTAGAAGGCAATCCATCTCAATTAAATAGGGGAGGAAATCTTCCTCCTCATGGTATGTACCCTCCTTTTCAGGCTCAATCTTACCCTCAAGGGGTTTATCCCCCACCTAACGGGCAGGCTAACAATCCCAATTTTACTCAACCATACGGAAGCATGCCCTACGGGCAACCTATGGTATATCCTTCGTATCCTGTTAGAAGTCACCCACCTTATATGCCTACTGCTTACCCCCAATATGTTAACCAAAATACTGTTGGAATACCTCCAAATCATAACCCATACAATGCTGCCCCTACATACATGCCACCTTATAACTGCCTCTATTCGAAGCCCATGGGCTCCACAACACCCTTCGTAAGGTGGATAGAAGATTACCCTTTGCCTAATGGGTTGAAAATGCCCATACATATTGGTACTTATGATGGAAAAGGGGATCCGGATAACTTTTTACATTTGTTCGAAGGGGCTATTTGAATGCAGAAGTGGGTAATGCCTGTCGCTTGTCACATGTTTACATACACCCTACGAGACTCTGCTCGTATATGGTGGAACGGGCAAAAACCAGGTAGCATTGTAAATTTGGATGATCTTAAAGCCAAGTTCAGGTCACATTTCAGCCAACAGAAAAAGTTCACAAGAACGCACCTAACAGTGCACAACATCAAGCAGAAGGAGAACGAGAGCACCAGGACTTTCATTACTAGATACACTGATGACACCTTACAGATAATGGGCTTGCACGAAGACCAGCGCATCTCAGGTTTCGTGCATGGCCTACGAAACAGAAGCTTGGTTGAATTGCTTTCCACTGATCTTCCTGCAACCTACAAAGGATTAGTGGAAAAGGCTTACACATGGATCGAAGCAAAAGAAGTGTCCACCAACGGGGCTCCGATAGAAAACAAGGAAAATCACAGCAAAGCCCCGAAGCATCCTTCGTGGGAAGGGTCAAGGAACAAACACAAGAACAGGGACAGGTTTACTCCATACCACAAAAACATCAACCATGGTCTTCTGGCTAATCTGTCCAAATCCCCAAAGGAGATACTCGCTACCGAAAAGGCTGCGAAGGCCTTTGATCCTCCTCCTCGCTTGGCAAACAAAGGGAGGCCCAGAGACACTTCCAAGTTTTGCTATTTCCATGACGATTACGGTCACGACACCAACCACTGTCGAGAACTCAAAAAGCAGATAGAAGAGGCCGTAAAGTCTGGCCAATTGGGACATTTGGTGAAGGGTATAAAGAGAGGCAAAGAAAAAGCCTCCGACACACAGTTGGGGAAAGATACCACACCTGTCGAAGCACCCATCCTCATGGTTTATAAAGAAGACTCTGGTTCAAAGAGGAAGGAAGCAGAGGAAGCTTTTTGTGGAGTAGGAGATGTCACTTTTCCTTCAATCACAAGGAAAGTTCTTTCTAATGATCCCGTGGTCATTAAAGTCTTGATCTCTAACAGAGAAGTAAACAGAGCCTACCTTGACTGCGGTAGCTCCTGCGAAGTTATCTACGAACGATGTTTCCTAAAGCTCAAACCTTCAATAAGGTCGAAGAGAGTAGATTCAAAGGTACCCTTAGTAGGGTTCTCAGGAGAACACTCATGGCCCTTGGGAGAAGTCCCTCTAGAGGTTACGATTGGAGAAGGGAGGCTAAAAAGAACACAAACTCTAGTTTTCACAATCGTAAGGTCAGAATCTCCCTACAACCTATTGATAGGGAGAACAACAATGCAGAAGATGGGCATCGTTGTCTCAACCATACATGCCGCGATCAAATTCCAAACACCTTTCGGCATTGGAACGGTTTTTTCCAGCTATAAGGTGAAGGAGTCTACGACAGAAAGCAAGAGGGTCAAACAGGTTTCGGAGGAACTTTCGAAAGATGTTCTCAGTTGTGCTAACGTTGAAGAACGCATCATGGTAAATGATCTCTTCCCCGATCAGACAGTAGTAATCGGAAAGAAACTTCCAATCTCCTTTAAAGCAGAATTGGAAAAGGTACTTCGTGCTAATGCAGATGTCTTCGCATGGACCTATTCTGACATGACGGGGGTCCCCAGAACTCTCACCATAGACGGAAAACCCTTCGGCACTGAACACAAGCTCAATGAGTTCAAACATATTGAACCCATCAAACAAAAGCGTCGAAGTCTAGCTCCTGAAACAAATGCCGCTGCATGCAAAGAAGTGGACGAACTCGTAGCAGCAGGCATACTCAGAGAGGTGAAGTATCAAACTTGGGTGGCCAATCCGGTGATGGTCAAGAAGCACGACGGAGGATGGAGAATGTGCGTAGATTTTACTGACATTAACAAAGCCTGTCCGAAGGACTGCTACCCTCTTCCAGAGATTGATTGGAAGGTGGAATCCTTGTCAGGGTTTCGGCTAAAGTATTTCCTAGACGCTTATAAAGGTTACCATCAGATACAAATGGCCGAAGAAGATGAAGAGAAGACAACCTTTTTTTACAGGAAAAGGCGTTTATTGTTACAAAAAGATGCCCTTTGGTTTGAAAAATGCAGGTGCCACCTACCAACGATTGGTGGACAAAGCCTTCCACAAGCAAATAGGTAGGAATCTGGAGGCCTACGTAGATGATATGGTCATTAAGAGTAGATCGGAGGAAGATATGCTCTCCAACATCAAGGAAACCTTCGATCAGCTTCGCGCCATCAATATGAAATTAAATCCCAAGAAGTGTTCCTTCGGTGTGGAAGAAGGACAATTTTTGGGGCATCTGATCACCAAGCAGGGTATTAAGGCCAATCCTTCGAAAGTCAAAGCCATCACAGATTTGCAGCCTCCTAAGTCCTTAAAGGAAGTGCAAAGTCTTAACGGAAAGCTAGCAGCCCTCAGCAGGTTCTTATCGAATGGTGCAGACAGATATTTGCCGTTCTTCAAAACACTCAAAGGATGCACGGATAAAAAGACGTTCCAATGGAGCATAGATGCAGAAGCAGCCTTTCAAAAGCTCAAGGAGTTCATGGCTATTCTACCTACACTTACGGCCCCAATCAAAGGCGAAGTGTTGTTCATGTATATTGCAGCATCTTTCGAAAGCATCAGCGCCGTGTTATTGGCAGAAAGGGAGAAGAAGCAAATTCCTATATACTTCGTTAGTAGGGTACTACAGGGAGCTGAGCTAAATTATCCAGCATTGGAGAAGCTAATTTTGGCTTTAGTTCATGCTGCGAGACGCCTTCGAAGGTACTTTCAAGCTCACCCCATAACCGTACTTACCGACAAGCCAATTAAGCAGATACTTTCAAAGCCGGAGAAATCTGGAAGGATAGCTAAATGGGCTATCGAGCTTGGAGAACATGATATTGAATACAAGGGCAGGAGCTCGGTCAAAGGGCAAATATTGGCAGACTTTTTAGCAGAAACACCCTCCGAACCGAAACATGACAAAAGGTTGTTGAAAAGGAGCCCGCTAAGGCAATCGAAGGGTGGAAACTTTATACTGACGGAGCCTCCAGCTCCGATGGTTCTGGCGCAGGTCTCATGCTCGTTGATCCCAAAGGGAAGGAATACACTTACGCACTTCGTTTCGAATTCGATGCTACGAACAATGAAGCGGAGTACGAAGCCTTGTTAGCAGGTCTCCGATTGGCCAAAGATATGGAAGTGGAAGATTTGGCTATTTTTGTTGACTCACAACTAGTAGCCAACCAGATAAAAGGCTCCTACGAGGCGAGACAACCTGTGATCAAGCAATATCTGGATAAGGCCAAAGAAATGCTCGAAGGGTTCGCATCTTACAACATAGAGCATGTTAGAAGAAACCAAAACAAGAATGCGGATGCACTTAGCAAACTGGCATCAATGGCATTTGCTCATTTAACAAAGGAAGTTTTGGTTGAAGTATTGGCAGATAGGTCCATCGTCCGAAAGGAGGTGTCTGACGTAATACTGGAGGAAGACTCGAATTGGATGACTCCAATTAGAGAATATCTAATAAGTGGCATACTGCCGGAGGATCCAAAGTTGGCTCGAAAGGTGCGCATCAAAGCACCATAGTACAGGATCATGGGAAATTACTTATACAGAAGATCTTTTCTATCCCCTTGGCTCCGTTGTGTAGGACCAAGGCAAGCTGCCAACATCATCCAAGAATTGCATGAAGGATCCTGCGGACTTCACGCAGGACCCCGCTCCGTTGTGTCTAAAGTCATGAGGGTTGGATATTACTGGCCTTCGATGCACAGAGACGCTGTCGACATCATTCAGAAGTGTGAAGCCTGTCAAGTCCACTCAAGAGTCCCAAGGCTACCAAAGCAAGATATGACTTCCGTAACGTCCGCATGGCCCTTCAGCCAATGGGGGATAGATATTGTAGGCCCTCTGCCAGTTGCTCCAGGAGGAGTAAAGTTCTTGGTCGTAGCCATTGATTACTTCACTAAATGGGTGGAAGCGAAGCCTTTGGCATCCATCACAGGAAGACACATGGAAAAATTTGTGTGGGAACATATTATATGTCGGTTCAGAGTACCTCACATCATCATTTCAGATAATGGGAAGCAGTTTGCCGAAGGGGTATTCCCAGTATTTTGCAGGGGTCTGAATGTCAAACAATCCTTCACTTCCGTTTACCATCCTCAAGGTAACGGTCAAGTAGAAGTTACCAACAGAGACATCATACAAGGAATAGAACGAAGGCTGGGATACAGTCATCACGGTTGGGTAGATGAACTACCTCAAGTACTCTGGGCACATAGAACGCATACGAAGTCAAGTCATGGAGAAACGCCTTTCAGCTTGACATATGGCACGGAAGCTGTCATCCCTTCAGAAGTAAGTGTCGAAACAGAAAGGGTCATGAACTTCGAAGCAGCAGATAACGAAGAAAGACTCCGTAGTAACTTGTACCTACTTGAAGAACGAAGGGAAATAGCCTCCATTAGAGAGGCTATCCACAAGCAAAAGATTGAAAGGTACTATAACAAGCGAGTTAGGCCTTCGACTTTCAAACCAGGAGAATATGTCCTTCGACTCAATAGCGCAAGTAAAGCTGAGTACCAGGGTAAACTGGGACCTACATGGGAAGGACCCTACGTTATTAAGGAAGCCTATGGCAACGGAGCCTATAATCTGGAAACCTTGGAAGGAGACACTATTGATAGAACCTGGAATGGCACTACTCTTCGTAAGTTCTACGTATGAAACTTACAATGTCTAAGGACACATTTTATTTGCTTTCAATCAATGTATTTGCATTCTTCTCACTTAGGGAAAGAAGCATTAATGGTAGGCGTCTAGTATTCATTTCTTAAAATGATGTAATCCTCCCTACCCACTTAATGATAATAACACATTTCCCTCAAATCTCTTGTTTCATTCAATACAACAAAGATTTGTCCACCAAGTCGCTTTATAAGTTTCAATGTCGAAGGGATGTACAAAGACTAAACAACATGTCTTGCTCACATGCATAACATCCATCTCAACTTCACATTAACTTTCCTATATGGCCTTAAGGTATTTCAAGCCTTTCGCTGCCCAAAGGATGAAGACGGAGTGGGTCGCGACCTCTGTCAGCAGTTAAATTATACGATTGCTAATATTCTTGGTGAAGTAACTACACTCAATGAGGCTATGTATCTACCATACGCCTTAGGTTGTAACAAATAGTTTTTACATAAGTAAAAATAAAATGAGAAGAATCACACATGGCAAAATTCGAGCCCAAGTGGCTTCGTTGTAGATTTATGACTAGTTTTACTAGCCTAAAACAGGCCGTAGCCTTAAACATCCAACATTATAAACTATTGTCTTAGGCCGTAGCCTACTTCCAACATGCAATGAGTAAATTGTTTCATCAGGCACGAAGCCTGGAACGGAGCACAGACAATTGTTTTAAACAGGGTACATACTACCCTGGGGATCAAATTACAACCACATGGTTGCCTTCTTTAAACCTTGGAGTGAGTAGGATCAGCTGAACCTGGAGATGGAACCTGGGGTGATGGAGTCCTCTTGGAGGAAGATGGAGGCTGGACTGTCCTTGGCTTCTTGGCTAGCAGGTCCTCAATTGAGGCCGCTGGGTCCTTCGTCACATCTGCAAGAAAAGGGAACTCTAAAGCAGTTAATTGATTACCTGCATCATCATATTCTTTTTCATGAGTTGCCCTGTAGTACGGAATTTTCTCCAGCACCACTGGTTCCCCAGTCTTAGCTACCTCCTCCAAAGTGGTACACTTGCCATGAAAAATGGCAGTGATCACCACATTTCCAATGGCAATCCCCACATCATCGCTATGGTAGAGTTCCATAGCAATATAGGGGATCACCTTGGTTATCAGGTCCACTCTGTCCTTCTTCAGCATCTTCAGACGAAGGTTCAATCCATCCACCTTTTCTCGGAGCTTGATCTCTTGGTCCAGCAACTTTGCCCTCTCTTGTTCGAGGCCTCCACACTTGGATGAAAGAACAGATATCTGTTCCTTATAACCGATGACCATAGAGCCTTCGACAGTTAGCCTGCTGCACTCAGCCTCACTCGTTGCCAACTGACCTTTGAGCTTTTCATTCTCAGCTCTAAGATATTGAACCAAGGGATTCTTATCAAAATCCTCCAATGCTTCCTCACACTTCTTCTTCAGGTCTGCATACTTTTGATCTCTAGCTTTCTCCCTCCTCAGCATAGTATCCATTTCTTCTCGAGCTTTGGTGACAGCACGGAGCAATTCCCTTGTCCTAGCATTGAGTTGGTTGTCAAGCATGCACTGGTGAACATAGCTTTTATCATGAAGATCGCAGAGCCTCTCTATGGACATGTTGTCCATCACCCCCTTCTACTTGGGTGGGATCACATGGCTCACGAGTTGGTGACAAGCTAGGGGAGAAGGAAGCTCCTTCGTATCAGGAAGTCCTACAACAAATGTACATTTCATTAGCATATTATATTTGGTACCTAATTTTGTTTCACAGGAAAAAAACTTACCATAGATATCATCGCCGCTGGGCCCTTCGATGGCTGGAAATACCACAGCCTTACCCTGGGCACTCTTCAGCCGGGTAGTTCGAGAGGGAGGAGTAGGTAGAATAAGCTTTCTTTTTGAATCAGATTTCACAGCCTTAGCACTGGCACCTTTCCTGCTTCGGACCCTCTCACCTATGCCGGAGGGTCCTACGATGGCCAACGGTCCTTCGGAGACTGGTTCGTCTGAGTCAGCAACGTTCTCCACCAGCTGATTTTCTACATCTATGGGTTCCTTTGACGGAGGAGCAGAGGATACAGGCTTGACAGGCTGGGCTTCCACCTCGTCTTTGTTTATGGACACCGATGGGGAGCCCACGCCATAACTTGTCTCTTGAGGATTCTTTGGAAGAAAGCTTACCTCTTTTGTACCTCCAGCCACAACAAAGTTCCTGAACGACATCTCTACACAAAGAAGCAAATAAGATAAATATCAGCGAGATAAGTTTTTGTTTCTTATGTTAATTTAAAAAATACATACTTTCTCCATCACAAATTATCTCAGGTACCAACGGAGACCCCTCCCATCTTTCAGAAATGCCAGCCATAAACAGGATTGGCTCAGGGAAGGTCTGGCAGTCAGCTGGATGATGAGCCAAGCGTTGATACAATGGATTTCTTCTCACAGTATAAGGCAATGGATCGGTGAACCTTTTCTCATCATATTGAAAGACTGGGTTTAACAATGCAGAGTATGCAGGAGGAATAATGGTGGTTTGGATATAAAAGAACTTGCCTTTCCAGTTCCTTATGTTCGTAAACGGTCTATCGATCAAAATGGGCACATCCCTTTCACCTCTCTTGGCCAAGGTCAACCAATCTCCTCCCGGGTATAGATTCAAAAAACCCCTAAGCACAGTCAAGGATGGTTCAAACCCATAGGCTTTGCACATAATGATGTATGTTGTAAGCTTGGCTAGGCCAAACGGGTTGAACCTAGAAATGTGTACTTCATAATACCGGAGGAATTCTAAGATCAAAGGATGCAAAGGTACCCTAAGATTGGAAGTGGTGAAAGCAGGGATATACAAGCCTACATAATTTTCAGGGGCATCAAATATCCCTTGATTTTTACTCGGTAGCATTATTTTATGTTCCTTTGGAATGGGATAATCAGTGAGGAACGCTTTAAGCTCCTCCCTGGTTAGTGTGCAGCCTTGTTGTTTTATCACAAATTTTTTATTGGTTGACATGATACCTTCTAAAGAACACAAAAAATATTTGAAATATAGAAGAAGAAGGAGCGCTTTACCTTGTTTGGTCGAAGGCTTGATCGAAAGAAATTTTTGTAGGTGAAAAACTTTGGGCGAGAGTTACTTTGTTAGGGTTTTACTGTTTTTCGTATTTTATATACCCTACAAATGTTGCATCTCAGCCCTACACGTGTCCGTACTTATCCCTATTCTACCGGATTTCAAACCTCTTTTACATTTTGAAAGGATATTTACTAATACCGAGGAAAATGGGGTAGTTAAGATTAAATATGCATTTATTACGGTCAATATTAACAAGACTTTTCATCTTCGTTCGTTTTTGTGACGAAGGGGAGGTTTCGTTTTTATTTCTGAGTCGTAAGCAATATTTCTTGTTCGTACATATCACTTTCGACTGGGGGGCTTGATGACGTACCCTCCGATCAGGTCGAAGGACCCCCCTTCGGCCTCAGTCGAAATTGCATTACGAAGACCCAAGTCTTTCTTCATAAGTCATTGGTGGCGTAAAACCATTCATCGTTGACATGGTTACCAGTTGGGAATCCGCCAGCCGAAGGCCTATGCCCTTCGGTGTCTTCCCTTGAAGAGGCCAAGACAAATAAGAACCTTGACTTGGTCTTCCCCTACATTCCCACTATGTCCTTAGCTTCCCCGCCAAGTCTGAGATAGTGGGGATGAAGCCCTAGCGGTTACCATAAATCAGGGGACGCCCCCATGATCTCCTAAACGTGTGCTAACACTCTCCAAGCTATTTTCATCACCTATAAATAGGTTGGACGAGTCATTTCATAGGTATGTTCACTCAACATAGTATTTCACATACATCATATTATCCATAACTCATATCACATACTTATTCACACGCCGGAGGTGGTTCGCAGGGCCCAACCCCTGCGCAATCACTTAACGAAGTGTCTACTATTTCTTATTGCAGATTGACTACAAGTTTGGCGCAAGCATATCACCCCTCATACCCTTCGATCACCATCGAAGGCCTGGTCGTACGAATTATTGTACAATCACATCCCATGATTGTGGGTAACCGCTAGGGTAAAGTGACCCACATTCTCATCCTTGACGGGGAAGTTAAGAGAGAGGGGGAGATCGTGGGTTTGACCAAGTCAGGAGGTTCCCCTATCCAGTGCTTCTTCGTCAGCCCTACCCCTAAGGGCTTAGGGCTTCAAATAGAGAATTCCCCTTAGGTAACCTTCGTGCTTACGAATAGTTTGACGCCTGTGGATATTTTGGAATCCTAACTTGGGCCTTCGAATGGAAGGGCTTCGACACGTCTCGGAGGAGTGTCCTTCGAGCTACTCGGAGGGTACATCATTAGTTAATATGAGCGGCTAAGCACCTCTTGGTGTTGGCCTAGTTATGATTCCTTAATTGTTTTGTTTGCGTTTACATTACTTCCGTATAATTATTTCTAAGTGTATGCATGCATAGTTTATTGGTAGCTACCCTTGTTTCGGTAGTTTTGAATGGCGGTAGAGGCTAGTTGCTTAGGAGATATGACCAACTGACCCTAAGTAAGTAGACTGAGACGGGAAGGGTAAGATATGACCAACTGATAACCCTTTCTAATTGTGCGATTTGACCAACTGATCACCTACCATTTGGATGAACTTAAGAATTAGGGGGTGAGTGTTTAAGTTGCTAACACCCGGGCACTCACTATTATAAGTCTAGCATGTAGCGGTACTTAATGACTTGGCTTAGGGGACCAGGAACAACTGGACTTCTGAGGGGACACCTGACTTCTCCAGTGGTGGCATCTTTGCTGATAGGTTAGGGCGAATTGACCAAATGTTGTCCTCTCGACTTTGACCCCACCTGAAGTAATTGGAAGTAATTAGACGTAGACATTACTAGCTAGGATGAATAACTTGGTTAACACCACTCTCCTTTATTGATTACACCTTTGCCTTTTATCTGCTTTAATTAGTTAATTCCTTATCGAAATCATATTAAAATATGTGACACCTAGACTTAGTATTAATCCAACACACATAGCTCTTGGGACGACCTCGGTTTTACCGAATACTACACTACACACGACCGGGTACACTGCCCGTTAGTTCATTAGGGTAGACCATAGGTATAACGAGACATTATAAATATTAAAGCCTGGTTAGTAAAACCTGCATCAAGTTTTTGGCGCCGCTGCTGGGGAGTTATAATAGGATTACTATTAAGTCTTTCATTTTCGTTTTGTTTTAAACTTTTCTCAATTTCTCACGATCACTATTCAAGTTTTAAGGTACCATGGAAGTTGTCAACATTGATGACCTCACTCTTGAGGAATATTTGGCGTTGACAAGAGCAGAATAAGGGTCGGGTCTCGTAAGACCAGCAATTGGAGCTGAGTCCATTTCGAAATTAAAGACCAATTTATGAGGGAGCTTCGCGCTAACCCTTTTTCTGGAAACAGGGACGAGGATGCATATGAGCATGTTGAAAATGTCTTATACATCACAAGCCTTTTCAACATTCCAGGTGTGTCTCATGACGCTGTTATGCAAACGGTATTCCCCATGACTCTTACTGGGGCTACCAGAAGATGGATTGAAAGATTGCGCGCCGGGGCAGTTAATACTTGAGCTCTACTAAAGAAGCACTTCATTCAGAGGTATTTTCCTCCGTCAAAGATTTCTAACCAGCTCTTGGAAATCCATAATTTCAAACAAGAAGATGATGAAACGTTGTATCAAGCCTGGGATAGATACAACGATCAACTTTACAAATGTCCTACACATGATCTGAACAACCAGCAAAAGGTCAACATCTTCTACAAAGGAATCAACGTGACTACAAGATAGATGCTGGACTATCAAGGACCAATCCCGAACATGACTCATACTCTAGCAATTGAAGCCATTCAAAAAATGGTTGATCATTCTCAAAAATGGCACGACGGAGGAAGCAAAAGAAACCAAGGCGGAAGTTTTGACGGAATTGCAGCAATCGCTAGCAAAATTGAAAATCTAAGTCAAGATATGCTGAAAGTCAGAGAAACCGTTCATGCCATCCAAGTGGGTTGTGAAATCTGTGGGGGAGGACATCTAACGAATAATTGTCCTCACGTTGACGAAGAAATATAATTGAAGAAGCCAAATATGGAGAAAATCGACCGTTTTACGGAGATAATCGAAATAGTAACGGGTACCGTGGAAATTACAACTGTGGGCCTTATGGATAAAGAAAGCCCAACCTCGAAGAAACAATAAACAAATTCCTAGAAAATTCAGCCCAGAGACAAAAGGAACAAGATGAGTGGCTAAAAGAATTCCAGAAAAACACTAACAGAAGCCTTTCCAATCACGACACAACCCTAAAAAAACCTTGAATCCATGGTAAAAAAGCTTAGTGAGAAAGTAAAGATGAACAACACTAAATCAGAAGGATCAAAACCCACAATGGAATGTAAAGTGACATGACTCGAAGATACAGGCTAATTCCCACACTGAAGATACGGATTCTGGTGAAGATTCCGACTACAGATCTAAGTTACGCCATAACCTGACTAAGGAGTTACGGCGTAACCATGTTTTTTACAGCGATCGATGGATTATTAAAGATATGGATAAAGACAATTCAAGCGAGCTACGCCGTAACCAAACACATGAGTTACGGCATAACTAGGATACATGGGCAGACAAATTCCTCGAAGTGGACGAATCAGGAACACAGGTAATTAACGGATGGTCCCACGACATTAATTTATTCCCTCTGTCCCCATCTAAAAAGAAATATCCCTGGTGCAAAAAGATACCCGTAGCTAAGGGGGACTGGTATGATTTATGGGCCTCGTGCGATCCGAGAAATGAAATTTGCGATGGAGGGAGCGATAAGGATAGGGTCAAAAATAACAAAATCATGTAGGCCGCATATACTAATGAAGAAAGATTGGAAAAACTCTCCTTTGAGGAAGAAGAGGAACCACCTATCACACACTGGTGTACTCCGATAATCATAACTGACAAAGAATCCACACGAGCATGGCCTACGTGCGACCCTTTCCGCGAGTATTGCAACGGTGGTGATAGTTTAACAGAAGAAGAATGGACGTGCCCTCACGAGCTTAAAATACATAATATCAAATTCGGATATTTGACATTTGAAGATTGGTACGCGATACAATTTGGGAATGCTAAAATTAACCCGAATCTTCTTAAAAAGCTCAAGATTGACTACAAGGATCATAATCAGAAAAAGGAATTGGTTAATAATGACATCTACTGCATGGAAGATCCTTTAAGCGGAATTGATAACAATTAAACCTGAAGTCATTGGTGTGAAAAGATAAAATCTCCTGGGGAAATATTCTGGGCATCATGCAACCCTTATGATGATAAATATAATGGGGGAAGCAGCTTAATGAGAATGGGAGAGGATGGATTCTTTTGGACCTCAACCAACGATAAGGAAAGGACAAGTTTGCCTTGGTTATACAACTTGGGATTTGACAGTTGGGTAAAGATCAAGTATGGACAAGTCGATGCGTCAACAAAGGAAAAGATTTGGAAGGAATACATGAGTAAAGAAAATTCAAACGACGAGAGTCCTAACAACTCGAGTGAAATAATAGTTGAGGATGATAAAGATTCGATAGGGAATAAGAAGGAAGAATGCAAACGTGTACTGGTGGAGAATTTGCTCAATGAGGAATGGTTTAAAGGTACAGAGTTGGACGATGATGACATTGAGGGGATTTTAGATTATCTTAAGTTGCAAGGAAATGAGGAATTTACTGACCCCGATGATGAAGCATATGAGCAAAAGAGGTGCAGACTCCTTGGGATTCCATATAAGAGACCGCCACCGATTATAGCCGAAAAATATGAGTTCACTCGATATTATTTAAGACCGGAGGAAATTTTTTGCAAAATTCGAAAGATCGAGACTAAAGAATACCTCCGCACTGCCACAAATGTCACTTGGGTCAGGCATAACTTGATGAAGGACATGGAAGAGGTGGGCCAAGTTCAAAGGCCACCATAAAGCCCCGAGGCTCTGAGTCTAACTTAAAGACTCGTAAATAAAGAAAAGTGCTCTTTCTGGAGACAACCCGAATTATTTCTTTCTTTTGTTTTATTTCCATTTCTGTAGGGTTTTGTATTTTTAACCATTTTTGTAGGAAATAAGGACCGATTGCTGCTGCAGTATGTTGATCTGAATATAGTTACGGCATAACTCATCTCAGTGGTTACGCCGTAACCAACCCCTTGCAGCAGAATTTCGGATGCATTACCAATTACGGCATAATACCATCTCAGCGGTTACACCGTAGGTACACTCTTACAGCGTATGCCAGGTTTTGCCTAGTTACAGCGTAACTCCTTCTAAGAGTTACGCTGTAACTATCCTCTGTTTTACTTCTTTCATTATTTTAAACACAATAACCTTGTATTAGTATTTTAAATGAACTTTGTGGGTGTGTTCCCTGTAAACCCTCATGAGACTTCACTCGTCCACTTAGGACACTAAGTGGTTTAAAAGGCTTGTTGCATATGCTAAATGAAACCATGATTCCTACGAAAGTGAGTTAGGTTTGTTTTTCATTTTTCATTTTTTTTATTTTTAGAGTTATGCTTGTCGGTAGTGTGATTTCAGGGATTGAAGTTTGCTCATGGATGCTTATACGAAGGTACGTCTCTTTTTCGTGGGCCTTCTTTCTTTTTGGAGCAAATTTCAGGGAAGTTCTCGCTCTTATTCTACTTTTCTCTTCACCTTTATTTAAGGCTTAGTACAAAAGGGACTTTGTACAATTCAAGTGGGGGGACGAGAGTAGAATTATCTCTTGAACTTTATTTTGCCCTCATTTTTCTAGTTTATTTTGAAAAATTTTGCCATTTTTAAAATTTTGACATGTTTTTCTTAACCTAACTAGAATAGACCTTAGCCGAGCACATACAACCCTTAATATTATATGGTGAGATTAGCCTTATCCGTTTCTAATATTTTACCCCAAATCCACGAAATTATGAGTGTGTCGGTAGCTTGTAAACTTTAGAACTTTGGCTTTGCATCATTTCGAGACCATAGACGAGGTATGTTGAGTTAGCTCGATGTATTTGGACTTTTCAGTTTAAGAAGGCAATATTAAAGGATTATCACCCAAATAGCCTACCATTGTGTATCTATCGATTAGTCACCTCGACTTCTCCACCCCCATGTGAAACCCTTTTGTTGCACTCTCCTTTAGTGCAAGATACCCCTAGAAACACCCTTCTGAGCCATTCCTTTCATTTTGTTAACCCAATATATTGTTTCGATATACCTATACACCTTAGCCTACCATGTAGTCATTATTTGTGATTGGGAAGTCATCATTTGCCTAAGTTCAAGGTTCAAGTGGAAAAGTTTGGAAATCACGCTTTCGTCGACAACATATTCTTAAAGATCATTGAGGACCCCCCGAAAGTCCCATTGTTCATCTCAAGTGGGGGGATATTAGGTTTAGCTGTTATAGTTATGCTGGAAAAAAAATGATTCGAAAAAATAAATAAATAAGTTATGTTATTTAATTAATTGTAAAGTGCAATGTTCTAAGCACTATGTTATGAGCTTTATATAGATTTATTATCGAGGAGGTCACCTCGGTCACATTCGAAGATTGGAGTTGGTAATTATGCCAACAGTTGGAGAAAAGGTAGTGTGCCCATCATGACGTCCTCTAATGACACATCTACCTAGTATTTCATGATCCAGTTCCTTGACTTCAAAGCTTGAACTTTAGGCGAACGGTAAGTGGTGATGACTTGGTTATAGATTTAGACTACCTGCTTGATTTTTATTTTACACCATTTATATATCACATGTCTTATCCTACCCTTTAGTCATGAAGCGTGTCTAGGTGATGCAGCGAGCAATCTTTGGTGTCTTGGCCATGTATTTAGTCATGTATAATTGATTTTGTCCACTTCTCCGTGACATGTTAATAATGACGAGTCACCCCCTTAACCTTTGTCGTGTCTACCCATATTGCCTTCGAAAATCGTTTAGCCCTTAACTCTAGTGGTGGATATTTGTGTAGCCGCCAAGCTTATGATAGAATACATGCTATTACTGTGCGATTGAGTGATCACCCTGAAATTGACACTTAGAATAGTTGAGAGATTTGAGTGTTTCGTTCTCATTTCGTGAGGTGTTCAAATTTATTTTATTCTAGCATAAGGGATTTGTAAACTTATATTTTCCAGGTTATGGGAGATATCTTTTTAGGAATCTATCTAATAAGGTCTACTTGAGGGCAAGTAGAGTTCAAGTGGGGGGATATTTGATAACATCAAATTATCCTGAATATTAAGTGTCAATTTCCTCCGATAATGCTTGTAATTTATATCTTTTATATGGATTTACGCTTGTTTTCCATTGTTTTCCACTTTCAGGTAAATTACGAGCATTGGAGCTAAAGAGACGTGGAATTGGAGAATTATCAAAGATTTATCAGAGTATGCTCACTTTGAAGAAGTTACGGCGTAACTCATCTCTCACATTACGCCGTAACTAAAGCGTGACTCAGAAAGCCAACTCATCAGAAGATTACGGCGTAACTCTCCCAAAAGACTATGACGTAACTATATTAGGTCAAAAGAGGTTCCGCGCCGCTGATAACTATGCCATAACTCTTTCATAAACTCTGGCATAACCAAGAAATATTGAAGATACGGCGTAACTACTTATAAGGTTACGCCGTAACTAGCAGATCTAATGCAAATTACGAAGAAATAGAAGATTACGGCATAACTATTCTATTAGTTACGCCGTAACCCAGATCTGGCCTATAAATACCCCACGATTTCCAGCATTTGAAAGCATCCCATTTCACACACCACAACTAAAGAACGTGGGAATAAGCCAAAGGCGGGTCTAGAGGAGCATACGGAGCTGTCTCCAAGGGAGAAATCACTTCCCTACGATAAGCATTAGCATTTTATCTTTTCTTTACTTTCGATTCATGTATTTCGTAATATTGAATTGATTTGTATGGTTAATATGAGCGTCTAATCACCTCTTGGTGCTGACCTAGTTATGATTCCTTAATTGTTTTGTTTGCGTTTACGTTACTTCCGTATAATTATTTCTAAGTGTATGCATGCATAGTTTATTGGTAGCTACCCTTGTTTCGGTAGTTTTGAATGGCGGTAAAGGCTAGTTGCTTAGGAGATAGGACCAACTGACCCTAAGTGAGTAGACTGAGATGGGAAGGGTAAGATATGACCAATTGAGGACCCTTTCTACTTGTGCGATTTGACTAACTGATCACCTACCGTTTGGATGAACTTAAGAATTAGAGGGTGAGTGTTTAAGTTGCTAACGCCCGGGCACTCATTATTATAAGTCTAGCATGTAGCGGTACTTAATGACTCGGCTTAGGGGACCAGGAACAACTGGACTAATGAGGGGACACCTGACTTCTCCAGTGGTGGCATCTTTGATGATAGGTTAAGGCGAATTGACCAAATGGTGTCCTCTCGACTTTGATCCCACCTGAAGTAATTGGAAATAATTAGACGTAAACATTACTAGCTAGGATGAATAACTAGGTTAGCACCACTCTTCTCTATTGATTACAACTTTGCCTTTTATCTGCTTTAATTAGTTAATTCCTTATCGAAATCATATTAAAATCTGTGACACCTAGACTTAGTATTAATCCAACACACATAGCTCTTGGGACAACCTCGGTTTTACCGAATACTACACTACACACGACCGGGTACACTGCCTGTTAGTGCATTAGGGTAGACCATAGGTATAACGAGACATTATAAATATTAAAACCTGGTCAGTAAAACCTGCATCAACTATGTAGGTTCCCCATGAGAATGAAACAAATTCTTTTAAGAGAACTTGAGTAGCTTGGGAAGTTTAGTGCAGTGCGTCACTGGGTCTATAACGTCTTGTCTTCAATACCAGTGTTACCTTAGTAACCACCAGTAGCATATATATTGAACCCGGTTTCTGCCCTAAGGTTGAATTATTGGAGGGCTATTTCTTTCACCATTTCACATTTCAATTATTTTTCATTCTTCAACCCCTTCAGTGCTAACTGAGACTTCATTACTAGATCCTTGTTGGGTTTATTCCAATTCAAGCTCTTTCTCAGTCGGCACACTTCCCTTATTCTCTCTTTTCTCCTTTTTTTCAGTATACCTAAGGACTTCTACACTATCTAGTGGATTGTCCCTAGGTAGATCCCTCCGGCTCTAGCTGGATCGTGGGACCTAATACCTAACCTTACCATCCTTATAAATCCAATGCATTAAATAAAATGGTCGGTCTTGTGGTATAGTTCTTTCCTTCATGAAACCAATTGAAAAATCATTTGGAAAATCAATCAAGGTACTTGTGATATAATATCAAATCATTTTGTACCTTAATTGTTTTTTGTCATTTAGAAATGCTCCCCCTCAACATGTGCTATATGATTTTGAAGTTGTTTTAGCACATGGAGGCAAGAGGACTTTGAAATGTTTTCTTGATCACAATTTCCATTGAAAAATCACTTGATCTTTTGGTAAATTCTCCCCCTCAATATGTGCGTTGGTTATTTGAAATCATTTAACACATAGAGGAAGGAAGTCTTTGAAGTACATCAACGATCACACTTGCCATAAAGAAAACCATTTCAAAATCAATCAAGGTACTTGTTTTAAAACATTGATACCTTTGTACCTTGATCGTTTATTTTCTTTTGAAATGCTCCCCCTCAATATGTGCATCAATTAATGAAAACGTTTTAGCACATATTAGAGAGAACAACATGCACTTTGAATCAAAACGATCACCTTTTATCAGATTTCATATTTAAATCACATTTTCTCCCCCAATCAAAAATATCAAACCTTTTGAGATTTTGGATCCCAAGTGATTTAAATGGGTTTACAAAACATGGGAGAAAATGCTCTTTTTAATCTTGCCATATTAAATGCTCTTCTGGTTTTTTTGGATAAATGCTTCTCCTCAATCATGTTCATCATGTATTTGAAATCGTTTGGCACATGGAGGAATGAGTGCTTTTGAAACAATCATCATTTAAACAGATTTGAGATTTAAATCACGATCTCTCCCCTGATCAAAAATTTCAAACCTTTTGAGATTTGTGATCCCAATTGATTTAAATCATTTAGAAAATTTTGGGGAAAGACGTGGCATGATTTTGAAATTAACTGATAAGGACCAATTTTAAATATTAAAGATTGTTATTGTCAGGTATGATAATTTTAAGAGATCTTTAGGTAAAATAAAAAATTTCACATCAAACAAGAACAAAAAAAAATTCATTTTGAAAGATATTTGATTTTAACGAAAAAATAATCATACCCAGACATAACAATAAATCTTTTATATCACCAATTTATATCGTACAAACAGACTTTATTTGATGAAATATCGTTTGAAAATATTTAATTTGAAATTACTCTCCCCCTCAATCGATGACCGTAGTCTTTGATTGAGTGACTTATGTTTTATGAAAAATTAAGTCCGATTGATTTCCAAAAATTTGAGTTTGACTTATTTTCAAACAAATATTTTTCTACTTTTCTCGTGGTAGAAAAATTGTATCATCCACTACTTGTCCTGCACAAAGATACGTTAGGTGGTTAAGCTGCTTCTGTTGTTGTAGGGCTGGAAGAAAACCATGCCGATGCAGCGAGACTTCTGAATTAGTATATCATGCAACGAGATATGATTAAGTTTCGTTTCTTCTTTTGTCGACCCAAGATATAGTTTCCCTTTCCTTTCGGCATCCAATCATCTACTTTTGTGGGATCCGGAGTGGGAACATTCTTTTAAACCATCTTATCTGCATACGTTAGTCAAAACAAACAAATATATGGTGGTCGACGACACCCAAATAGCAATCGACTAATAAAAGTCAATCCAACATATAAAATCATTCAGACAGATCATATAAAGGCATGAGGAAAATGTTTCTCCAATCAAACTTAAATCATATAATCCTAACAATCATATCTGTTAATACAAATAAAATGTAAAAACGTTTATTAATATTTAGCGATCTCTTTGTGTTTTGTTGATAACAAATATAATGTTATCATAAGTAAAATTATAAGGATACATGTTATTTTTGTAAAGCATCTACATATAGTCATTTAAATACAAATTGTTGTAATAATTCATTTGTTGTAATAGCTTATTAGAATGGGTAAAAACTACAACCCATGACCCATACCCATGGAGCATATCCATAACCCATGGAGTTAACCCATACCCATTTTCTAGATGTATTGCATCTATTAGATACATTGTATCTAGTTAGAATACCCATGGTTCATAATCTAGGGCCATGACCCATAACCCTAAAACCCATGGGCAAACAGGAACGTCTCACGGATCCCTGAAGTTACACTAGACGGATCCCTCAAACAAGGGATCCGTGGGATCCGTGCAATAGTGGCAAGAATTTGCCTATAAATAGAGAGCCATTTCTTCATTTTTACTCACCCCTCTTCTTACAAACTCTCTCATATATTCTTACACTTTTCTGACAAAAGATCACTTGATCTAAAGAGTAGTTCTTCTTTCTTTTATTGTGATTCTCATATAGGTCCTTCTCTAAGGCGAGATCACGAGCATTCTACAAGTCATCCAAGCAAAGGGTCCTTGATAGATTTGTTCCTCCACAAGATTTCTGTAGCGAAGATCTTGTATTTCATATTTCACATATTTGTTGTGTTATAGTAGTGTTGGTTTGGTCCTCCGTGTTACGGACTCGGTATTTAGCTTTGTACCGAAAAAAGTGTAAGCGGCGTTGTGAAGGCTTCTCTGCCAAGTTGAAGGAGTTTGTTGACATAGTGCTTGAACTCTCGAGTAGGTGACTCGGGGAGTGGAGTAGGGCAAGGAAGGTGTCCTTGTAGCCGAACCACTATAAATTGGTTGTGTCATTTCTATCCTTTACTTTACTTGCTTTCTTTATTTGCATTACTCTTAGATCTATACTCTCTCTTCATCCATACGATTTCACATAACATCGAATCTAAATTTTTTTGAAACTAACTTAAAATTGGAAAAACTCTTCAACCCCCCCCCCCTCTCTTCTTGTTTTCCACAATTGGCATCAAGAGCAAAGTTTATAAAAGTTTTAAAGTAAACCATATTTTAAAAACTTTTCGATCACTGTGGGTTCTGAAAATTACAAGGAAGGGAAATCCATGCAACGACCTCCACTACTTGAAACTAATAGTTTTATATATTGGAAAAATATATTCGAAATGTATGTGAAGTCAAAAGATATTGATCTTTGGTACATCATTGTTGAAGGCGATTTTGAAGCCACTAAAAAGATGAAAACGGAAATTTAGTTAACACACCTCATGATAAACTCACCGATGATATTAAGAAAAAGCTTTCCAAAAATAGTGAAGCTAAAATGGTTTTATATAATACTTTACCCAAAAAGGAATTCGAAAGAATTTCCATGCTTAAAACCCCTAAAGAAATTTGGAATTTTTTAGTTGTAACTCATCAAGGTAATCAATAAGTTAAAAACAATAAAATAGATTTATTTGTTCAACAATATGAACAATTTTCAATATCGGATGAGGATACTATAGATTATTCTTTTACTAACTTTAAGACTATAATTACATCTTTACAAGCACTTGATGAGTCTTTCTCTAGTCGAATCATGTTAGGAGATATCTAAGGGCACTTCCATCTAAGTGGAGATCTAAGGTGACGACAATCGAATAATCAAAAGACTTGTCAATCCTCACCCTTGATGAACTCATAGGCAATTTAAAAGTCTATGAGCTTGTTCTCGCTAAAGATTCCGAAGCCTCAAAAGTGAAAGAAAAGCACAAATCTCTTGCCCTTAAAGCCAAGAAGGTCTCAAGCGATGAAGAAAACTCTTCTTCGGATAGTGATGACGAGAAGTATGCCATGGCGGTAAGGGACTTCAAGAAGTTCTTTAGAAGAAAGGGAAGATACGTCAAGCAACCTTATGACGACAAGAAAGGGTACCGGAAAAGCAAAGATGACGAGAAGGCAAGGGATGAACGCGCTTGTTTTAAATGAGGGGATCCCAACCACTTTATTAGTAAGTGTCCCAAACGTGATGAACAAAAAGTGTTCGTGAGCGGTTCGTGGGTAATGAGCGAGGAGGAGGACGAAGAAAGTTGTCTCATGGCAAATGACGAGGTATGTCACGAATACTATAGTAGCTCATCATTAGATGATGACTCATTGCATAATGAATATGATAAACTTTGCAAAATTAGTTTAAAAGTAATCAACAAAAACAAGTTTTTGAAAAACCAAAATCAACGTTTAGATAAGGAAGTCATTGAGTTAAAAGCAAAATTAAAACGTCTAGAAAAAGGAAAGATAGCAAGTGGGGAATGTGAACTTTGCGTTCAAATTCAAACACTAGTTGATCATCTAGACTCTAAGATTGCTAGAATGAATACTAATACTCTAGATATGATATTAGAAAGTGTTAAAACATGAAACAACCAAAAAGGTTTAGGCTTTCAGCAACTTGATGCGTCAACTAGTGAAAACAAAGAAACACAATTCGTAAAAGCAATAGAAAAACAAACCGCTATAGTCACGGATCCCACAAAAAGGGAACCGGCTAGTGTATAGCCAGGGAACCGTGGGTCTGCTGAAGTAAACAGTAGCAATAATATAGCTTCCTCATCTAGAACTGGTTTTGTTATTGTTAATAAGAAGAAACCAACCCATGTTACTATTAGACAACCACCTCCAAGAGAAAATCAAAGTTTTACAAGAAACAAAGGTCCATCATTTTCAAAACCGAACACATCTAGGAGACCTAATAATGTTTATCCGAGAAGTAACCATCAAATGGGATGGAATCCTAACATGCAAAATGATTTTCCATTTCAAAACTTTGCACCATGGAACGCATACTCACCTTTTCCATATATGTCTAACATGAATGGAATGTTTAACACTAATGGACCCATGAATAAATGGGGACCAAACTTTTGAGTTAACTGTTTTCTTAGGTGTGCTTAAAGGTCGACCTAGATCCGAATGAGTGGATCAAGGATAGTGGGTGCACAAGGCACATGACCGGTAATAAAGATTTATTTTATACATATGAATCCTTCAATGGAGGAAATGTGGTATTTGGAAATAGCAAAAGCAAAATCATCGGTAAAGGTACGATTTCTAATAAATCTCTAACCATTAACGATGTGTGTCACGTAGAAAACCTAAACTTTAACCTCTTAAGTATAGGACAAATATGTGATAAGAAGTGCAACGTACTTTTTAATGAAACCGGTACTAAGATATTGAAAAACGGTATCACTATAGGTAGAGGTATTAGGAAACACGGAGTCTATGTCATTAAATCGGTAATGAACCTAAAGACAAACTTTGTCTTACTTCTATGGATGATACATCGACCTTATGGCATCGAAGATTGGGTCATGCCAATATGCGACTTATTTAATCGCTATCATCCAACCATCTAGATGAACATCACTTTTGTGATGCTTGTAATGTAGGAAAACAAGTTCATGCTAGTCACAAAGCTAAAAACATGGTCTCTACAACTAAGTGTCTAGAATTACTACACATGGATTTATTTGGTCCATCCGCTATCCAAAGTTATGGAGGAAACTACTACACTTTGGTTATAGTGGATGATTACTCTAGGTACACATGGACTAAATTTTTAAAGAACAAAACTGAAACGTTCGATTACTTTGAAATATTAAGTAAGAAAATCCAAATAAAATTAGGAAGTCCTATTGTGTCTATTAGAACGGATCATGATAGGGAATTCGATAATGAAGTGCAATTTGGAGCCTTTTTTGACGCTAATGGTATTGCTCACAACTTCTCGGCTCCTCGCACTCCACAATCGAATAGGGTAGTTGAAAGAAAGAATAGAACCCTACAAGAAATGAGTCGCACCATGTTAAATGAGCAATCCATACCTTAAAAGTTTTGGTGCAATGCCGTTGATACATCAACGTACATACTTAAACGAGTCTTAATTAGACCATTTTTAGGTAAAACTCCATACGAGTTACTTCGAGGCAAAAAGCCTACGTTAGATCATTTTAGAGTATTTGGTAGCAAATGTTTTCTACTTAATACTAAAGATTACCTTACAAAATTTTATCCTAAATCAACCGAATGTATCTTTTTAGGTTACTCTCCTAATAGCAAAGCTTATGTCATATTTGTTAGTACAATTTGTGCGATTGGTTATGGAAAGTCTGGACGTAGCTTACTGAACTGGGCCGGTAAACCTTTGGTGGATTGACCTTGTACTAATTCAAGTAATTTGGATGAGATCCCTGCACAAGAAAGGTAAACCGTTAGCCTTACTGTGGGGACGGACCCCACGATTAGACTCCGGCGTGAGAGTAAGTATGCATTTTTTAGAGGGAAAGTAGTAGTATGTGTGTAATTATGAGAGATAAAGTTTTTCTACCTTGTATGGGGATTAGAGCCCCTTTTATAGGCGAGGTTTGCCGCTGGGGCTTCCTGGATTATGGCATATAGTGGTTAGTCGCCAGAGCCGGACCCTTGACGGACAAGGGTTCCGTGTTAATCACGAATGTGGACGTGAGAGGCCTAACGGTTGAAGGTTCAGCCCGTTATGTACCTTGCGCGCATTCCAAGGCCTGGGCCATAGCCAATTTAGTCATTGGGCTTACTGTTGTCCCAGGGTTTGTGTTTGTTGGACCTGATTCTAGGATTTGCAGTCATTGGGCCTGAGCCTAGAGTGGGCGTAGAGTATGTTTTGAGCTTTGTAGGCTTGTTGTACATACTATACGTCATCAAGTCCCCCCAATCTAGTATATTCATTGCGTGCGGATATTGTCGCATGCGGTAATTGTCACTAGACTTAGGTTGACTAAAGATTTTGTCGTGCGCTTTTTCTTTTCCGGAGATGCTTTTTTTCTACCCTTAGGGGCTGCTATACCATCCAGTCCCCCCAGTCTAGTATGTGCATTGCGCGCGGATATTGTCGCGCGCGGTAGATTTACTTAGACTATATCTTGTGAGTTGATTTTTCTTCCGCATTCTCGGAGCGTGCCTTTGATGCTCTTTTTCCTTGGGAATTGTTTTTTGTAACGCGGGCGTTTTACAGATTTTTCTGTTCTGGTTGATTTGACCTCGTGGGCCCTTGGTCTTCCACCATCCTTATCCGTGTGGCTTTGATTTTGACCATTGGATTAGATTCTTTTTTGGACGCGTGTCCTCTCTTAGGGTTTTCTTAGTTAATCGTCATTCCGTTTGTATAAATACCCCATATGTTTATTTTAGGCATTTTTCTTTTTACTGTTCTTCTGTAGCGACGCTATTCTTTGATCTGGTTTTACTTTTGGTGTATCCGTTTTCCACGTTCCGCAGTCAGGTTAGGTTCTTGATTCCCTTTTTCTTTTTCCGTTATGGGTACTTTTGCTTCTACCAAGTCTAAATTATCCCGGAAGGCGCTTGACCATTTCTGTATTGATTATTCGATTTTGAGCTGTGTTCATCCAAAATTTCCTGATCCTGACAAAAGTATTCTTGAAGCACCGAATGAGAAGATTGGTGTCTACACCTGTTTCTTTGAGTTTTCTAATTTCCGTCTTCCCTTGTCTTCTTTCCTTGTTTCGATTCTTGACTACTATCGTATTAATATCTCACAGCTTTCCGTTATTGGTGCTGCTAAGGTTTCTCAATTTGAAATTCTTTGTTTTGCCCTTGGTATTGATCCCTCAATTGGTTTGTTTAGGTGTTTTTATGTCTTGTCTCGCAGTCATGGCTGGCTTTCTTTTAGCAAACATGCTGATAGTTTTGGTGTTTGCTATACCAAGCCCCTTGATTGTCTTAAAAGTTGGAATGACCACTTTTTCTTGATTGACTCATTTGCTTGTCCTTTTATTCATCCTTTTTTTGTTAGCGGACGTCTTCCTAAGGATGCCGTTCCTAGGGATACTGAATTTAATGATGAACACGTTGCTTTTCTTGTTACCAATGCTTCTTCTTTTGTTAAGTTTCCGGAACCTTTCCTTTGTTTGGTTGGGTTGAGCCGTAATTACACTTTGGGCAATGACATTTATCCCGTGTTTTATGATCAAGAGAATCGGGGTGGGTATACCATATCTATGTTTTTCTCTTTTATTACTTTTCCTTGATTTTCTGCTGATCTATGCTTCTTTTTCGTCTATTTGTTGCTGATGTGCTCCGGTTGGTGCAAGTTTTAAAAATTTATAATCACGAATTAACCGTATAACCTATTAACACATACGAGCAAGTATACTCGTCCGCAATAGCAAAGTTTGGTAAGTCGAGATCGTCCCAAGGGATTTTTGTTTTGAAATAGATCTTATTAAAAAGTTTCTAACAAGAAAGCTTGTCAAGGCTTCCTCGAATAAGTGTTCTAGTGAAAATACGAATCAAGAATAAAAATATATACTTGTGTGTAGTCTCATAATCAACCATAGATAATGTTCATAAAGGTTTGGTGTATACTCTTAGTATGATGCACAAATCATAAGCAAATGATTCCCCAACCATGGTATTTGTTTGTAAAAATCATTCTAAGAACAAAAACATTTAGGTAATCCTTTCGGTCCTTATCCCAATGATTATTCTATAAAAGTTCCATTTGTTTGCAACATGTTCTCATTAACTTTGTTCTTACGAATCTTTCGACCCTTCGTGATGAAAACGTTCCTAGTCTTGTTTTAATAAGCAAAACATGGTGGTTGTCAATCACCATATCCCCATACTAGTTTGTCACTACACTTTTTGGAATATAACACAAGAGAAATCCTTTCGGTCCTTTTTCTTAAAACTTGTTTTATTGACAAATCAATCCAAGACTAGTATTTTTCCAACAAACTCATTTAAACAAGATCATATATACATGCATCACATTTTGAGAACATTATTATGATTAATCACATTCCAACACACAAGTATATCACAAACTACTCCATGAAAACAATCATATCTAAACACAAGTCATAACAAGGTAATTCAAACAATTCAAGAGAATAGATTTCCATAACAAAGTTCATAGAATACCTAATCTTTTGTGATTACAAGAATTAGAAATCGTGGAATGTAGCAACCACGCGCCTCCAATCACCTAGGATCACCGCACAACTCCAAACTACCGAAACAATGGACAAGAATGGTTCCTTCCTTGCTTCTGGACGTTTTCCAGTAACTACTAAGCTTTTGGGTTGAAATAAATGGGTAAGTATGAGTTTTGGTGTAAACTAATACTCTTTTTGGTTGTGTCACACTAAGTATACAAGTACTAGGTCCTTTAAATAGCCAAAGCACTTGCTTAACTGCCCAAAAAACATTCTCTCCAAGTTAATATCAAGAAATGATCGGACTCTAATGATTATGGGGAGTTAAGACAACAATAAATGCGAATTGTGTAACTGCAGTGTGATAACGCTACACGCGTCGTTCGGGGTCAAGGAAACTTCCTTTTCTTCGAGCAAGTTTTATAACACCCTAGGCAGTGAACCTAATCGTTGTAGTGTAGTAATTAGGGTAAGCCACGGGTATTGATATCGTTCTCTAGGGGAATAGGAATGCTAGTAGGGAGTTACTACGCTAAGGTTAAGGTTGAGGAAGATTATTTTTTATCTTTTTATATTTTATGAAAATGGAAAGGTACGAATCTCGGGTATTGGATTTGGGGGGTTGGTATTTCTACCGATTACTCTACTATTATCTAATTATCTAAACTAAGGTTGTGGGATTCTATGTCTAATTAATGTGTGCTCGTATGATAGTTTAAAGATGTGTTTACTTAGTTTGTATTACTCCTTAATTATCTCCTATTGATGGTTGAGAGTCACGTCTTATTCCTAGTTGCGTTGTGTTTCTAAAGTTGTAGGGTATGCGTTTCTCCCTAACTCTTTGAAATTACCAAAGGGTCTTGTCTACAAATCCACGTAGAGATTATAGACTCCTACTCTAAGGCACTCTTCGGATGTTTTAGCCTACAATCACTCAGGTAATCATACTCTAAGGTTCACAAAGATGAATCAAGCATTAAGTACACAACGAATGACCTATCGCATTACTAGATCATTAATCAACTAAGATAAGAAACAACCAATCAATATTCAATAATTAAGTTTCATACTTCCTAAGCAAACACACAAATAAATTAGCCAGACATGGAGAACATGCAAGCATACACACAAATAATCAAAGACATAATTGAATTAATGAAGCAAAGACTTATCTTGGTGTAAGATAGGGTTAAAAACCCTAAAATACTGTACAAGACACCTTAGGTTCGGTTTTAGGTTTTTACTCCAAAGACTCTCCACACAAAGACTGAAAAATTCGGATTCTATATATAAGATTACAATTGCGACGGCGTCACCTTATGTTTAGTGACGCCGTCGTGTCGCCGCCATTAGGGTTTCGTCTTGGCCACGTTAACCTTGCGACGGCGTCACCTTATGTCCGTGACGCCGTCCTCTTCAGCTTCTGACGTCGTCTGGATCGCATCTAGGCCGTCTGAGTAGCGACGGCCTACTCTTTCACAACTAGACGCCGTCTCTTGAAAACACGAGTTTTGCGTTCTGACCCGTCACAATAATTCTCCGACGGCGTCGCAAATAACTCCTGACGCCGTCGCCTTCTACATTCAGCGACTGTGAGTGTCTTGATTTTGACTTTGGCCATTTTCTTCATATATTCGCGCCTTTTCGTCCAAATAAGTGCCATTCCAGCATTTTGCCTTCACGAGACCTAAAAAGTGAAAAGGAACGATATTAAGCAATAACGGATACAAAAGTGATCAAATAAGGACTTAAACGACCCCTCAAAATGGTACCTTTTAAAACCTTATCAAATATCCCTACACTTGTTATTTGCTTGTCCTCAAGCAAATGTGCTTTTAGCCAATTAATTTATAAGTTAGGGGTCATTCAGCATTAATTCAAAACGGTCCACAACACATATAAGCCCCGCAAAAGTCATAACAAGCACGGAAATTACATACTAGCACCTCACATGGGGTGTTTGGATACTCACATCTCTCTCAGGTGTATAAATGAAATATAACAATATAGGAAATGGAAGATAAACACTCATTAACCGGTCCTAGTACATAGATTACCATAGGCTTGAGAATAGATCAAACCTCCATCGCTTTGGCGTAAGCACCTAGGAAAGACTATCAAAGAGGTCTTTAAAAAGGGTTGTAACGTTAGGCTTACGGTAGGGAAATAAGGGTTTGGTGGGATAGGCTATATAGTGGTGGTAAGTCAAAAATCTTTATGTTAACTGCATATGAAGAATGGCGTTGCTAAGCCAAGACTCGACACTCTAAACTCTAGATAACTGAAATAAACAAACATAAATTAAAAGATAGATGTAGGATGGTAGCCCGTATGTTTTTTTTTTTTTTTTTTTTTTTTATCACTCTATTATTTTTTTCTTTTCTCTTTTTCTATTTTTTTTTCGATTTTTTTTTTTTTTTTTTTTTTTCATACACTTTTACTCTACCATCCTCTACGATAACATCAAAATACTAGGGATTTACAGGGACATCCCTACACTTGAGTTTTTATTATTCTAACACTAATTTGACCCGATTTGACAAGATCAAAACACTTGGGGTACATTATTATGCAAACAAAGGGAATTTGAATTTAACGTTCCCTTCCCGTCATTTCATAAACTTTAACTTTTCCCATGAATCCCAATCATCCCAAAACTGTATACAAAGGATATGACTCGACTTAGCAACTTATGCAAGCAACTAGATAATTGAACTAAGGGTTTAGGGTGATAACAAACATTTGCACTAAAAGTGAGTGCATAAGGGGTAGGCTAAGGCGATTTGGGTGTATATTTGGGGGTGGGGTGTAAACAATGCTCTTCATTGATATTCTGGAAAAACCGAAATATCACTAGAACCGCGAAAAGGATAGGCTCTGAGGGGTTAACTAGGGGTATCGTGTACTAAAGATGAGTACAACGCAAAGGGTGTGGGGGAATTACTCAACCGATGTGGAAGAAGTAATTATATTACAGGTATCAAACAAGGGTTTATCCTAATGCCTCTTATCATTTAGTTATTCCTAACTACACAAGTGTAGCCTCACTTGCGATCTCGGAATGCATCACAAAACAAGTTCTAGAATCTAATATACTACCGGTTCACACTCTAAGCATTGAAGATGAATGCTTTAATTCCTACTAATCTAAGGGCGATCCTCACATTTTGGGTGGAATTTGGGTGGTAAGGGTTTTTGTGCTAGTCATATATCTTCCTATCCATGAGACGCTTTTGTTAAGACTAATGGCCCACTCCTATATGTCATGAAAAATTTTAAATTTGGTGCCAAAATTACCCTAACCGACATTTTCTCATGGTTTATTACACAATCACAATTGGACAAAGCAAATAGTCAAGGATAAGCATAGTTTCAAAGTTCCCGTTTTATTTTCCCTCCCTACACTTAAACTGAACATTGTCCCCAATGTTCCCCGAAAGTATCAAAGTTATGATAATAGAAGGTAATTAAAAACGAAAGAAACTAATACTCCCCTGATTAGCTCGGTAGGATCCGTGTAAAGTGGTGGTTAAATCTTTTTCCAAGAAGAATAATTGCGTGAAAAGCTCCTTCCAATCTTATGTAACTTCTTCTTGACAAACTAAACCTGCACACTTGAAGAAAACAAACGAAACCTTCGTGTAAAATCGGCGGTAATAATATATATAAGACTCGATTTAAACTAGGATATAATGCTTGTGGAATGAATGTTTACAGAATTTCTAAGAAAATTAAGACCTGGAAAATTCCAAAAATTTATAAGTAGCTCAGAAAACGAGAAAAAGTAATCTGATGTTTTTACTCCTTCCTGACGCCGTCAGGTTGCAATCCTGACGCCGTCAGGTTATCCTGACAAAAACTGGTCTGCGATTTTCTGGAAAAATTTCTGGAAAATTTACATCTTTAGAATCTGGAAAAATTGCTGCAAAACATTCATTATGACTCGATACAAGCATTTGACTCGAACAAACAAACATATATATCTTTTAGTTAATTGTTATTCTCATGTTTACGTTTCTTTTGAAAACGTGTGTAATCCTCCCTACACTTATCCCTTATGTAAAATACCTTTATATGTAATTAAGACGAAGTTAAAAACAAAATAAAGCATTTTTACAAATTTAAACATGAGGATAAACAATTAATAAAAGATATATGACACTAACAAGCAAACAATTAAGCATGGGTTGCCTCCCACGAAGCGCTTTTCTTTATTTAAGAGTCTTGTAGCTAGACTCATAGTCGTGCTCCTACGTTTTCTCACCATTCCTCTCGTGCTCATACTTGAGCCATTCCAACGCTCTTTCATTCATTTTGTAATCATCTCCTAATTCAAGGCATTTTTTGTAATATCGCTTAGTTTTCTCATATGGGTACCTAAGCCCATTCTGCCTATCCTTTTCACTAAGCAATGAAATAGGGGTCATTCTATTACAAACCTCAATGTCCTTATGTTTAAACCTAGGATGAGTACGTGGCATTTGGTAGACGAAATCTTCAACTTCATCGGAGAATGTAATTAGACCATCAATCATCCGTTCATTCAACTTAGTCAATTTTTTGAAAGGTTTTCCAAAAATTACTTGAGTGAGGTCCTTATCTATAAATTCTCCTAAGTCTTCTAAGACCATGAACTCTACCAAATAAGCAAAACTTCCGACAAACACGTGCAAATAAATGACTGCTTCAACAACATTGTTCCCTTGATAAGTTAACTCATTGACCTTGATTTTGTTGTATAGGTCCCTTGAGATTAAGTTTAAAGGTAAGAATGAATTCAAATAAGCATCGAACCCTTCTAGTCCTATTTTGCAAGGGAATTGCATATTAAAGGGGCCATCTTTCTCAATCCTACACCTAGGGTCAAAACATTGGGATGGGTCTTCCTTAATTTCAGAACTAGCTTCATTAATGACCTCCCCGCCATCAAGTGCTTCATCATAATTAAATTCCTCATCAGAATCTGAGTAATAGAAAGGACTTTGTTGTTGCCAATTTATCTCATTATGCTCTAGGTGATTACCAAAATGGTGAGTGGGTGAAGGGTTTTGTGGGATTGCGTTCTCAATCTCGGGATTGGGAACGGGTAGAGTAAAGAATCTTCGATGGAAAATACGGATCATGGTTAATGATGGTTTTTTTTTTTTTTTTTTTTACGAACGAGGGTCACGAAGAAGGGGGATAGACTAAGAGAAATCTAAAAATGAGAAAAAAAAAAGGTTTACTTGATAGGAATCAAGCAAAGAAACCTAAACGAGGTGGACTACTAACTAGCTATTCTATTCCCCGGCAGCGGCGCCAAAAACTTGATAACGCTACACGCGTCGTTCGGGGTCAAGGAAACTTCCTTTTCTTCGAGCAAGTTTTATAACACCCTAGGCAGTGAACCTAATCGTTGTAGTGTAGTAATTAGGGTAAGCCACGGGTATTGATATCGTTCTCTAGGGGAATAGGAATGCTAGTAGGGAGTTACTACGCTAAGGTTAAGGTTGAGGAAGATTATTTTTTATCTTTTTATATTTTATGAAAATGGAAAGGTACGAATCTCGGGTATTGGATTTGGGGGGTTGGTATTTCTACCGATTACTCTACTATTATCTAATTATCTAAACTAAGGTTGTGGGAGTCTATGTCTAATTAATGTGTGCTCGTATGATAGTTTAAAGATGTGTTTACTTAGTTTGTATTACTCCTTAATTATCTCCTATTGATGGTTGAGTGTCACGTCTTATTCCTAGTTGCGTTGTGTTTCTAAAGTTGTAGGGTATGCGTTTCTCCCTAACTCTTTGAAATTACCAAAGGGTCTTGTCTACAAATCCACGTAGAGATTATAGACTCCTACTCTAAGGCACTCTTCGGATGTTTTAGCCTACAATCACTCAGGTAATCATACTCTAAGGTTCACAAAGATGAATCAAGCATTAAGTACACAACGAATGACCTATCGCATTACTAGATCATTAATCAACTAAGATAAGAAACAACCAATCAATATTCAATAATTAAGTTTCATACTTCCTAAGCAAACACACAAATAAATTAGCCAGACATGGAGAACATGCAAGCATACACACAAATAATCAAAGACATAATTGAATTAATGAAGCAAAGACTTATCTTGGTGTAAGATAGGGTTAAAAACCCTAAAATACTGTACAAGACACCTTAGGTTCGGTTTTAGGTTTTTACTCCAAAGACTCTCCACACAAAGACTGAAAAATTCGGATTCTATATATAAGATTACAATTGCGACGGCGTCACCTTATGTTTAGTGACGCCGTCGTGTCGCCGCCATTAGGGTTTCGTCTTGGCCACGTTAACCTTGCGACGGCGTCACCTTATGTCCGTGACGCCGTCCTCTTCAGCTTCTGACGTCGTCTGGATCGCATCTAGGCCGTCTGAGTAGCGACGGCCTACTCTTTCACAACTAGACGCCGTCTCTTGAAAACACGAGTTTTGCGTTCTGACCCGTCACAATAATTCTCCGACGGCGTCGCAAATAACTCCTGACGCCGTCGCCTTCTACATTCAGCGACTGTGAGTGTCTTGATTTTGACTTTGGCCATTTTCTTCATATATTCGCGCCTTTTCGTCCAAATAAGTGCCATTCCAGCATTTTGCCTTCACGAGACCTAAAAAGTGAAAAGGAACGATATTAAGCAATAACGGATACAAAAGTGATCAAATAAGGACTTAAACGACCCCTCAAAATGGTACCTTTTAAAACCTTATCAAATATCCCTACACTTGTTATTTGCTTGTCCTCAAGCAAATGTGCTTTTAGCCAATTAATTTATAAGTTAGGGGTCATTCAGCATTAATTCAAAACGGTCCACAACACATATAAGCCCCGCAAAAGTCATAACAAGCACGGAAATTACATACTAGCACCTCACATGGGGTGTTTGGATACTCACATCTCTCTCAGGTTGTATAAATGAAATATAACAATATAGGAAATGGAAGATAAACACTCATTAACCGGTCCTAGTACATAGATTACCATAGGCTTGAGAATAGATCAAACCTCCATCGCTTTGGCGTAAGCACCTAGGAAAGACTATCAAAGAGGTCTTTAAAAAGGGTTGTAACGTTAGGCTTACGGTAGGGAAATAAGGGTTTGGTGGGATAGGCTATATAGTGGTGGTAAGTCAAAAATCTTTATGTTAACTGCATATGAAGAATGGCGTTGCTAAGCCAAGACTCGACACTCTAAACTCTAGATAACTGAAATAAACAAACATAAATTAAAAGATAGATGTAGGATGGTAGCCCGTATGTTTTTTTTTTTTTTTTTTTTTTTTTTTTATCACTCTATTATTTTTTTCTTTTCTCTTTTTCTATTTTTTTTTTCGATTTTTTTTTTTTTTTTTTTTTTTCATACACTTTTACTCTACCATCCTCTACGATAACATCAAAATACTAGGGATTTACAGGGACATCCCTACACTTGAGTTTTTATTATTCTAACACTAATTTGACCCGATTTGACAAGATCAAAACACTTGGGGTACATTATTATGCAAACAAAGGGAATTTGAATTTAACGTTCCCTTCCCGTCATTTCATAAACTTTAACTTTTCCCATGAATCCCAATCATCCCAAAACTGTATACAAAGGATATGACTCGACTTAGCAACTTATGCAAGCAACTAGATAATTGAACTAAGGGTTTAGGGTGATAACAAACATTTGCACTAAAAGTGAGTGCATAAGGGGTAGGCTAAGGCGATTTGGGTGTATATTTGGGGGTGGGGTGTAAACAATGCTCTTCATTGATATTCCGGAAAAACCGAAATATCACTAGAACCGCGAAAAGGATAGGCTCTGAGGGGTTAACTAGGGGTATCGTGTACTAAAGATGAGTACAACGCAAAGGGTGTGGGGGAATTACTCAACCGATGTGGAAGAAGTAATTATATTACAGGTATCAAACAAGGGTTTATCCTAATGCCTCTTATCATTTAGTTATTCCTAACTACACAAGTGTAGCCTCACTTGCGATCTCGGAATGCATCACAAAACAAGTTCTAGAATCTAATATACTACCGGTTCACACTCTAAGCATTGAAGATGAATGCTTTAATTCCAACTAATCTAAGGGCGATCCTCACATTTTGGGTGGAATTTGGGTGGTAAGGGTTTTTGTGCTAGTCATATAACTTCCTATCCATGAGACGCTTTTGTTAAGACTAATGGCCCACTCCTATATGTCATGAAAAATTTTAAATTTGGTGCCAAAATTACCCTAACCGACATTTTCTCATGGTTTATTACACAATCACAATTGGACAAAGCAAATAGTCAAGGATAAGCATAGTTTCAAAGTTCCCGTTTTATTTTCCCTCCCTACACTTAAACTGAACATTGTCCCCAATGTTCCCCGAAAGTATCAAAGTTATGATAATAGAAGGTAATTAAAAACGAAAGAAACTAATACTCCCCTGATTAGCTCGGTAGGATCCGTGTAAAGTGGTGGTTAAATCTTTTTCCAAGAAGAATAATTGCGTGAAAAGCTCCTTCCAATCTTATGTAACTTCTTCTTGACAAACTAAACCTGCACACTTGAAGAAAACAAACGAAACCTTCGTGTAAAATCGGCGGTAATAATATATATAAGACTCGATTTAAACTAGGATATAATGCTTGTGGAATGAATGTTTACAGAATTTCTAAGAAAATTAAGACCTGGAAAATTCCAAAAATTTATAAGTAGCTCAGAAAACGTGAAAAAGTAATCTGATATTTTTACTCCTTCCTGACGCCGTCAGGTTGCAATCCTGACGCCGTCAGGTTATCCTGACAAAAACTGGTCTGCGATTTTCTGGAAAAATTTCTGGAAAATTTACATCTTTAGAATCTGGAAAAATTTCTGCAAAACATTCATTATGACTCGATACAAGCATTTGACTCGAACAAACAAACATATATATCTTTTAGTTAATTGTTATTCTCATGTTTACGTTTCTTTTGAAAACGTGTGTAATCCTCCCTACACTTATCCCTTATGTAAAATACCTTTATATGTAATTAAGACGAAGTTAAAAACAAAATAAAGCATTTTTACAAATTTAAACATGAGGATAAACAATTAATAAAAGATATATGACACTAACAAGCAAACAATTAAGCATGGGTTGCCTCCCACGAAGCGCTTTTCTTTATTTAAGAGTCTTGTAGCTAGACTCATAGTCGTGCTCCTACGTTTTCTCACCATTCCTCTCGTGCTCATACTTGAGCCATTCCAACGCTCTTTCATTCATTTTGTAATCATCTCCTAATTCAAGGCATTTTTTGTAATATCGCTTAGTTTTCTCATATGGGTACCTAAGCCCATTCTGCCTATCCTTTTCACTAAGCAATGAATAGGGGTCATTCTATTACAAACCTCAATGTCCTTATGTTTAAACCTAGGATGAGTACGTGGCATTTGGTAGACGAAATCTTCAACTTCATCGGAGAATGTAATTAGACCATCAATCATCCGTTCATTCAACTTAGTCAATTTTTTGAAAGGTTTTCCAAAAATTACTTGAGTGAGGTCCTTATCTATAAATTCTCCTAAGTCTTCTAAGACCATGAACTCTACCAAATAAGCAAAACTTCCGACAAACACGTGCAAATAAATGACTGCTTCAACAACATTGTTCCCTTGATAAGTTAACTCATTGACCTTGATTTTTTTGTATAGGTCCCTTGAGATTAAGTTTAAAGGTAAGAATGAATTCAAATAAGCATCGAACCCTTCTAGTCCTATTTTGCAAGGGAATTGCATATTAAAGGGGCCATCTTTCTCAATCCTACACCTAGGGTCAAAACATTGGGATGGGTCTTCCTTAATTTCAGAACTAGCTTCATTAATGACCTCCCCGCCATCAAGTGCTTCATCATAATTAAATTCCTCATCAGAATCTGAGTAATAGAAAGGACTTTGTTGTTGCCAATTTATCTCATTATGCTCTAGGTGATTACCAAAATGGTGAGTGGGTGAAGGGTTTTGTGGGATTGCGTTCTCAATCTCGGGATTGGGAACGGGTAGAGTAAAGAATCTTCGATGGAAAATACGGATCATGGTTAATGATGGTTTTTTTTTTTTTTTTTTTTACGAACGAGGGTCACGAAGAAGGGGGATAGACTAAGAGAAATCTAAAAATGAGAAAAAAAAAAGGTTTACTTGATAGGAATCAAGCAAAGAAACCTAAACGAGGTGGACTACTAACTAGCTATTCTATTCCCCGGCAGCGGCGCCAAAAACTTGATAACGCTACACGCGTCGTTCGGGGTCAAGGAAACTTCCTTTTCTTCGAGCAAGTTTTATAACACCCTAGGCAGTGAACCTAATCGTTGTAGTGTAGTAATTAGGGTAAGCCACGGGTATTGATATCGTTCTCTAGGGGAATAGGAATGCTAGTAGGGAGTTACTACGCTAAGGTTAAGGTTGAGGAAGATTATTTTTTATCTTTTTATATTTTATGAAAATGGAAAGGTACGAATCTCGGGTATTGGATTTGGGGGGTTGGTATTTCTACCGATTACTCTACTATTATCTAATTATCTAAACTAAGGTTGTGGGAGTCTATGTCTAATTAATGTGTGCTCGTATGATAGTTTAAAGATGTGTTTACTTAGTTTGTATTACTCCTTAATTATCTCCTATTGATGGTTGAGTGTCACGTCTTATTCCTAGTTGCGTTGTGTTTCTAAAGTTGTAGGGTATGCGTTTCTCCCTAACTCTTTGAAATTACCAAAGGGTCTTGTCTACAAATCCACGTAGAGATTATAGACTCCTACTCTAAGGCACTCTTCGGATGTTTTAGCCTACAATCACTCAGGTAATCATACTCTAAGGTTCACAAAGATGAATCAAGCATTAAGTACACAACGAATGACCTATCGCATTACTAGATCATTAATCAACTAAGATAAGAAACAACCAATCAATATTCAATAATTAAGTTTCATACTTCCTAAGCAAACACACAAATAAATTAGCCGGACATGGAGAACATGCAAGCATACACACAAATAATCAAAGACATAATTGAATTAATGAAGCAAAGACTTATCTTGGTGTAAGATAGGGTTAAAAACCCTAAAATACTGTACAAGACACCTTAGGTTCGGTTTTAGGTTTTTACTCCAAAGACTCTCCACACAAAGACTGAAAAATTCGGATTCTATATATAAGATTACAATTGCGACGGCGTCACCTTATGTTTAGTGACGCCGTCGTGTCGCCGCCATTAGGGTTTCGTCTTGGCCACGTTAACCTTGCGACGGCGTCACCTTATGTCCGTGACGCCGTCCTCTTCAGCTTCTGACGTCGTCTGGATCGCATCTAGGCCGTCTGAGTAGCGACGGCCTACTCTTTCACAACTAGACGCCGTCTCTTGAAAACACGAGTTTTGCGTTCTGACCCGTCACAATAATTCTCCGACGGCGTCGCAAATAACTCCTGACGCCGTCGCCTTCTACATTCAGCGACTGTGAGTGTCTTGATTTCGACTTTGGCCATTTTCTTCATATATTCGCGCCTTTTCGTCCAAATAAGTGCCATTCCAGCATTTTGCCTTCACGAGACCTAAAAAGTGAAAAGGAACGATATTAAGCAATAACGGATACAAAAGTGATCAAATAAGGACTTAAACGACCCCTCAAAATGGTACCTTTTAAAACCTTATCAAATATCCCTACACTTGTTATTTGCTTGTCCTCAAGCAAATGTGCTTTTAGCCAATTAATTTATAAGTTAGGGGTCATTCAGCATTAATTCAAAACGGTCCACAACACATATAAGCCCCGCAAAAGTCATAACAAGCACGGAAATTACATACTAGCACCTCACATGGGGTGTTTGGATACTCACATCTCTCTCAGGTGTATAAATGAAATATAACAATATAGGAAATGGAAGATAAACACTCATTAACCGGTCCTAGTACATAGATTACCATAGGCTTGAGAATAGATCAAACCTCCATCGCTTTGGCGTAAGCACCTAGGAAAGACTATCAAAGAGGTCTTTAAAAGGGTTGTAACGTTAGGCTTACGGTAGGGAAATAAGGGTTTGGTGGGATAGGCTATATAGTGGTGGTAAGTCAAAAATCTTTATGTTAACTGCATATGAAGAATGGCGTTGCTAAGCCAAGACTCGACACTCTAAACTCTAGATAACTGAAATAAACAAACATAAATTAAAAGATAGATGTAGGATGGTAGCCCGTATGTTTTTTTTTTTTTTTTTTTTTTTTTTTTTTATCACTCTATTTTTTTTTTCTTTTCTCTTTTTCTATTTTTTTTTCGATTTTTTTTTTTTTTTTTTTTTCATACACTTTTACTCTACCATCCTCTACGATAACATCAAAATACTAGGGATTTACAGGGACATCCCTACACTTGAGTTTTTATTATTCTAACACTAATTTGACCCGATTTGACAAGATCAAAACACTTGGGGTACATTATTATGCAAACAAAGGGAATTTGAATTTAACGTTCCCTTCCCGTCATTTCATAAACTTTAACTTTTCCCATGAATCCCAATCATCCCAAAACTGTATACAAAGGATATGACTCGACTTAGCAACTTATGCAAGCAACTAGATAATTGAACTAAGGGTTTAGGGTGATAACAAACATTTGCACTAAAAGTGAGTGCATAAGGGGTAGGCTAAGGCGATTTGGGTGTATATTTGGGGGTGGGGTGTAAACAATGCTCTTCATTGATATTCCGGAAAAACCGAAATATCACTAGAACCGCGAAAAGGATAGGCTCTGAGGGGTTAACTAGGGGTATCGTGTACTAAAGATGAGTACAACGCAAAGGGTGTGGGGGAATTACTCAACCGATGTGGAAGAAGTAATTATATTACAGGTATCAAACAAGGGTTTATCCTAATGCCTCTTATCATTTAGTTATTCCTAACTACACAAGTGTAGCCTCACTTGCGATCTCGGAATGCATCACAAAACAAGTTCTAGAATCTAATATACTACCGGTTCACACTCTAAGCATTGAAGATGAATGCTTTAATTCCTACTAATCTAAGGGCGATCCTCACATTTTGGGTGGAATTTGGGTGGTAAGGGTTTTTGTGCTAGTCATATAACTTCCTATCCATGAGACGCTTTTGTTAAGACTAATGGCCCACTCCTATATGTCATGAAAAATTTTAAATTTGGTGCCAAAATTACCCTAACCGACATTTTCTCATGGTTTATTACACAATCACAATTGGACAAAGCAAATAGTCAAGGATAAGCATAGTTTCAAAGTTCCCGTTTTATTTTCCCTCCCTACACTTAAACTGAACATTGTCCCCAATGTTCCCCGAAAGTATCAAAGTTATGATAATAGAAGGTAATTAAAAACGAAAGAAACTAATACTCCCCTGATTAGCTCGGTAGGATCCGTGTAAAGTGGTGGTTAAATCTTTTTCCAAGAAGAATAATTGCGTGAAAAGCTCCTTCCAATCTTATGTAACTTCTTCTTGACAAACTAAACCTGCACACTTGAAGAAAACAAACGAAACCTTCGTGTAAAATCGGCGGTAATAATATATATAAGACTCGATTTAAACTAGGATATAATGCTTGTGGAATGAATGTTTACAGAATTTCTAAGAAAATTAAGACCTGGAAAATTCCAAAAATTTATAAGTAGCTCAGAAAACGAGAAAAAGTAATCTGATATTTTTACTCCTTCCTGACGCCGTCAGGTTGCAATCCTGACGCCGTCAGGTTATCCTGACAAAAACTGGTCTGCGATTTTCTGGAAAAATTTCTGGAAAATTTACATCTTTAGAATCTGGAAAAATTTCTGCAAAACATTCATTATGACTCGATACAAGCATTTGACTCGAACAAACAAACATATATATCTTTTAGTTAATTGTTATTCTCATGTTTACGTTTCTTTTGAAAACGTGTGTAATCCTCCCTACACTTATCCCTTATGTATAATACCTTTATATGTAATTAAGACGAAGTTAAAAACAAAATAAAGCATTTTTACAAATTTAAACATGAGGATAAACAATTAATAAAAGATATATGACACTAACAAGCAAACAATTAAGCATGGGTTGCCTCCCACGAAGCGCTTTTCTTTATTTAAGAGTCTTGTAGCTAGACTCATAGTCGTGCTCCTACGTTTTCTCACCATTCCTCTCGTGCTCATACTTGAGCCATTCCAACGCTCTTTCATTCATTTTGTAATCATCTCCTAATTCAAGGCATTTTTTGTAATATCGCTTAGTTTTCTCATATGGGTACCTAAGCCCATTCTGCCTATCCTTTTCACTAAGCAATGAAATAGGGGTCATTCTATTACAAACCTCAATGTCCTTATGTTTAAACCTAGGATGAGTACGTGGCATTTGGTAGACGAAATCTTCAACTTCATCGGAGAATGTAATTAGACCATCAATCATCCGTTCATTCAACTTAGTCAATTTTTTGAAAGGTTTTCCAAAAATTACTTGAGTGAGGTCCTTATCTATAAATTCTCCTAAGTCTTCTAAGACCATGAACTCTACCAAATAAGCAAAACTTCCGACAAACACGTGCAAATAAATGACTGCTTCAACAACATTGTTCCCTTGATAAGTTAACTCATTGACCTTGATTTTGTTGTATAGGTCCCTTGAGATTAAGTTTAAAGGTAAGAATGAATTCAAATAAGCATCGAACCCTTCTAGTCCTATTTTGCAAGGGAATTGCATATTAAAGGGGCCATCTTTCTCAATCCTACACCTAGGGTCAAAACATTGGGATGGGTCTTCCTTAATTTCAGAACTAGCTTCATTAATGACCTCCCCGCCATCAAGTGCTTCATCATAATTAAATTCCTCATCAGAATCTGAGTAATAGAAAGGACTTTGTTGTTGCCAATTTATCTCATTATGCTCTAGGTGATTACCAAAATGGTGAGTGGGTGAAGGGTTTTGTGGGATTGCGTTCTCAATCTCGGGATTGGGAACGGGTAGAGTAAAGAATCTTCGATGGAAAATACGGATCATGGTTAATGATGGTTTTTTTTTTTTTTTTTTTTTTTTACGAACGAGGGTCACGAAGAAGGGGGATAGACTAAGAGAAATCTAAAAATGAGAAAAAAAAAAGGTTTACTTGATAGGAATCAAGCAAAGAAACCTAAACGAGGTGGACTACTAACTAGCTATTCTATTCCCCGGCAGCGGCGCCAAAAACTTGATAACGCTACACGCGTCGTTCGGGGTCAAGGAAACTTCCTTTTCTTCGAGCAAGTTTTATAACACCCTAGGCAGTGAACCTAATCGTTGTAGTGTAGTAATTAGGGTAAGCCACGGGTATTGATATCGTTCTCTAGGGGAATAGGAATGCTAGTAGGGAGTTACTACGCTAAGGTTAAGGTTGAGGAAGATCATTTTTTATCTTTTTATATTTTATGAAAATGGAAAGGTACGAATCTCGGGTATTGGATTTGGGGGGTTGGTATTTCTACCGATTACTCTACTATTATCTAATTATCTAAACTAAGGTTGTGGGAGTCTATGTCTAATTAATGTGTGCTCGTATGATAGTTTAAAGATGTGTTTACTTAGTTTGTATTACTCCTTAATTATCTCCTATTGATGGTTGAGTGTCACGTCTTATTCCTAGTTGCGTTGTGTTTCTAAAGTTGTAGGGTATGCGTTTCTCCCTAACTCTTTGAAATTACCAAAGGGTCTTGTCTACAAATCCACGTAGAGATTATAGACTCCTACTCTAAGGCACTCTTCGGATGTTTTAGCCTACAATCACTCAGGTAATCATACTCTAAGGTTCACAAAGATGAATCAAGCATTAAGTACACAACGAATGACCTATCGCATTACTAGATCATTAATCAACTAAGATAAGAAACAACCAATCAATATTCAATAATTAAGTTTCATACTTCCTAAGCAAACACACAAATAAATTAGCCGGTCATGGAGAACATGCAAGCATACACACAAATAATCAAAGACATAATTGAATTAATGAAGCAAAGACTTATCTTGGTGTAAGATAGGGTTAAAAACCCTAAAATACTGTACAAGACACCTTAGGTTCGGTTTTAGGTTTTTACTCCAAAGACTCTCCACACAAAGACTGAAAAATTCGGATTCTATATATAAGATTACAATTGCGACGGCGTCACCTTATGTTTAGTGACGCCGTCGTGTCGCCGCCATTAGGGTTTCGTCTTGGCCACGTTAACCTTGCGACGGCGTCACCTTATGTCCGTGACGCCGTCCTCTTCAGCTTCTGACGTCGTCTGGATCGCATCTAGGCCGTCTGAGTAGCGACGGCCTACTCTTTCACAACTAGACGCCGTCTCTTGAAAACACGAGTTTTGCGTTCTGACCCGTCACAATAATTCTCTGACGGCGTCGCAAATAACTCCTGACGCCGTCGCCTTCTACATTCAGCGACTGTGAGTGTCTTGATTTCGACTTTGGCCATTTTCTTCATATATTCGCGCCTTTTCGTCCAAATAAGTGCCATTCCAGCATTTTGCCTTCACGAGACCTAAAAAGTGAAAAGGAACGATATTAAGCAATAACGGATACAAAAGTGATCAAATAAGGACTTAAACGACCCCTCAAAATGGTACCTTTTAAAACCTTATCACAGTGCCAGAAACCGGATCGGTTTCTATGTCGACCGAATCGGTCACAGCTTTGACCATCTGCCCAGCCGGATCCGGTTGCGGGTTGCGACCGATCGGCTGGGTTTTGCTTCTTTTGACTTTTTGCTGACTTTTCCCTTTACGCTTCATTCTTTGCTTACGTTGATGATTTCCAAAGCCAAACTTGATCTTTCCTTGCTGTAGATGCTTCGAAATCACTACGCTTCCATATCATTGAGTCCACAAGCTTCCAATCTCAACTTCCTTCCTTTAGAATCTTCCAAATGTGCATAAAAACTTCATTTCTTCAATATTCGCGATACCTGGCTACATATACATACACAATACGCATCTTTGCACTTTTGCAACAGTTATGAGTAAATATAGCCGAATATCATGCACAAAACTGACAATAACGCTACTAAAAACATGTTCATTTTAGACGTTATCAAATTCCCCCACACTTAAGCTCTACTCGCCCTCGAGTAGGTCAAACATTTGCAAAGATTGATTTCAATGGTCCATAACACCATGTTTCAGAAAAATGTAACAATTACCAATGAAGATAATTATTATTATGCTTATAATATGTGAAAATCTTCTAAAAATGAACCAAACACTTTAGATAACATAACTAGGATACCTCACAAATGGCTTTAAGATTTCACTCAACACTCATATATTGGTGGGTATATGTATATCACTCAATGCCTAGTCATGATCAATGCTTTTTACCATAAGCTTGTACAAGTATCAAAACAAAGAAAATAAATTCATCAAAGAGGTCTTTTATTCGGGTTATAATGATAAGGCTAAGGGTTCATAATAGGTATGGATAAGGCATGGGATAGTTTATGAAATTGGTTTAAAATAAAAATAAAATCAAGTCCAAACCTCCATGGTGCTAGTCATCATACAAACCACGATCCCGAAAAATGATTATTACTCCTCTTTTCATATCGATTCTCCGCAAATATGTATAACTCAATTTAGCTCATTGGCTAATCAATATCCCTCATATAGCTCCTTGGCTATAATAATTTTTTTTTTTTTTATATATAAGCTTCTCCTTCTTCATATATCACAACTCCCCCACACTTCGTATAAGCATCACCACAAAAATACAAATAAGAAGTATGCATCCTTCGTCTTTGTCGGAATGGCACACACGAATGGCAAAGTGTAGCTAACTCATAATCATCAAAAACAATCCAATCATTCCAAACAACTAGCAACAAACCATTAGACTTGATAAGGGTTGGCTAAAGTTTAAAAGTGTAAAATATTTTTGTATTTTTCTGGATTTATCAAAAACGAAAAGGAGTGGCTCAGAAGGTGTAACTAGGGGTATCTAGTGCTAAAAATGAGCACTAACAAAATGGGTCCATGTGGGTGGTTAACTAACCGATGTGGTCAGCTAATATATCATTAGATGTAAAAAAATGGAAGGCCATTTGGGTTATTCCTAAAGTGCCTCTTATCACTTGAAAATATTTAGATCACTCGAAAGTGATTTTAACCGTAATGCATAACTAGTACAAGTTCTAGAATCGACATAATCACCGGCACACTCATAGCAAATATAAAACAAAAGATGTGTTTTATACAAAAAGAAACCTCACAAAAATGTGGGAAAAAGGCTATTATGCATGCTAGAAAATGCTATCGAATCCAAAATGAATTACTTCAGTAATTTGGTTCAAATCTAAAAAAAATTTCAAAAACTTCATTTTACCATTGAAATCCCAAATTATGTATTTTAATTATCAATAACGCGCGAAAACCATTAGACCATCAAGGGCGAATTTCTTCTAATCACTTGCATCCAAAAGTTATCTAAAAAAAATAAAAATGCATATCATATTCCTATTTTCTTCCCTCCCCCATACTTAAGTTTTGCATTGTCCTCAATGTAATGAAAAATGAACTTCAAAGTAAAGAAAATGGAAAAAGATAGTTAAAAGATACCACGGGATAAAATATGCAATAAGCACATTGGGTCATTAGCAAGCCTGTGAGTTATCCAACTCGAAACATTTGACCATCAATAAGCTTCCAACATATCCATCCTGCAAACAAAAACTGCAACACGAAATGCACAAAACAAAACAAAACTACTAAAAACTAAGATAAAACCAAAATATGCCAAACATCCTAAAAAAATCGATCAAAAGATAGAAATAGTTTAAAACACATCATGACCATTGTTTTTGAAACCATAATTCACGAATGACCCATAATCACTCGTCATCCTCGCTCATTTCTTCTCCTTCTTCATCATCAAACTCATCATCATCATCACTTTCGGTTACGTAGTTCTCGTCTATGATTTCTGAACGAACTCTCCTCTTTTTCTTCTTGCCTCCAACTCCTGATGATGATCCTCCAACTTCATAACTTGTTCCTCCAGCTTCAGGCAATCGACCATATAGGGGTATTGGATCAGGAAACGGTGCGTACCCAGGATATGGATACGGATAGGGTCCAGGATAAGAAGTGTAAGGAAAAGGATATGGTGGAACATTTGGTGGATTGTAGGGTGGCAACTCATAATTGGCTTCTCGAGCCATGTGTTGAAAGATCGGCATCGAATAATCATTGATGTAGTTGTTCCTTAACATCATCGAATCTCTCCACACATCCCTACATTGAATCTCATCTAGATGTTGGTTCCACTCTCCCCATCCTGAATCAAAACTACTGGACGTACCCATTTGCACGTTCTCCATTGGTATATTCCCTTGCTGTTGTGGTGGTTGCTGTTGTGGTCTTGGCTCAATCCATAACCCTACGGTTCCCAATCTCCTGTTCAAAGCATTACCAAAACCTTTCGCAGTCCACGTTTCACTATACTTTGGCTCTCCACACTTAGCCAATTCCTCATCAACATAATACCCAAGATTCTTCGCCAATCTTGTCACAAAATGTCCTCCACAAATGTTACTGTTGCTCTTGATTCCCGGGGCTCTCCTAGACAAATATTCGGCTATCTGCCAAATGGCATTACCGTCCTTAGTTTCTTCCAGCAACTTCATAATCCATAAGTCCGGCTTCTGACATTTGTCCCTGCTTCCAAATCTATTAAATGGCCCGGTCACAATCAACTTGTGAAGTATCCTCATCAATGGATTCCTGATGGTTGAAGCATTCCTCCTAGCACAAGTAGGATCTCCCACTTGATTCCAATAAGCGGGAATACTAGGGTAATCTTTTTCAAACCTCTGAATTCTAGAAAAGTGAGTTTCAAATAATCGATGATTAACCTCATGTGGCTCATACAAACCAAGAGCTACACCAAAAGCTGGCAACGTGTAAGCATGATCCCTTCCACAAAGTCTAAACCAAATACAAATCTCCGACATCAAATTCCGAACATCCACCTTTCTTTCAAAATACATGGTTGAAAAGAATTCCATACACCATTCTCGATAGACTTCTTCATTAACACTGAATGCTCTTTCCCATGACAAATCATTGAACGAATCTCCATCCCCTGGATATACATAAGACGTTCGCATCATCCTTCTTAACTCGTCTTCACACTCACATTCGTTAAATAAATCCCAATCAATCACCCTTGGAACCAAACATTGCCTATGTTGTAACTTCGACAATCTTTCCCGAAAAGCATGTTTCTCTCCATCGGTGAGATTTTTGAATTTTAAATTAGCATTTGCTTCCTTCTTCACACTATACTTAACCTTCTTCTTCTCGTTCCTTTCACCAAACTTCGTAACAAGCGGGTTAATTGGAATTTCCTCCCCACTCGAGCTTCCTACAATAATTCTCTGTAGAAATCACAAAAATAAGATCATATAAGAGTGTTAGAACAAACAAGAAGGTTAGAGAACCCTCTAAGATACATTTCAAAATTTCACAAAAATTCCTCACAGAACCCACAACCGGATTCGGTTGGATCACCAACCGAATCGGTTTCCAACTGTCAGGCAACAACCGTTCGGTTGCAATGCGCAACCGAATCGGTTGTGCAGACTGCATAAGGCATTTTGCCTTCAAATCCTCATAATCTCGAATTTCTAACGCTCAAACCACTCTTAGATCGCATTCTATCATCCTCAATGATTCCCACATCCTAGAATTACTCTATCTTGCTTCCAAATCATCAAACATCTAACATCTTAGAACTCATTCTATATTTAAAATCATTAGTTCTAATAGTGTAGCATCCATCACTCTTAAAAACATATCATCCATCAAAATGAATCACCAATTGTAACTTATCTCATTTCATAAGCATAACCCAACTAATTCCGAAAAATCTTATCATCTAAAATCCATTCTATGGTGAATCAATCAATCAATCTCTTGTTGTAATGCACTCCTATATCAATTACTCACTCAATCCTAAAATATTACCACTTAATTCGAATTATAACAAAAACCCCCAAATTGGTGACCTAAAATTCAATTCGAATCAAATGTTCTAATAAAACCTTATTTGAGTTAATTGAATGTAAATGCTTACTTGCTTGGGTGCCATGATGTTATCCTACAATTCAAACAACTTCCAATCTGCTCTTTTGGATGAATTTTTTGCAAAACCCACCTGGAAAATTAGTGTGTGTGTGTGTGTTTTTGAAAAAATGAAATTTTTTATATTTTGGTGCAACCGGTTCAGTCAAGGACACAACCGTTTCGGTATGCTTTTTGCCAAATTTGCTTTTTTACTTGTTTAACATGTTACTTAGGCATTTACCCTCCAAGCAACATAATTTTTTTACTCAAAAAATTCCTGCTAAAGATTCACACAACATTCATTCACCAAATGAAATTTTGAACAATCATTCAATCCAAAAAAAAAACTAAACTCATCATATAAATGAACTAATCCAAACTCAACTCAAAACTCATAGTCATAATGCATTAAACCAAATTACCTCAATCATAACATGAAAAAAATAAATAAGAAACAAAAATCCTAATGCATCAAATCAAAATAAAATAAAATAGTTCATGAAATTCAAGCAAATGATTGCTTGTTATTACGGTCTTTGCCTTTCCTCAAAATTCCTCAAAATACTCTTGCCTAAGAATATCCTCGCTTTGAAATTTTCCGGTCAATTCACGGAACGTTTCAAAAGTTTTGAATTTTCTCATAAATCTTCGTCCGTCCGGGCATAATACATCAAACTTAACATGCCATGCTCCATCTCCGGTTTGTCTCTTGTAAGTCCCCAACCCTTCGGGTTTCCACTCCAAATTCTTAAGTTGCACCGGTAAAGATCCTAAAAAGTCGGTCAACTTCTTGTAAACCAATATGTTTTTGAATGGGTTGTAGAAAGCTTCTATCGCGAATGCACGTTCCATTTCGTCCTCTATATCGAAATAAGGTGGAGTTAAAGGTCCGTACATTGGATTACCGTGGACATCACGTCCCACTTCAAAACAAGTTAAATCATCATTTGCATCCATCCATTCCAAATCTTCCATACATTCCAAAATTGGTCCTCTTGGTTTTGGGTAGTATGTTTGCCTCGAAATCCCATCGTCAATAGTCATGGTGCCTCTTCCCATGTCTATAATTGCTCCACAAGTTCGTAAAAATGGCCTCCCCAACAATAGCGGTAAACTCTTGTCCACCGGAATATCCAAGACAAGAAAATCTGCCAAATACGGTTGGTAGCCAATTTGCACTCTTACATTCTTAACTTCTCCCATTGCCTTTGCTTGAGTGTTATCCGCCATAGTGAGCTTAGAATGATTAGGTTGCGGATTACTTAGTCCCAAAGTTTTGAACAATGGATACGGCATCACGTTAACACTCGACCCCGTATCAGCTAAAGCATAAACTGGTGTAGTTCCATTTACTTTGATTGGCAACACAAAATTACCCGGATCCTTTTCTTTCCTTGGCATGCCTTTAAACAAAATTCGATCTCGATCCTCATCCGTGAGATTCTTATCTTCCAACCTAGCCCTCGCTAGCATCAATGCATCCAACTTCTTTCGGTAAAGCACATAATCTTGGAGAACTTCAATAACCGGTTTCTTTTCATTGAGCTCTAGAAATTTTTGTTCCAGATTTTCTAATATAGCTTCTTTTTGGTTTTCGGTTAAGGGTTTGATAGTAGTGGTAGGTGACGATGGTGTGTAATCATTTTTGGTGGTGGAGGTTGTTGTTGGGGTTAATTTATTTGATGATGGTTTCTTTCGGTTTGCTTTCCCATTTTAACCACTTCCACATTTTTCTCTTCCATGTTTGCACAAACTTCCACTAGCATCTCGTTGATCCCTTTTCCTTCTTCCAACTCGGTTATATTAATCCGCATTTCTCCCATACCAAAATCTACTTGACACTTGGTCGTGACAAGAAAATCTCGACCAAAACAAACATTAGGTTCATCCGCATTTCCTTCTTCTAAAACAACAAAATCAGTTTCAAAGATATGTCCATGAATATTGACTTTCAGATTTTTGACCATCTTTCTCCCATATGCTTCATAGTCCATATGAACATGACCGATTTCGTCAAGAACCTCTTCCAAGATATAATTCTCTCCATAAGCCATATTAAGCTGTGCATCCCAAGCACGTACTCCTTCCACTTCACAAGGTGTTCCAAATCTCATCATCGGTGAATCATACACCGTTGATGGTGCTTGTGTAAACACTACCACTCTTTTGTTTTTGGGTAGTTGAACCTTGTTTTCACATACTTCTTCCATATCACCCGTGTCAATTCCCAATTCTTTCTTGCTTTCCTCCAGAATTCCTCCAATCTTTTCTAATGAACTTCCCGTATCCTTGAACATGTCATCCAAAGTACGAAGGTATTCCGAGATTCCGCTCAAACTATCCATGTTACTAGACAACTTAACAAAGCAAAACAAAACAAATCCCAAATGATTAGCGTTAAAGTTAGTAAAACAGGAACAAACTATAAAAACATATAATAAAACAACTAAGACATCTAACAAAATTAAGAACTCAAATAAAAACTCAAAACCTAAAAATGATAAAACTCATCACAGAAACTCCAACCGGATTCGGTTGGATCACCAACCGAATCGGTTGGTTGAAAAATTCTAGACAGAAATACGAACCGGATCAGGTTGCGGGTTGCGACCGATCGGTTTGATCGAAAAATATATATATATATATATTTTTTTTAAATAATAATTAAAGCAAATTAAATGTCATTAAGGATGTACTAACTCCAGTTAATTAAATAAAACTCTTCATAAACTAATAATTAAATAACTTATTAAATCTAATTAAAACCAAAATTAAAACTAAAATTAAAACTAAATAAACTACCAATAAATTCTATCATAAAATAAACTATATCTGAAAATAAAATAACTCTTAACCATCACCATCAACTATAAAATTAAAATTAACAAAACTAGATTAACTAAATAACAAATGTAAAGAAAAATAAAATAAAGTAAGTAGAAACAATAAATCTAAGAACTGATTAAACCACACAATTACTCTAGAAATCAAAACACAATAAACTAAGAAGATAGATATAATATTCGAACCAAAAAAATTTTCACAGAATGTCTAACCGGATTCGGTTGGCTAACCAACCGAATCGGTTAGTTTGTAACAAAGACTTTTTTTTTTTTTTTTTTTAGACTAATTTCAAAGAAAATTACAGAAAAATCCCCGGCAGCGGCGCCAAAAACTTGATGTGCTCCGGTTGGTGCAAGTTTTAAAAATTTATAATCACGAATTAACCGTATAACCTATTAACACATACGAGCAAGTATACTCGTCCGCAATAGCAAAGTTTGGTAAGTCGAGATCGTCCCAAGGGATTTTTGTTTTGAAATAGATCTTATTAAAAAGTTTCTAACAAGAAAGCTTGTCAAGGCTTCCTCGAATAAGTGTTCTAGTGAAAATACGAATCAAGAATAAAAATATATACTTGTGTGTAGTCTCATAATCAACCATAGATAATGTTCATAAAGGTTTGGTGTATACTCTTAGTATGATGCACAAATCATAAGCAAATGATTCCCCAACCATGGTATTTGTTTGTAAAAATCATTCTAAGAACAAAAACATTTAGGTAATCCTTTCGGTCCTTATCCCAATGATTATTCTATAAAAGTTCCATTTGTTTGCAACATGTTCTCATTAACTTTGTTCTTACGAATCTTTCGACCCTTCGTGATGAAAACGTTCCTAGTCTTGTTTTAATAAGCAAAACATGGTGGTTGTCAATCACCATATCCCCATACTAGTTTGTCACTACACTTTTTGGAATATAACACAAGAGAAATCCTTTCGGTCCTTTTTCTTAAAACATGTTTTATTGACAAATCAATCCAAGACTAGTATTTTTCCAACAAACTCATTTAAACAAGATCATATATACATGCATCACATTTTGAGAACATTATTATGATTAATCACATTCCAACACACAAGTATATCACAAACTACTCCATGAAAACAATCATATCTAAACACAAGTCATAACAAGGTAATTCAAACAATTCAAGAGAATAGATTTCCATAACAAAGTTCATAGAATACCTAATCTTTTGTGATTACAAGAATTAGAAATCGTGGAATGTAGCAACCACGCGCCTCCAATCACCTAGGATCACCGCACAACTCCAAACTACCGAAACAATGGACAAGAATGGTTCCTTCCTTGCTTCTGGACGTTTTCCAGTAACTACTAAGCTTTTGGGTTGAAATAAATGGGTAAGTATGAGTTTTGGTGTAAACTAATACTCTTTTTGGTTGTGTCACACTAAGTATACAAGTACTAGGTCCTTTAAATAGCCAAAGCACTTGCTTAACTGCCCAAAAAACGTTCTCTTATCAAGAAATGATCGGACTCTAATGATTATGGGGAGTTAAGACAACAATAAATGCGAATTGTGTAACTGCAGTGCCAGAAACCGGATCGGTTTCTATGTCGACCGAATCGGTCACAGCTTTAACCATCTGCCCAGCCAGATCCGGTTGCGGGTTGCGACCGATCGGCTGGGTTTTGCTTCTTTTGACTTTTTGCTGACTTTTCCCTTTACGCTTCATTCTTTGCTTACGTTGATGATTTCCAAAGCCAAACTTGATCTTTCCTTGCTGTAGATGCTTCGAAATCACTACGCTTCCATATCATTGAGTCCACAAGCTTCCAATCTCAACTTCCTTCCTTTAGAATCTTCCAAATGTGCATAAAAACTTCATTTCTTCAATATTCGCGATACCTGGCTACATATACATACACAATACGCATCTTTGCACTTTTGCAACAGTTATGAGTAAATATAGCCGAATATCATGCACAAAACTGACAATAACGCTACTAAAAACATGTTCATTTTAGACGTTATCAGTTGCAGTTATGGATTTGTTGTCATTGGTTAAAAATAAAAACCCGATGGAGTTGCTTGTTGATACTCGGCCACGGGAGGATGATGAAGCTCCTTTGATAAAATTGACCGAAGGTCGTACTGTCTCTCTTATTCCTCCTTCCTCTGGTGAAGTTGAGCGTGCAGCTGCTTGTTCTGGAATTGGGATTTCTCAATCATCCGGGGGTGTTGTTCTGCGGCCTGATTATTTGGGTTCCAATATTGGTTTTGACAGTGGGGTGGCTTCTGGTTCTGGTAAGAAATGGAGGAAAGTTGGTATCAACCTCGTTCATCCCCCTAAAAAGGCAAGGAGCGACCTTAATGATTCTAGTAGGGCCTCTACTGGTGGTAAGTCTTCAGAGTCTATTAAGAAGTTGCTAGCTCAAAGTTCGCAATCTCTTAAATATTGTTTAAATGCTTTGCCCACTCATTCTTCTTCTTCCTCTCCTTTATTATCAATTACTCCCTTTTATGAAGCTGGAATGCCCACTGAATCTAGTTTTGGTTTGCTCCATCCTGATGGTTCTCCTTCCAAGTTTGTTTGTTTATGCTTTTATTTTTCTTTATTCTTTTTTCGCTTCTTCCTTTTATTTACTTATTCTTTACTTGCTTATTCGTAGTTCTCCTACGCCTGTTATGACGGATGCCATCATTACTGCTGCTTATTCTATTGGGAAGGGAAAGGGCCCAGTTAATGTTCCTTCCTCTCTCCCAGGTGGCCTTCCTCCGTACCAAACCTACCCTACCTACCTCGGATAAATAAAGAAACAATAAAGGTTGAAGAGTCATTAAATGTAAAATTTGATGAGACTCCACCCAAACCTACCCTACCTCTTGTCGATGATGAGATTGTCGAGAGTGAAGCTATAGAAATAGAGAAAAATACAAACGAAGAAGATGAACCTTTAAATAACGAAAACATCAATATTAAAGAGTCTAAAGATAACCCCGTAGATAAGGTGATAGGAAAATTACACGAAAGAACCTTAAGGTCTCAAGTCCAAAACCAAAGTAGCTTATTTTGTTTTGTCTCAACCATAGAACCTAAGAATACACAAAGAGCCATAAAAGATGAAAGTTGGGTAATGGCTATGCAAGAAGAGTTAAATCAATTTGTTTCTAACGATGTTTGGACACTCGTCCCTCCACCTAGTAATCAAACCATAATAGGAACCAAATGGGTATATAAAAACAAGTTAGATGAAAATGGTGTAGTGTCTAGAAACAAAGCTAGACTCGTTGCCCAAGGGTATAATCAACAAGAAGGAATAGACTTTGATGGGACCTATGCCCCCGTGGCTAGATTAGAGTCTATAAGAATACTTCTTGCTTATGCTTGCGCTAATGATCTTAAGCTTTATCAAATAGATGTCAAAAGTGCTTTTCTAAATGGTTTTATTAATGAAGAAGTATATGTAGCTCAACCTCCGGGCTTTACCGATTTCAAAAAACCTAAACATGTGTATAAGTTAAAGAAAGCTCTTTATGGTCTTAAACAAGCTCCAAAAGCTTGGTATGATAGACTCAAGTCATTTTTAATCAAAAACAACTACACCATGGGGTTAGTTTATAATACACTTTTTACTAAGAAAATGGAATCACATATAATCATTGTTTAAATATACGTGGATGCTATTATATTCGAATATACTTGTCAAGACATGTGTGATGATTTCTCTAAAATCATGCATGACGAGTTCGAGATGAGTATGATGGGAGAACTAAGTTTCTTTCTTGGTCTACAAATCAAACAAGTAGAAGATGGTATCTTCTTTAATCAATCCAAATACATAAAGGAGATGTTAAAGAAATTTGGTTTAGAAGAGTCAAAACCCATAAGAACACCAATGTCATCTGACGCTAAACTCACAAAAGATGAAGACGGCGAATCCGTTGATAACACAAAATATCGTGGCATGATTGGTAGTCTTCTCTACCTTACGGCTAGTCAGCCAGATATCATGTTTAGTGTTTGTCCATGTGCTAGGTTTCAAGAAGATACTAAAACATCACATCTAGAAGCCGTCAAAAGAATATTTAGATACATTAAGGGTACGACTCAATTAGGATTATGGTATCCTAAAGGTACGGGGGTAGAAACAATTGTATATGCAGATTCTGACCATGCAGGTGATTATGTTGACCGAAAGAGTACAAGTGGTGTATGTACTTTCATGGGATGTTGTTTAACATCTTGGTTCTCAAAGAAGCAAACGGCATTGGCCATATCAACAACCAAAGCCGAATATGTCTCCGCCGGCAAAGCATGCCAACAAGCACTATGGATGAAACAAGCGTTAGTTGACTACGACATTCATCTAAGTGACATAGCCATTCTATGTGACAACAAAGGTGTCATCGACTTAAGCAAGAATCCGGTACTGCACTCTCGCACCAAGCATATAGAGATTTTTCATCACTTCTTAAGAGACAATGTTCAAAAGGAGAACATCTCTATTAAGAAGGTAGCATCCGAAGACAACATAGTCGACATCCTCACCAAACCGTTGAAGCGGGAACAATTCAACCTACTTCATCTTGGTCTTGGTCTCATGGAATAATCGTCGTAATTAGTTTTTTAAACTCTACAAGGTATGTAAACACTATCCTTCTTCTTTCTGAGTCTAGGATCTCTATTTCACACACAACTCACAAACAATACGAGAATTTTTCAAAACCCAAGATAGGTTTTATTTACAACTCGTACTTTCATAATTGTCCTTTACTTTTCGAGGTAAGTTTCTCTTACAACACGTAATTTCATACTTATTTTTGTTTTCTTAAATGATAAACGTTTTCTTCAAACAAAGAAACTTTTTCAAAATGCTTTCTAAAAGGATACTTCTTCCCGTATCACTTTCATAAAAGCTATTTCTCACGTCTAGGACAAACCTGTTTTTCATTATTAATACAAAGTAAAAACCCGTTTTCATTGCATCTCATGTCTTTTGAATGCTAAAGAGGACACATAACTAATATGTGTTTTCGGGTACATTCATTTAAGCAACAATGAATTAGGAGCACTCGGGTTATCTCATATAATAGTAGTTCTTTTCTTTTTTTTTTTTTAATTCTAGCCTATTTTTCTTTTCTTTTTAGGAGTCGAGATAACCGCAACTCCAAATGGTTTGCATATAGGCACACACTAGGCACAAATATTTCCAAAAGGAAAATTTTGAGATGCCTGAGTCGCCAGTACCACGGATCCTAGCATTAACGCTGGACGGTTCCCTCAAGGGAAGGATTCGTAGGATCCGGAGACACAAGCTGAAATTCTCTTCTATTTTTCTCACTTTGGCTAAAAACCTCTATATTTTCATCATTTTTTCTCTTTTTACTAATGAGTATGTTACTTAATGCTTGTGTTCTCATGATCAAATGCCTTAAATTCATATCTAATCATTAGATTTTAGTCCACATTTTGGGTCAAGCATTCATTACAATGCATTATTTTTCTATAAATAGGATTCCGAAAATGCTTGCATCTTCATCACTCTGGACCTCACAAACAACCATCATCATGTCATCCAAAAGATCTTCCAACATAGATGAATCACCTAGTGCAAACAATCCTTTTCAAGAAATCCAAAATTTTATCCTACCACCTTCCGTAGTACCACCACCCAAATCTAGAAAATCCGCACGGATTAGCATCCGGCCTTGTTGTTTAGCCAAATCACTATCAAATAGTTCATCACCAACTACTCATTCACTACAAAATGCTTCCATAGTAGCACCTCCCTCATCTCCAACAAGCACACCAACATCATCACCCATCAAGTCTCCACCTAAAGTCACTCTATTGGAACTCCTTAAGACTCCAACAAGATCCCAACAAACCAACCCAAAAGAACTAGTCTTTTTAACACCTCTCACATCTCCAAACATAATTTTTAAAGACCTTAAAACCTCACCACCTTTAGCTCCCATTGTATTACAAGAACATCTAGGTTCTTTTCCACCACCACTTTCAAACATTCCAGACTTTGATCCTTATTTTCCAACTTTTCCACCACAACTTCCACATCTCACAAATCAAACTAACCCGGAAAACTTCCGCACACATTACCCACATCACTTACATTGTGAACATTTCCAATCCACTAGGGATCTTGCAATAGAAATTAGGGAAGAAATGCTACTCATACTTAACCTCATCCTTGATCGCATCAACATCATCACTCACCAAAACTTCCATCCATAACCTTATGCAAGCATGGAAGGAATCATTTTACTATTTTCTCTAGTATTTTCTTTTGAGTCATTTTTTTTGAACAAGTCTTGTTCTTAGTTTTACATGCTTCTATGTGGCATAAATACCACTACATTTTGTTATTTTATTACAAGGATTTGTTTACATACCTTGGATCCCAATCTTGTTTCTCGTCAATCAAAAGATTATTTATGCATGTTACTACTAACCTTTTCTTTGTAGGTTTTTACATTTTCTCACTTGACGCCCCGTTTTAGGGGGAGCTACCGTCAAGGGGGAGTTAGAGATTCGTGGTCTATTTTTCCACACTTTATTTCTTCATTAGGATTACTTTTTGTTTCGACAAAAAGGGGGAGAAGAAGTAAAACTTTATGCTTTCAAAACATACATCTAATCTTAAGTTTTACGCATCATAACATTATGTTTTGTCATCAACAAAAAGGGAGAGATTGTTAATACAAATAAACCGTAAAAACGTTTATTAATATTTAGCGGTCTCTTTGTGTTTTGTTGATAACAAATATAATGTTATCATAAGTAAAATTATAAGGATACATGTTATTTTTGTAAAGCATCTACATATAGTTATTTAAATACAAATTGTTGTAATAATTCATTTGTTGTAATAGTTTATTAGGATGGGTAAAAATCACAACCCATGACCCATACCCATGGAGCATATCCATAACCCATAGAGTTAACCCATACCCATTGTCTAGATGCATTGCATCTATTAGATACATTGTATCTATTTAGAATACTCATGGTTCATAATCTAGGACCCATGACCCATGACCCATAACCCAAAAACCCATAGGCAAACAGGAGCGTCTCACGGATTCGTGGAGTTACACTAGGCACAAATATTTCGAAAAGGAAAATTTTGAGCTGCCTGAGTCGCCAGTACCACGGATCCTAGCATTAACGCTGGACGGTTCCCTCAAGGGAAGGATTTGTGGGATCCGGAGACAGAAGCTGAAATTCTCTTCTATTTTTCTCACTTTGGCTAAAAACCTCTATATTTTCATCATTTTTTCTCTTTTTACTAATGAGTATGTTACTTAATGCTTGTGTTCTCATGATCAAATGCCTTAAATTCATATCTAATCATTAGATTTTAGTCCACATTTTGGGTCAAGCATTCATTACAATGCATTATTTTTCTATAAATAGGATTCCGAAAATGCTTGCATCTTCATCACTCTGGACCTCACAAACAACCATCATCATGTCATCCAAAAGATCTTCCAACATAGATGAATCACCTAGTGCAAACAATCCTTTTCAAGAAATCCAAAATTTTATCCTACCACCTTCCGTAGTACCACCACCCAAATCTAGAAAATCCGCACGGATTAGCATCCGGCCTTGTTGTTTAGCCAAATCACTATCAAATAGTTCATCACCAACTACTCATTCACTACAAAATGCTTCCATAGTAGCACCTCCCTCATCTCCAACAAGCACACCAACATCATCACCCATCAAGTCTCCACCTAAAGTCACTCTATTGGAACTCCTTAAGACTCCAACAAGATCCCAATAAACCAACCCAAAAGAACTAGTCTTTTTAACACCTCTCACATCTCCAAACATAATTTTTAAAGACCTTAAAACCTCACCACCTTTAGCTCCCATTGTATTACAAGAACATCTAGGTTCTTTTCCACCACCACTTTCAAACATTCCAGACTTTGATCCTTATTTTCCAACTTTTCCACCACAACTTCCACATCTCACAAATCAAACTAACCCGGAAAACTTCCGCACACATTACCCACATCACTTACATTGTGAACATTTCCAATCCACTAGGGATCTTGCAATAGAAATTAGGGAAGAAATGCTACTCATACTTAACCTCATCCTTGATCGCATCAACATCATCACTCACCAAAACTTCCATCCATAACCTTATGCAAGCATGGAAGGAATCATTTTACTATTTTCTCTAGTATTTTCTTTTGAGTCATTTTTTTTGAACAAGTCTTGTTCTTAGTTTTACATGCTTCTATGTGGCATAAATACCACTACATTTTGTTATTTTATTACAAGGATTTGTTTACATACCTTGGATCCCAATCTTGTTTCTCGTCAATCAAAAGATTATTTATGCATGTTACTACTAACCTTTTCTTTGTAGGTTTTTACATTTTCTCACTTGACGCCCCGTTTTAGGGGGAGCTACCGTTAAGGGGGAGTTAGAGATTCGTGGTCTATTTTTCCACACTTTATTTCTTCATTAGGATTACTTTTTGTTTCGACAAAAAGGGGGAGAAGAAGTAAAACTTTATGCTTTCAAAACATACATCTAATCTTAAGTTTTACGCATCATAACATTATGTTTTGTCATCAACAAAAAGGGAGAGATTGTTAATACAAATAAACCGTAAAAACGTTTATTAATATTTAGCGATCTCTTTGTGTTTTGTTGATAACAAATATAATGTTATCATAAGTAAAATTATAAGGATACATGTTATTTTTGTAAAGCATCTACATATAGTTATTTAAATACAAATTGTTGTAATAATTCATTTGTTGTAATAGTTTATTAGGATGGGTAAAAATCACAACCCATGACCCATACCCATGGAGCATATCCATAACCCATGGAGTTAACCCATACCCATTGTCTAGATGCATTGCATCTATTAGATACATTGTATCTATTTAGAATACTCATGGTTCATAATCTAGGACCCATGACCCATGACCCATAACCCAAAAACCCATAGGCAAACAGGAGCGTCTCACGGATTCGTGGAGTTACACTAGGCACAAATATTTTGAAAAGGAAAATTTTGAGCTGCCTGAGTCGCCAGTACCACGGATCCTAGCATTAACGCTGAACGGTTCCCTCAAGGGAAGGATTCGTGGGATCCGGAGACAGAAGCTGAAATTCTCTTCTATTTTTCTCACTTTGGCTAAAAACCTCTATATTTTCATCATTTTTTCTCTTTTTACTAATGAGTATGTTACTTAATGCTTGTGTTCTCATGATCAAATGCCTTAAATTCATATCTAATCATTAGATTTTAGTCCACATTTTGGGTCAAGTATTCATTACAATGCATTGTTTTTCTATAAATAGGATTCCCAAAATGCTTGCATCTTCATCACTCTGAACCTCACAAACAACCATCATCATGTCATCCAAAAGATCTTCCAACATAGATGAATCACCTAGTGCAAACAATCCTTTTCAAGAAATCCAAAATTTTATCCTACCACCTTCCGTAGTACCACCACCCAAATCTATAAAATCCGCACGGATTAGCATCTGGCCTTGTTGTTTAGCCAAATCACTATCAAATAGTTCATCACCAACTACTCATTCACTACAAAATGCTTCCATAGTAGCACCTCCCTCATCTCCAACAAGCACACCAACATCATCACCCAGCAAGTCTCCACCTAAAGTCACTCTATTGGAACTCCTTAAGACTCCAACAAGATCCCAACAAACCAACCCAAAATAACTAGTCTTTTTAACACCTCTCACATCTCCAAACATAATTTTTAAAGACCTTAAAACCTCATCACCTTTAGCTCCCATTGTATTACAAGAACATCTAGGTTCTTTTCCACCACCACTTTCAAACATTCCGGACTTTGATCCTTATTTTCCAACTTTTCCACCACAACTTCCACATCTCACAAATCAAACTAACCCGGAAAACTTCCGCACACATTACCTACATCACTTACATTGTGAACATTTCCAATCCACTAGGGATCTTGCAATAGAAATTAGGGAAGAAATGCTACTCATACTTAACCTCATCATTGATCACATCAACATCATCACTCACCAAAACTTCCATCCATAACCTTATGCAAGCATGGAAGGAATCATTTAACTATTTTCTCTAGTATTTTCTTTTGAGTCATTTTTTTTGAACAAGTCTTGCTCTTAGTTTTACATGCTTCTATGTGGCATAAATACCACTACATTTTGTTATTTTATTACAAGGATTTGTTTACATACCTTGGATCCCAATCTTGTTTCTCGTCAATCAAAAGATTATTTATGCATGTTACTACTAACCTTTTCTTTGTAGGTTTTTACATTTTCTCACTTGACGCCCCGTTTTAGGGGGAGCTACCGTCAAGGGGGAGTTAGAGATTCATGCTCTATTTTTCCACACTTTATTTCTTCATTAGATCACTTTTTGTTTCGACAAAAAGGGGGAGAAGAATTAAAACTTTATGCTTTCAACACATACATCTAATCTTAAGTTTTACGCATCATAACATTATGTTTTGTCATCAACAAACAGGGAGAGATTGTTAATACAAATAAACCGTAAAAACGTTTATTAATATTTAGCTATCTCTTTGTGTTTTGTTGATAACAAATATAATGTTATCATAAGTAAAATTATAAGGATACATGTTATTTTTGTAAAGCATCTACATATAGTCATTTAAATGCAAATTGTTGTAATAATTAATTTGTTGTAATAGTTTATTAGGATGGGTAAAAATCACAACCCATGACCCATACCCATGGAGCATATCCATAACCCATGGAGTTAACCCATACCCATTGTCTAGATGCATTGCATCTATTAGATACATTGTATCTATTTAGAATACCCATGGTTCATAATCTAGGACCCATGACCCATGACCAATAACCCAAAAACCCATGGGCAAACAGGAGCGTCTCACGGATCCCTGGAGTTACACTTGACGGATCCCTCAAGCAATGGATCCGTGGGATCCGTGCAACAGTGGCAAGAATTTGCCTATAAATAGAGAGCCGTTTCTTCATTTTTACTCACCCCTCTTCTTACAAACTCTCTCATATATTCTTACACTCTTCTAACAAAAGATCACTTGATCTAGAGAGTAGTTATTCTTTCTTTTATTGTGATTCTCATATAGGTCCTTCTCTAAGGCGAGATCACGAGCTTTCTACAAGTCATCCAAGCAAGGGGTCCTTGATTTATTTGTTCCTCGACAAGATTTCTGTAGCGAAGATCGTGTATTTCATATTTCACATATTTGTTGTGTTATAATAGTGTTGGTTTGGTCCTCCGTGTTACGGACTCAATATTTAGCTTTTTATCTAAAAAAGTGTAAGCGACGTTGTGAAGGCTTTTTCGCCAGGTTGAAGGAGTTTGTTGATATAGTGCTTGAACTCTCGAGTAGGTGACTCGGGGAGTAGAGTAGGACAAGGAAGGTGTCCTTGTAGCCGAACCACTATAAATCTGTTGTGTCATTTCTATCCTTTACTTTACTTGCTTTCTTTATTTGCATTACTCTTAGATCTATACTCTATCTTCATCCATACGATTTCACATAACATCGAATCTAAAAGTTTAAAAGTTTCTAAAACTAACTTAAAATCGGCAAAACTATTCAACCCCCCCCCCCCTTTAGTTTTCCACAATATCCTAGGCTCCTAGTTCTTCAACATAGGAAAACATCTTTTTCTGTTAAGTATATAAGATACGAAGATTAAATAAGCCCGTTAGATGATATAAATTTGAAACATTCTCCCCCTCAATCAATGACTTATTTCATGAAAAGTTTAACAAGGCTGAAGTCATTGATTGAGTTTGCAAATTTATGAAAAGTTTAAATTTGCGGAGATCTAGTAATGATAGAGTTATATAGAAGTTAGATGCTAAGCGTGGAGTAGTTGGATCTCTTTAGAGCTCGTAGAGGTTACTTGTGGCTTTTTACTCCCAGCAGCTTATAAACCCCAAAAACAAAAATTTCAAAATAATTAAGGTGTTTGGTTTTGGCGATACTTAGTTTTCAATCATTCTTTAGAGAATCCTTACTTATGAGAGTTGGGTACACATCAAGGTATTATCAGTGTTGCAGTGTAATAGACAACTGATTCATGATAGTACGTGCTATTGTTTCTATTGTTATTAAGGCCGTGGGACTCGGAGTTTGGCAAATAATTAATGTGAAATAAAGCTCAAATGTATAAATATGAAAATCCAAAGCCATAAAAGTTTTCTATATTTGGCGATACCCCCGTTGCCATGGACCTCCGAAAAGGTTGAGGAAAAATTCCAAAGTCATAATAAGACTTCTAATAAAATGGTAATCCCGTTGAATTGGTGGTTGAAAAGACCGAGGGCAAATGTGTAAATGTACTGAAATAATGTTAAGCCAAGCTTCGACTCTAGGGATGTCCTAATAAAAAGTTTCTGTTTCGGGTCTCAAACATGGGATGTCTCGGTTATAAGTAAAAAGGATATCCCCTTAATCGTGTGAAATTAGGACCTTAATGTGGACCTCATTCTTGTGAGCAACAGTTTTCAAGGGGAGTTTTGGAAGCTACTTAGCATCTAAACTCGATGCTTTTATCGGAATAAAAATCTATCGCAACAAGAAAAGAGAAAAAACAAAAAAATCCTCGATTTTCAAAATAAAATCCTTAGAGGAATTAGGATTATGGGAGTGAAAAGTAGCTAAGCGTGCACAAGTAGCATCTATGGGTACTGTTAGCATCTAATTTGTATATAGCGAGTGATTTCGATTTTAAGCTTAGTTTAGGAACTCGTGAAAAATCAAGGATGATGAATTCTATCTGTATGGTCACTTCTTTATGAGTTGTGTTTCCTACTCCGTGATCCTAAAATGTCTTTCAAAAATATCTGAGAGTTATTAATAGACATGAAAGTTCAACAAACCGTCACACAAAAAAGGAAAGTGCTTAATGTTATATCTATGTCATAAAATGGTTTAACGGGGCATTTTTAGAATCAAGGATTTCTTACTCTCTTTTGAGGAAGCTTTGCTACTTTTCATAGCTTTAGTAGAAAGAGGTTGAAATTTTTGGTTTCAAAAGCGTGAGTTGATAACATTGCGTGAGGACACGGCAATACCTTAGTCTGGGGGATTTTGGTATGTGTTAATCACATACCTTTTCTGTATCAAAACCGGATTCAAATGACCAAAAACCGACCGTTAATTGCCAAAACATATGTGTTTTTGTGTTTTTTTAAGTGCATGTACTGGATATGCAAATTGGACGAAAAGAAAGTCAAAACAGAAGAAAAACGAGCATGGGAAAGAGAAGAGTGAAAAAGCCAGAGCCGGGGATTAGTTTTCTATGGTTATGAACAATGGATCATGATTGTTTAAAAATTTCATCACATACCCTCATCTTTGGCATAATTTCTCTATACACATTTAGTCCTTTGAAATTCACATTGGGCAATTTTAATCCTTATGTTACTTTTACCCTACTCTTTAAATCCGGATACAAAGACTACACAAATCCAATTCCATATCCATCCCAAATAAAACAAACCCCAACTTAACCCATTAAGCCCAAACCAACCCATAGCCCAACCTTAATAATAATCCTACCCGGTTATAAACCTTACCCGTTTTCCCCCAAAAACCCAAGTCAACTATCCACTCACCAGTCAAAATAATAACATTAATTTCCCCAAATAGCCCCTACCCGCCAAGAACAAACACTCCTGTTCATCATCCCTACCCCTTAAATTCCCCATCATACCCTCACAAAGCTTAGTACTAGAATCTTTCTAGTCTGACTTGGCCAAGGGTATGATAGGATGGCATTTTGGAGGCGTTTTATTGGTCAAGACAAGTCATCACGTAATCCTAAGGTTGTAATTAACTTTGGTGATGTGGGTTAAGATCAATGGTCATGATCGAAGACTAAGAAGGGATCCAAAGAGTCCAGAAGCTTCACCTCGGGTTATATAAGCCCTCATTCTCTCATAAAAGGATTCATTAGGAGTAGGAGATTAGGGATTATAATTAGGATTTAGTTTAGGAGTAGGTATAATTGTGTATTGTTTCTTAATTTTGAATTTAAGTATTTGCATGATAAGCTTGTAATCTGTCTTATTTCAATTTAAGTAATTCCCTTTAGTTTTCGATTATGTAATTCAATTTTATAATAAAGATGTTTATGGTTTAAATTGTTTCTTTAATTCTGCATTTTAATTAGTTAATAAGCTCAGATAAGCTGTTCCATAGCTTAATCTGAGCTTATCTATTGTTTTAATTAAGCTTTGCCTAAAAGTCAAACAAAAGTCAAACTGCTTATTATAAACTGCTTATCTGCTTATTGAGCTATTTTTTATTACTAGAATCTGCTTTTAAGTGTTTAGGATTGCTGATTTGTTGCTTCTCATTTTTTTATTTTCTCATTTTGCTTCTCATTTGTTTTTAAGTAACTGTTACATTTAGCTTTTTAGCATAAGTGCTTATTTTACTGTTAAAAATTGCTTTAAAACATTCCTTTTTTATTAGTAATTAATTTTTAGTTCCTTGTGGTCGGTAGTTTAGCTTAATCTAGGGAAAATGTCTATTTACTGTTTTTAAGGGAGTGTTTGGGTTAAGTGATAAAATGTCAGTTTCATATGTTTTATTTCTTTAATCTAGTATAATTCAATCAAAATATTAGGTAGTTAGTAGTTTTAGTTGTTTTTAACTTGATTCAAAGTTCCTTAGTCATTTTACAAGTTTTCTAATAAGTTTCCAAAACACCAAAACTGTTTCTGACTAGCTATTTCCACAGTCAATTACTAGCTTGTGGTAGGGTCTTTTAAGCTTAAAAATAGCTTATTCCAAATTTCTATATGATATTCTTCATTTGTTTTCAGAACTTATAGCTTTAATGAGTCTTTAGCCTACTTGTATTTGGTTTTGAAATTGTATCAGGCATCTATTTCTAAAAAGGGTCATAAGTGCAGTTCTGACCCACACTTTTCACAAGCTCAGTTCAGATCCTAGTTAGCTTTTTTTTAGCTTATTGTAAACTTAAGTCTATCAATTTCATCTGTTTTAGCTTTACTTAGGCTTTTGCTTGAATTTGTTTGCTTATTTTTAGGATTGAATAGCCCCCTTTAGGAAGTATTGCTGCTTATTGCGTCAGCAGTTTAGGCAAGTATTTTAAGTTTTGTAGCTTATTTACCTTTTCTTAATTTGGAATCCTTTTAGCTTATAGGATAGTTTAGATCATTTTTTGCACATTGTTCTGCTTCTTATTTGCTTATTAGCGTAATTGAACTTAATTTCACTCCCTTGTAATTTAGTATTAGTTGTTATCAAAAACTGCTAATCTCTTTTAGATTACTGCTTATTCCCTATTCTCTTGGCTTATTTTGACTTTAGAGTTAGAAAACCTTAGTTCTTTTCTACCTTAGATAGCTTATTATTAGCTTGTATTAGCTTAGAAGCTGTTAAGGAGTGTTTGGCCAAGCTTTTATTAAAACTGTTTTGTTTTTTTTGCTTTTCTCTAAACTGTTTTGGCTTCCAGCTTATTCCTAGCTTAATATCAGTTTTTATAAATTTAGTTTTTACAAAAATTATTAATTTTTATCTTTCTTTTAAGTTTAAAGAAGCAAAAGTTCAAAAATAAAATACATTTCAAAAATGGTGACCCAGGGGTCGAACCTGGGACCTCTCCACATACCAAACCCCAACATCACACTCCCTTGCCATCTCATCCATTAGGTGTTGCGTGTCTTATTTCACCTTATTAATTTCTTATAGACAATTTTAGTTTACTAGCTTATTTTCTGTTTTGATTTATAACAGCTTATTCTCAATAGCTTTTTCAGATTTCTTATTTTTTCTAGGTTTAGATTAGCCTAAAGTAATTTCCAGAAAAATTTCATAATTTTCCTTAATCATGTACTATTTTTAAACATTTAATTTCTTTGTTTTAGTTTTTAAATCATAATAAATAAAATAAAAATCAACAAAATATAAATCTTTTTTCTAAAATTTTCTTTTATCAAATAGGACCTAGGAAAAATAGATTTGCGTTTCTAGAATTGACATTTCTTAAATTTCACTTTTAGGGCTCGGGTTTATCCCCGAGCGTGCTCGTTTTTAGGTTTCTTTTACGTTTTAGCTTACATTTGCTTCGTATATTTGTTTTAGATGCTTATTGTGCTAATTTTAGCTTATGTTTTGCAATTTTAGTATAAAGCTCCAAAAATCTCTCATTTTCCCTAATCAAATCACCATAACTTTGAACGACGAATCGACGACCATTTCAACCTCGTTGGGAGAACGACCCGGGAGTTAGGTACTTCCGGTAAATCTTATATATACTCAAATTGAACAAATCAGGGGAGTATTAGTTTCTTTCTCTTTTATTTACCTTTCTTTATCATAACTTTGATACTTTCAGGGAACATTGGGGACAATGTTCAGTTTACGTGTATGAAGGAAGATTAAAACGGGACCTTAGAAACTATTAACTTATTTAATTTTTGTCTTGTCTTTGGTAAATTGTGTAATAAACTATGAAAAATATTTTTGAGGGTAATTTTAGCAAAAAATTTAAAATTTTTTATGGCATTTACGAGTAAAACTTTAGTCTTAATAAAGCGTCTCATGGATAAGAATTATATGACAAGCACAAAAACTGTATACCACTCAAATTCCACCCCCAAAATGTGAGGTTCGCCCCTAGATCTATAGGAATAAAAGTTTGGATAACTAGAAGGGGGGTTGAATAGTTTTACCGATTAAAACTTCGTTTTAAACTATTTAGATCGACTTATGTCAATCTATTTAATGTGTGTGTTGGATGATGATAGATAAGCATATAAATAAGTAATGCAAAGACAAAGAGCAAGAGACACAAAACCACAACACGAGTATTTATAGTGGTTCGGCTACAAGGACACCTTCCTTGCCGGTAAAAGGCTAGATACCGAGTTCTTCCACGAGGTAGAACCAAACCTATCACAACGTCACCTACACTTTATCCGGTACAAGGCTAGATACCGAGTTCCATTACAAAGGAGGAACTACTACCCAACACTACACAACTAACCCAAAGGAGACACACACCTTATTACAACATCAACAAGGATATCAATATCCTTTAACCCAAACTAACTATGTTGTACATCGATGCACCATATCGAATGTACAGCCTTGGCACCTTTCACTAATGCATTTGACACGATCCTTCGGCACCTTTCACTAATTCCTTTGACACGGACCTTTGGCACCTTTCACTAATGCCTTCGATATGGACCTTCGGCACCTTTCACTAATGCCTCCGACATGGACCTTCGGCACCTTTCACTAATGCCTTCAACACGATTTTTCGGCATCTTTCACTAATGCCTTAGACATGACCTTTGGGACCTTTCACTAATGCCTTCAACACTACACCTCTATGGAGGGAGAAAAGAACTATCAACAAGAAACACTTCAGTGGTCTTGATGATGACGAAGCTTAGCAACTCATGATCTTGAGCTTGCACGTCTTCAAGAGGTGGTGATCTCGCCTTTAAGAGGAACCTATAGAATCACACAAATACAAAACTACATAGAAAGATCCTTTGGATCTGAGGTTAGAGAGTTTACAATACTAAGAGAGAGTATGTGTAAAAGGGGTGAGTAACAATGAAGAAATAGCTCACTATTTATAGGCAAAAGCCTCTACTGTTCCCCGGTTCCCACGGATCCCTCCCTAGAGGGATCCGGCAGCTGGGTCAGCTTAAGTCCGGATTTTGGGTTGCAAACCGGGTTATGGGTTATGGGTTATGAACCATGGGTTATATAAGATGAAATGTATCTAGACATTGGGTCATGGGTCATGGATAATACCCAACATGACTTCATGCATGATGTCATGCAATGGGTCATGGGTTATGGATCAAACTCCATGGGTATGGGTCATGGACTTTGATTTTTACCCATTACATTATTCAATGTATCTAGTCAATGGGTTAAGGACTTAGATTTTTACCCATTACATTTCTCATTACAATATAAGTATGCACATTTCCATATTATGTAAACACTAGTTATTAAACATATGCATTTCTATAAGATGTAAACAATAATACTTGTTTAGTGTTTTATATGAAAATGTAAGTGTGTTAGTAAACTATTGGCTCAAACCATTTACGTATTTTATTTGTTTTGTTAAAATGATTTTACGTTTGTTATCGACAAAACATTAGAAGATCGTAAAATATAAATAAATGTTTTTACGGCTTATTTGTATTAACAATCTCCCCCTTTTTGTTGATGACAAAACATAAGATTATTTTAAGGAAAAACTAAAATTCGTAAAAGTTTGAATTGGAGTTTTTACTTTCTTCTCCCCCTTTTTGTCGAAACAAAAAGAGCGTCGAAAAGAAACTAACACGTTGTTTTAAGAAAAACGTGTATAAAGTAATATTATGAAAAATAGAGAATAAGAGAGGAGAAGGATTCTCGTCTTATCTCCCGTTTACGGGTGCTTCCCTTTGTGAGGGCGTCAAGTAATTAGGAAGACTAAGCGAGTATGTTGCAATTTTGATTGCAAATGATTTCGTTTATGACGAAATGCTCCCTCTTGACGAGTGCTCCTTTTGGAGGACGTCAAGTAATAAAGAAATCCTAAATGAAAGTATTGCAAGCGTTTTTGCAATTGTTTTGCTTTGACAAAAAGCTCCCCCTTGTTTGAGGGTGTCAAAGTCTTCATGTGTATTTTGAAAATCTACAAAACAAAGGTCAGAAATCAAGTATATGATGCATAATTTCCTGCAAATGAGACTCAAATTAGTAATAAAAATTTCTTCTATTGCACGGATCCCACGGTTCCTCCCTGTGAGGGATCCGTCTAGGCAAAAGTGAGGGATCCGTATACCTGCATTCTTTTGACAACAATATGGATGTAAAATGTAATGTTAACATCAACAAGAGTTATGTATTATGGCACTAAACATAATTTCATAACCAAATAGCATAGAACATGTAATTTCTTTCAATAAAACATGATAAATGATATACATAACTCTAAGACTAAGAGAATGACCAAAACACAAAGTATGAATCCTAACAAGTCTAAGTTATGCTTGAGACTAGAGCACCACTTGAATTTCTATGCCTAAGAATGCTTAGGTTTGTTGACCTCATCGAAACGTTTGAGGAGGTGATAAATTATGAAACGTAGCTCGTCACGTACTTCATATACCAAGCCTTCAACATGTTGACAATGATAACTATCTTTTTCATGGCTAGGAAAAGGTGGTGGTAGGAATGGAGTGGTTTGAGATGGAAGGTTGGGTGGAGGTTCCACAAAAGAAGAAGGGATTTGTGGAGGTATGTTTGATGATGTTGAAGGTGGTTCAACTAAGGATGAAGGTGGTGGAATATGTGTTCATGATGGTGGTAGAGAGGTATGTGGAGAACTAGAAGGGGTGGTTGAATAGTTTTGCCGATTTTACGTTAGTTTCAAAAACTTTTAGATTCGTTAATATGTGAGATCTTGTGGATGTAGAGAAAGTATAGATCTAATGATAAAGCAAGTAAATAAAGTAAAGCGAAGGGAAAGAAAAGACACAACCGATGTATAGTGGTTCGGCTACAAGGACACCTTCCTTGCCCTACTCCACTCCCCGAGTCACCTACTCGAGAGTTCAAGCACTATGTCAACAAACTCCTTCACTTGGCGGAGAAGCCTTCACAACGTTGCTTACACTTTTTCTGGTACAAAGCTAGATACCGAGTCCGTAACACGGTGGACCAAACCAACACGACTATTACACAACAAATATGTGAAATATCAAATACAAGATCTTCGCTACAGAAATCTTGCGGAGTGACAAATCAATCAAGGACCCCTTGCTTGGATGACTTGTAGAATGCTCGTGATCTCGCCTTAGAGAAGGACCTATTATAGGTGATGATTAATATAATAAACATATAAATATCAAATAAACGCAGCGGAATCATCACCAACAACGGATCCATATTGCCATATGATCAATCAAATAAAACAAAGATTAGGTTTATACCTTTGTAGCGTGATTCCGGTAACGAGACACCAATCACCTCCACGAATGGAACCAAGAAACCAAAAGACCAATAAGGTTGGTCTTTCCCAATGTGTGAAACACACTACACGTCCAACGAACACCCTTTGATGCTAGTCTAAACCCTTGTACCAATCCTTGCACAAGACTACCTTTAGAATTATGTAGGAAGGAAAAACCAAAAACAACACCCCTAGTGTGTATGTGTTTTGGCCGTACACTATGAGGAGGGGGAGGGAGGATTTTAAGAGTCAATTGTAACCTCCATCAATCATAATCAATTATCATCAATTAGCATTAAAGCTAATTGATGTCAAATCAATAGTTACACAATAGACCCTTCAAAGTCCAAAAGCTCCACTCTACATCCTAATGTATCAAAGGTTATTCATAATGAAAATACGATAAATGCATTATGATAATGGTGTCTAAGTGTATATGTGTGTGACCCCATAGGCTCACATATGACTAGCCATATAATTATATATTATGACACGAGCATACTCCAACAGCTCCCACTTGCGACGTCATAATAGACAAGAAATTATACAAGCAATGGTTAGCGTCTAGCAACACGCCAATGCCCCTAGAGATATGTGAGGTTAGTTTCTCAAACGTTTCATTAAATGGTTTATATGTCATATATCCCTTTGTTTCAGATACCATGTTGAATATTAGACATGGATCAAAAGTCATTCTAATTGTTCAACTATTATGTTCTCGATCTTGATATTGAACAAGATTACCAAGTGAATTAAGATTCATCTTAATCTCATTTGGGTACGGCCATACAAACATCTGTTCAAATCATCGAGGGGCCCAATAGTATCTAACTCCACACCATGTGGAGGAACAAATCCTATTTTGACTGCACGTGTCATTCATGTGCTTCAAATCATTCCTGATAGTGGCCTTTATAACTACCTTGTTCAGGACAGCGTTTAACCATATCAAGGAATAAAACTCCACACATGCAAGACCTGCTTGCATCTCAAGTCTAAGGATAATAGACATAACCATTTTCGAGATTCACTATATGACGCCGATCCATGCAGTGAATACTCGTAGGTTGGGTCAGTCCAATGCTCATTACCATGAACAACATGTGAGTTTGGCAAAAAGGTCACCAACACACTCACAATTGTCTTAATTTGATGGTACTCCCGTACCGTCAACTGACAATGGACAAGTTTTGAATGAAGAAAATCATTCATGGATTTAAACATGCAAATATAGAATACAGTTGATATGAATGAAAACGATAATAACCATTAAATCAATTCATTACAAAATATAAACTGCTTAGCATTCCAATTATTCAAATACTAAAATAAACAGATCTACATGAGACTACTAGCTGGTCGAAGTCCAATGTTCCTAGCATGCCCAACATGTTTCGTGCAAGGCATAGCTTTAGTAAGAGGATCAGCTAAGTTGTCATCCGTGTGAACTTTTAGAAGACGAATATCACCACTTTCGATAACTTCTCGAATGTAATGAACTTTCCGACGAAAGTGTTTGGCACCCTTTTGAACACCAGGTTCATTTGCAATGATAATGGCACCGGTATTATCACAGTACATATCCATGGGTAGTTCATTGCTGGGAACAACGCCAAGCCCAGAAATGAATTTTCGAATCCAAATCGCCTCCATTGCAGCTTCTGAAGCAGCAATGTATTCTGCTTCTGTAGAGGACATTGCTATCGTGCTCTGTTTTGAACTCTTCCAGTCAACAGCGCCTCCATTCATGATGAAAACGAATCCAGTTTGGGACTTGGTGTCATCACGATCGGTCTGCCAACCGGCATCAGTATAGCAAGTGATACTGAGCTCTCGGTTGTCATCACCACCATAAACAAGAAACATATCTTTAGTATTACGAAGATACTTTAATATGTTC
>BPTQ01000004.1:307480619-307535203 GCA_019973895.1 Chrysanthemum seticuspe
GATCAGGCTGAGGCTCTTGTTAAGATTGAACCTCAGCGTCCACTTCTTTACTAGCTGGTAAGATTTATTCTTCAGTTTCAGCAAGCTCATCTTCTGAGAATAGTATACCAGTGACATCAGCAATGGTTAGCAAGGGGTTGGTGATGGGTTCCATATCAGCGGGTGGTATATATCCCTCTGAGTCTTTGTCCCCCGTGGACCCCTCAGACACTGGTGGGAGTTTCCCAGTGCCTTCTCCAAAGTCAGGATTGGTTTTGGGTTCCGTATCGGCGGGTTGTTTCTTTCCCTCCGAGTCTTTGTCCCCCAGTGACCCCTGAGACACTGGTGGGTGTTTCCCAGTGCCTTTGGCGGAGTCAGTGATTGTTGTATCCCTATCAGTGGGTTGTTTGTTTCCCCCTGAGTCTTTGGGATAGATCAGTGTGCCCTCAGACAAAGACTTGGATTTGTTAATGTCATCATCAGGCGTAGTGGAAGGCGCTCCCCTACCAGCGGGTTGTTTGTTTCCCTCTGGATCTTGGGGAGTAGTAGGTGTGACCAAGGGCACTGACTATGATATATCAGTGTCCTTCGTTGTCACGGGGGTGGTTGTTGCCTGGTCAGTGGGTGTCTGTTTAGCTTCGGGCTTTTTGTGCCTCTTAGGCTGTGCTCCTGAAGCCTCAGGGACCTGAGACTTTGGTTTAGTCTTAGTCCCAGTCTGAGACTTCCCCTTTCTCTTTTTAGGAGCAGGGTTTGGAGACACTGATCCACTTTGATTGTTTACAGCAATCATGTGGGCCGTCAATTCAATGGGAGTGACAAGGGATGGGTCCTTTTGAAAATTTGATGGGCTCAGGATGCCAGGTAAATTTCCAAATTTTTCATCCTGAGTATAATTTGAACCCAGTAACGATTGCACAGCACAAGAGACAAACCTAGGATACGAAACGTACTTTGTCCTACTTTTGCTCTGTAGCTTCGTTACGAGATCACTGTAAATGATCTCCCCTATGTCGACAGTGACCCCATTCATCAGGCAGTATGCCATCATCAACTGAATAGAGTTAACTTGTTCAGTGGATGAGTGGTTCCCGCCGAGGACCTGAATCACAAAAGTGAAGAGGATCCTCCAAGCCACGGGGAATGAGCTTTTAGTGACTGGGGTCTTGTCCAAAAAAGTTGGATCTAAAACGATTTGTTTTAACCCATCCTTCACTGTGGAGGGTTCAGGATGGGCGACATAAATACCTTTGTTATAATCTAACCCTGTTGAAGTGCAAAACGTTTTGTAATCCAGGGTGTATTGTTTCCCCCCATTAAGACTGAACCTGATGAGATACTCCCTGAGTGGTCTAAGGTTATTCTCATCAGTGGAAGGTGTCGGGTCAAAGGCTTTAGCTGTAGCCCAAAACTCCCTGAGGTAGTTTGGGTACAGTACTGAGGGACATTTTACAAAGGCCGTTTTGAGTGGGCAGTTGAATAAAAATTTTATAATGTCTTTATAGGTTGGGACATTTTCAGGGTATTCAAAATTTCCTATGACATTATTTGTTTTAAATTCAACGTTAGTAAGATCCCCTACCCACTGAGAAGCAAACTGGAGAGATTGTGTTCTAGCCATTTCCATTAAAGAATATTTTAGGGTTTAAAAATGTTTTGACTAGAACAATCAAAGTATTTAGATCTCTCAAGTTTGTGATGAAAAACTTTTGTAAATGTTTACAAGGAGGGTTTTCCAAAAGAGATTTAAAGATTTTGAGAACACACAAATTTTTCTGGATTTGAGAAAGGATTTTGACAGAGTTTAGTTGCAGAAAACAATTTGTGTGTGTTTTGTGGTTTTTGAAGAGGGTATTTATAAAGTAGTGAGAGGGGTGATTTTTGTATAAACGTGGATATGTAAAGACCATTTTTAAATTCGTTTGATATTCCACATTTAATGCCACCCACCACATCACGCAGTAAAATCCCGTCTTTCAAGGAAAACAGTTGCAATGCATAGTAAAGGTGCACTTTAGCAGTAATAAAATATCCATAGGATATTTTATGTGAGAGATAGCATTTAATGCCAAGTGGGGTGAGGTAAATGATGATACTCCTGACAGTAAGACATGTATTCCTATATTAAATTGGTGGGATCACCAACCTAGGACATTTAAGTAACTAATCCTTGGAGCATTTAGTTACTCATTCAATGCTTTCTGTCAGGGACCCTGAGTGAGTCTTACTCATTCAGTGAGAGGTTTGTTTTGGATGTTCAGGGAGAACGAACCATTTTAGAGAACTTACTGAGATTGGTTTTCAGATACCTGACTTTCAATGTCAAGCATTCCCAACTCAGCTTTCAGTCTCCTGAAGGTAGGTTCATCCAAGGGTTTTGTGAAGATATCAGCCAGTTGATATTCAGTAGGGATGAAATGAAGTTTAATGTCTCCCTTCATTATGTGATCCCTGATGAAGTGATATCTGATATCAATGTGTTTGGTTCTTTGGTGGAGGACAGGATTGTTGGAAATTGCAATAGCACTGGTGTTATCACAGAAGATGGGCACCATTTTGTAATGGATGTCATAGTCACTGAGTTGACTTTTCATCCATAATACATTGGCACAACATCCTGCTACAGCTACATATTCAGCTTCAGCTGAGGACATAGCCACTGATTGTTGCTTTTTAGCACTCCAACAAACTAGTTTTCCTCCAAGAAATTGACAGGACCCTGAGGTACTTTTTTTGTCCATGTTACAGCCAGCATAATCAGAATCAGAGTAACCCTTGAGATCAAACCCTGAGCATTTTGGATAATAGAGTCCAAGGTTTGGGGTTCCCTTCAGGTACTTGAGTATTCTTTTGGCTGCTGTGAGATGGGATTCTTTAGGATTGGACTGATATCTTGCTATTAGACAGACTGAGAATTGAATGTCTGGTCTGGAAGCAGTTAGATACATCAGTGAGCCCACAATCCCTCTGAAATGAGTTTGATTGACTTATTTGCCAGTGAGATCAGGTCCAAGGTTGTTAGGTGGGACCATTGGAGTCTTCACTGAGGCACAGTCAGATATCTCATATTTCTTCAAGAGATTTCTGGTGTATTTCTCTTGACTGATGGATATTCCTTTATCAGTTTGCCTGATTTGTAGTCCAAGAAAGTATGTGAGTTCCCCCATCATGCTCATTTCAAACTTCTTTGTCATCAGTTTTTCAAACTGTTTGCAAAGTTTGTAGTTTGTTGAGCCAAAGATGATGTCATCAACATACACTTGGACTAGAATCACATCGTGTTGAGTTCTATAGACAAACAGAGTGTTGTCTATCTTTCCTCTGACAAACTTGTTTTGTAACAGGAAGGCTGAGAGAGTTTCATACCATGCCCTGGGAGCTTGTTTAAGTCCATAAAGGGCTTTGTCAAGCTTGCAGACATAGTCAGGGAATTCACTACTCTCAAAGCCTGGAGGTTGCTGAACATATACATCTTCCTTGAGATCACCATTTAAGAATGCACTTTTAACATCCATCTGGTAGACCCTGAAGTTCATGTATGTTGCATATGCAAGAAAGATCCTGATGGCTTCCATTCTTGCAACAAGAGCAAATGTTTCATCATAGTCAATGCCTTCTTGTAGACTGTAACCTTTGGCTACAAGTCTGGCTTTGTTTTTAATGACAGTGCCGTTTTCATCAGTTTTTTTCTGAAAACCCACTTCATTCCTATGACTACTACATCCTGAGGACATTTGATCAAGGTCATGACCTTGTTCTTATCAAACTGTTGCAGTTCTTCTTGCATAGCCTGAACCCAGCTTGGGTATTTTAGAGCCTCAGTGACACTTTTGGGTTCTATCTCTGATAGGTAATCAGCATATAGACATTCATTGGCTGAAGCTGCAGTTAAGTTAGCAGCCATGCTTCTAGTGAGCATTCCCTCAGTGGGTTCACCAATGATGTTTACAAGCTCAATGTCCTGAGATCTTTTCCACTTACTTTGTGGTCTGGGATCTGAGCTTGAAGATGTCACTGGGAGTTCAGGTGTGAGTTCAGGTGCAAGAGCCACAAGATCATTTGTTGAGGTGACTTGTTCTGATAGAGGTTCTTGAGTTATAGGATCCTGATCATTTGGATCAATGTTATCTATCCCAGTAGGGACTGACTGATTATCAATGAATTCACTGATAGTTGGTTGTGACAGGTTGTGAGGCAAGACATAATATGAGATGTCAGCATCAGCTTGGTATGAGGAATTAGTTTCAGTGTTGTACTCATCAGGAGGATATCTTGATGAGTTATCAATTCCTATTTCTTCCACTGAAGTGTTGGTGAACCTGATGCTTTCTATACTTTCATCAAAGGTGACATGATAGGTTTCCTCAACTTGTTGTCTCCTTGTGTTAAATACCCTGAAGGCTTTGGAGATCAGTAAGTAACCTAGAAAGTATCCATCATCAGCTTTAGCATCGAACTTGCCTAGATGATCCTTGTGGTTATGAATAAACACAGGACAACCAAACACATGGAAGTAGCTAATGTCAGGAAGTCTACCTTTGAATATCTCATATGGGGTTTTATTATGTCTTTTGACAATGATTGACCTGTTTTGAGTGTAACAGGCTGTTTTAACTGCTTCAGTCCAGAAATGCTTTGAAAGGGCTGAGCCATTTAACATGGTTCTTGCAGCCTCAATGAGAGTTCTATTTTTCCTTTCAGCTACCCCATTTTGTTCAGGGGTATAAGGAGATGAGAAATTTTGGGAGATTCCCTTCTCATCACAGAAACTCTCAAGCTCAGCATTTCTAAATTCAGTTCTGATTTGTTTCACTGTAATGTCATTCTGGTTTTCAATGTTCCTGATGAATGACATTATAGTATCAGCTGCCTGAATTTTTTTGGAAAGAAAGTATACCCAAGTGTATCTTGAATACTCATCAACAATGAAAAGTGTATACTTCTCATGCTGGATTGATCTAGGACTGACTGGTCCAAAGAGATCCATATGCAAGAGGTGAAGGCAGCTTTTGATAAAGAAATTTTGCTTGGTTTTGAAAGATGCTCTTTTATGTTTGCCTTTTTCACAGGCTGAGCATGGTTTGTCTTTTGCAAAAACCAGTGATGGTAAGCCAAGGACCTTGTTTTGTTTTGCCAAGTTGTTGATTTTTTGAAGTTTAAGTGTGAGAGTCTCTTGTGCCACAGCCAATTGATAGTTTCAGTGGCTTTGGCAAAGAGACAAGTTCCATCTTTAGAGAGAGTTGACATGTCTAAGACATAAACATCGTCTCTCCTAGGAGCAATCAACACAACTTCCTTGTTGGCATTGAAAATGGTACTTTGTTTGCCATTGAATTGTACAATGTACTTAGCATCACATAGCTGACTGACACTGATGAGATTGTATTTGAGACCATTGACCTTCTGTGGGACATGATGAGTTATCACCAAATACTACCTTGGGCCCTGGTTCCTTTACATACTTGTGCAGATATTCCTTCACACAAGTCATGCTTCTTGAGCATCCACTGTCTAGATGCCAGATAGGCTCCCTGGCATATCTCTGCACAAGTTGTAAACTGAATTAGTTTCTCTTCGTGACCTACTTACTAGTGGGCTTGGGTCTCATGGTCTATTTGAATTGAGCAATCGATTCATGGTCAGTGGTGGAGTGCACTAAGCTACCACAGGTTTTGCATTTAGAGACTGAGGATGACTCAGTGGATTTTGGTTGTTTTGAACTTATCATTGCATGGATGACATTGTCATGCTGAGATGTCTTATGAGCTCTGTTTCCGCAAATATCACAACATATGTTCATAAGACAATCATCAGGGCGATGATCATTAAAGCCACAGTGTGGGCAAGGAGGAAAAGGCTTTGCTCTCAATTTTTGAGCTTTGGATGAAGAAGCATACTGATGACCAACTTTTGTGTAGTTTTCTTGACTGAGAGAGCTCACATATTGCAAGTGGTCAGCAGTCCTGTGATCATCCTTTTTACAGATCATGCAAAAAAGGATTCTATAACAATTGTCAGCGGTATGACTTGTATAGTGGCATAGATCACACTTCTGCTTGTTTTTGGTGGTGGCTTTTGACTTTGAGGAACTAGAGGAAGCTGACTTTGTCTCCTTGATTGGTTCAGGGACCTTTTAAATAGATTCCATTTTGTCAGTTAGCTTCCTCACAAGTTCAGTCAGTTGTTGAATCTGATCAGCTTCAGTGGGGACTGAGGATGTGGAAATTTCAGTGTGGGTGGATTCTTGTTGAGTTGGTTTTGATTGTCTTTTCAAAATGGTTCTACCAAGTCCAGACTTTTCTTTAGGAGAGTGTGGATTGTAATGTAATGGAGTAAGCTCAGAGCTAGGATCAGCACCCTGAAGAGGTTCCAAAGGTGGAAGTGGTGCTTGAGATTCATCTTCAGACTTAGAGATGTGTTCAGTGCTACTGGGTACATCTGGGAGTCCAAGCATGCTCTTTAGAGCTTGACTTTCAGGCTCTAGAATTCTTCCAGAGTCAAAGTTAGGAAGCTTACTCTCAGGATTAAGTCTTTCAATCCAATCACCGGGCTTGGGATCATACAACATACTGGTAATCATGCCACCAGACACAAATGGTTTAGGACTCTGGTCTTTGTTGTGAGAGTCAGAAAGATGATGTTCACCTATGACTCTCTTTTTGCTACTAGGAGCACCCACAACATCAAAGACTCTTGGATTCTTGTTAGTCCAACTATCAATGATTTCTTTTTCTTTCTTAAGTTCATCTTGAAGAGCCTGATTTCTTTTAACTAATTCAGTGTTTTGAATTTGTAAGGTGATAGCCTCAAGCTTGTTTTGTTTTAACACAAGTAACTCGTCCCTACACTTATTCAATTCAAAACTTAACTTGTTGTACTTAGAAAAAAGATTTAGTCTTTGCTCCTCTACAAACTTAAGATCAACATTGATATAGTTCATATAGGACTGCCAGTCAGAATCATCATCCATAGAAAGTAGAATATTTACCTTCTTCATTGTGATGTTGACCCATTCTCCATTTCTGGCATGATTCTTTCCAACAACTAGCTTGTCTTCCTCTGAGAGGGCCATCAGTGCGCTGACATGCACCATTTCATCATCTGATGAGACTGGCTCTTCATCCCAGTCGAAGGTTTCACAACAAGACATTTGTTTTTACCCTGCACAGATTGAGCACTTTTTGGTTCTGAGGGACTGGCCTCAAGTAATGCAAGCTTAGCTTTGATCTTCCTATACTTGGCTTCAAAATCTATTGTTTTGTTCTGGTCAGATTTATTCTGAAAGTTTTGATGAGACTGATAGATTTTAGGTTGAAATTTGCTGAAGCTTGAGGACTGATTTGACCCTGATGGTCTGTAAGAGGGTTCAGAAGAAGTTTTTGAAAAACAGTCCTTTGCAAAATGACCTCTTTTGTGACACTTAAAGTATTCAGTGTCCTCATTTGCTTTAGCAGTTGAAAAACCTTTGTTTCTTTTAATAAACCTTCGAGAGTTTGCAAAGAGTGCCCTTTCCTGGAATTCAACGTTCAGGTCATTTAGGTACCTCACTTGATCTCTCATCAGGCTCATCATCTGAATTTTCTTGAAAATCTTGAACCACGTTGTTAGAAAAGAAGGCAGTTTATATAGGTGAGGTGATGGTCAGGGACTTCTTGACTTCCTGAGACTTCTTTAAGTCAGGGTATCGTCTGTTGATGAGGTTTTCCTCATAGACAAATTTCCCATAAATTTCAGGAAGTTCAAGAGTTTGGATGTGATTTGCATTTCTAAGTCCCTGAGAGAAGTTCAACCATTTCTCAGGTAGACAATTAACAAAAACAACATTTATCTCATGTTTGGATAACTTAACACCATCATTAGCCAGTTCATTTAAAAGAGTTTTGTAACGGGTGTAAGTTTGAGAGAGAGTTTCAGAATCCCTAGCCCTAAAGGTATTATACTCAAGTTTCAGGTCCATTATCCTGTTTTCCTTGGTATCAGATGGACCTTCATGGCTATGGACCAGGTCATCCCAGGTTTGTTTAGCCGTGTTACATATAACTGACTCCATTATATCATCAGGAAGACATGATATGATGATACTTTTGAGTCTTTGGTCCTGGTTGACCACTCTCCTTTCATCCTGAGTCCACTGAGCTTCAGGTTTGGGCAAACCTTCAGCAGTCTTTGGGACAAATGGACCCTCATTAATACACTTGATATAATAAGGTTCCATCCCGTTCAAATAGCAAAGCATACGCTTTTTCCATTTGTTGAATTTGCCAACTTCAAGTCTAGGGGCAACAGCTGAATAAGCTCCACCCTTTTTATCGACTAGTTGGGGTACATCAATTTCAGCCATAGGAATCATGATTTAAAAACGTTTTAGAGCGGCTTAAAAGGTTTTATAATCAACCTGGCTCTGATACCACTTGTTGTTCCCTATTCACTATCGTTTAAAAAACAATTAAGTACTTAAAACAATTTAACAGTGAATAATGACTGAAAGTAATGTAGGTAACACACACAAAGTAATTTTCAACATCATATTCTTATTAGAAATAAATCAAAAGAATACGTTACCCAAGTACTTGCGGAATAGTACTTGGGATTGAAATTACAAAGTTTGGGTGACTCTTCTCTAAGCTCAGGCTAAGTCTGAGCACAACTCTTAGAACCCATTGAGCTAGCTCAAGGATAAAGTTGTATTTGGAGGAGTGAAAAGTTGGCTTGTGTGTATGTGTGTTTTTACAATTCACAAGCTTAAACTTTTCACTCAATCTCTTATGCTATTTATACAAGTATGATTTTAACTTTAACCTAGAAGACAAATACATTGATCGCAGTAATTACGAATATAGATATATTCGATTACTGTTTACTTTACTATTAGTAGTCAGGCGGCGAAGCTTCTTTCCTTAACAGAGAATCCTTTAGTATCGTTGCTTACTATAAATGGGAAGATATGGCTTTAGTAGATAGGGACTTAGTTTTATCTGGGTAAAGCACTTGGGGACTTAGTTTTATCTGGGTAAAATTTTCCCGCCTAGTCCCGCTCATTCTTCAGTCTTCAAAGCCTTCAGTCTCTTCCTTCAGTTTGTCTTCAGTGCTAACAGTTGGAGAGGAGTCTTAGGGATTCAGTGAGTTATTGCCATCACTCATTGAATCCACCATCTTCTTCTTGACTTAGTCTTCACCCATTAAGTTCCGCCTTGCTGAGTGGAGAGGCTTCTTCTTCGCCTCGTACTGAGTATCCTAAAGATGGCTCACTGAGAGTCTGTGCACTCAGTGACCTGATAGTGTTTAACGGATTGAACACTTAGGTTATTTTCTATTCAAATTCTTGATTAAGGGGTTTGGGTATTTACTGAACCCAACAGGTTCCATACAACTTCTCAAAAGGAGATAAACCAGAATTATGGGCAGTTGGGATTATATTAATCACATATGTGGCTGTAAGAATTGCTTCTCCCCAAAATACGCTTGGAACATGACCTGACAACAAAAAAGATCTAGCTGTCTCAAGAAGATGACGATGCTTCCTTTCAGCAACACCATTTTGTTGAGGAGTGTCTGTACAAGAGGTTTGATATATAGTACCATCCAATTTAAGTAAACCAATGAAATCATTAGAAGTGTATTCACCCCCCAGATCACAGCGAAAGCATTTTATGACTGTTGAATGCTGAGTTTTCACAAGAGCTCTAAATTCCTTGAATACTCCAAGAAATTCGGACCTACGCTTCATCATATAAACCAAAGTATATCGAGTGAAGTCATCGATAAATGAAACGTAATATCTAGAACCTCCTTTTGTGGATACAGGGGAAGGTCCCCACACATCAAAATGCACTAGATCAAATGGAGCATTAGAAGAGGAAACATTATTACTGAATTGCAATGCAGAGAACTTGGCAAGTTTAAAACCACTACAATCAGAAATATCATGAATATCTATATTTCCCAATGCTCCTGTAGATGCTAAAATCCATAAACGAGAACCAGAGACATGACCCAACCGAGAATGCCATAGATAAAATGCTGAAGAAGAACGATTCAACCAAAAAGAAGACAAATCCACACTAGATAATGCGGTATCATGGGTGTCTCTAAAGTGATCTAAAACATAAAGATCCCCTTGCCTATGGCCTGTCCCAACAACATTCTGTGTTGTCCGGTCATATATAGAACAATTGGAAACAGAAAACTTGACATCATATCCAGAATCACAAATTTTACTAACAGAAGCAAGATTCATAGTAAGGCTCGGTATGTAGTAAACATCGGATAAAGCAATAGATGGTGTATTGATCGAACCAATACCTTCTAATGGCATAGAGTCACCATTGGCGACCACAATTGATTTTGAAGAATTAAGATTCATCGAGATAAATTGTGACAAAATATGAGACATGTGATGAGTGGCACCCGAATCTAAAATCCATTTACAAAATGATGATGCCAAATGTTTCTCATAGGAGGTTGACAAAGCATGAGGTTGAAAGTCTATAAACTTCTTAAATTGCTCAAACATGTCTAAAAATATCTGAAACTGCTCATATATGTCTACAAACTTTTGAAACTGTTCAAAATCCAACTTCGAATCATTTTTACAATTATCCATATTAACTAACAAGTGCCAACCAAATCAAATATACCAAGCCCAAATATGAAAAGAGCGAACAGATAATGAAGCCCAAATTAAATATACCAAATCATATATGCCAACCAAATCAAATATACCAAGCCGAAATCGAATGATTATCAAACTGGTCTAATGACAATTCTTTAAATTCATTCAAACCACCGTCCCACTAAAACTATTAAATGCTATTAATAAGAAAATCACTTAAAGATGACAACTTACTTCAATAGTCACGTGAAGAAAAGATTAAGATCAACCGACGGCCGCAATAGTCAAATAACCGTAACGCATACGAATAATCAACGAGCACTGACGAATGCCCACAAAAATCCGACAAGCAAACAAACAAAGTTACATATACGAAATCATAGCTCCGATACCATGTAGAAACCAAAGACCTAATGCGAGTCTTAATGAATTGATAAATTAACACAAAGTGTACAACGAGTATAAATAGTAGAACAAAGAGTAAAACCCTAGAAACTAAATATGGGCTCGTGGGCCACTTACGGGCTATCATGCTAACAAATTTAAGATAAATACATAACAATATATATACTAAGTACCCCTAACTTTGCGTTTATAACATTATTGGTCAAACATTCACCCCCTAATGTTATAGACAGAAATTGAGTCTTCTTGACTTCACAGCAATGTGGGTTCATCGTCAGTTTCATAAATGAGATGTAACTCTTCTTGCTTGTCTTTATTGTATTTTCACTTCATACATTCCTTCGCAAAGTGGCCGAAGTCACCACATTCATAACATCTGAAAGTGCTCTTGTCTTTAGTTCCTTGACTCGTACTTGTCCCATGTGCATATGAACTATTCTTCCATTTCATGCTTTCCTTGGCTTCTTTGTTGAAATTTTTATCTCGCCCTTTACCACGACTTTGGTTGTTTGAACTTACCATCAGAAGTTTGTTTTGATAAATTTATTCCTGTTCATCTGGACTTTTGAGGCGTTCTTCAAAAGTTATTATTCTTCCCATTGCTTCTTCAAATGACATTTTATCAATCTCGTAATATTGCTCGATAGATGCCGCGATCGGTAGAAACTTCTTTGGAACAGAGTTCTGTAACTCTCTGACGAGTGTTTTGTCTTTAAGAGTTGAACCAAGACTTTTAAATTTGCCTCTTATGCTTCCCAATTTTTCGGCAAAGTTTCTTATGGTTTCATTGTTTTTCATTTTCAAAGTCTCCAATTCGCTCCTTAAAGTTTGTAGCCGTGCTTTCTAAACTCGGTCCTCTCCTATATTTCGTACCTTAATTGATTCCCATACTTCATTCGCTTTCGAGTATTGTGCAACTTGCATTAAAATATCTTCTGGTAATGTTGTGAGGATCATTGCTTTTGTTAAAATATCTTCTGGTAATGTTGTGAGGCGTTCTTCAAAAGTTATTATTCTTCCCATTGCTTCTTCAAATGACATTAAACCTTTTCCCTACCCTTTTACCCTTTTGTGACCCCCTTTCACTTTCCTTTTGAACCTCCTCCCAACCACTTGACCCCCCACCTTTTTAACCTTGACCCTTCCATAAACTTACTTAACCTTCCCTGACCCTCTCTCCTTCCTTTTCTAAACCACAAAACAAAAACCAGAAACCCAAAATAAAAATGGCGCCTAATTTCCCCCCCCCCCCCCCCCCCCCCCCCCCCCTCTCCCTCTCAATCCCAAACTCCCAACACACTCACTCCATCACCCAATGCAATGTCACGGGTTACCCATTGCCACTTGGAAATCCAAAGTACAAAAGTGCATCCAACGGTTGTGATTCTCCAAGGATAATCTAAGGCTGAGATTATATGAAAGAAGCACAAAGATGTTTGTTGGCTGGTTTGTCTCACAGAAGAAACACACAAGCAGAAGAGAGAAGATAGAAGACAGAGATTTTACTTTTGTATAAATAGGCATTTTATATTAGTGTAAAATTTGTCTAGAAATTATTGTTCTAGTCCCCATTTTAATTTTCATGTCATTATTATTTCCTGTATCTCTGAATTTGAATGCAATTTCAGTTTTAGTTCTCTTTTATTTATGCAAGTTTTATGTCCTTTAATTTCCTGTCTTGAAAGCTTTAATTTAGTGCTAAAAAATGTTTGTTACAGTTTTTGAATCTATTTTGAGCTTGATTTGATGATGCAAATCATCTTTTAAAAGTCCTTTACATTTTCAAAACCATTTCCTGCCTTTTAAGACTGTTTGGAAAATTTTTGCTTTTGGGTCAAAAGCCATCTCATTTTGTTTTAACGTAGTGTATGTTGATTGGTAGTTTTATTTTTTAGAATGCAAGTTAGTATCTCAAGCTGTTTTTAAATCTCATTTGTCTTACTGTTTTGGTTAGTTCTCACTGCAGCCTTCATTATTTCTTAGCTTAGATTTAGGTGATTTAACGTTAGGTTTAGGATTAGTTAATGGTTGAAATCAGTAGTTAGATATTTAGCTTTCATGTTTTTTCTGCCTTGTTTAGGAGTTAGTGCCCTTTTTAGTAGCTTATTATCCATAGGAAAAGCCCTTTCCTACCCTTTTTATTCTGTCTCAATAGTTCAGCTGTCCCAAAGCCTCTCCTTGACAGCTTATTTATAAGCTGTCAAGGGACACCCTTGCCCCACTTTTGGTTATTTTGTAATCTCAGTATTGTGAAGTTAGTAGTTCCAGCTTATTTTCTCAATTTCGCAGCCTCTAAGTAGCTTATTTATAAGCTAATTAATGCCCTTTAGGCCACTGTTTTGATGTACTGTTAGCATCTGCAGGAAGTTTTTTTGGATTCATGTTGCATTTCAATTTAGCTAGTTTGATCCTTTTTAGCTCTTTGGTAAAATTAGATTAGGGGGTTGCCAATTAGGTAGCTTTTTACAAGCTTTTGTTGCCTTAACTGCAGTTGTCCCAAACGGCCCTTTTAACAGTCCCTCAACATCTATTTTTTTGCTTCTGTTCTTTTTCTCATCTGCTAACTGCTTATTTTCAGTATAGTAAGTTTTAGTTTTTGTAAAAAAGTTTTGTTTTGATCCCTTGTTAGTTTGTAAAAAAAAAAAAAAAAAAAAAAAAAAAAAAAAAAAAAAAGTGAACAGAAAGGGGAGAAGGTGGATTCGAACCTCTAACCTACTTATTCTCAGCACACGACCACAACCACACACACCACAACAATCTGCCCTTGGGACTTCTATTGGTAATATCTTACCAAGTTTATTATTAGATTCATCTTTCCAGTTTGAGATAACAGCTTATTTTCCCCATCAAATAGCTTATTTCCAAAAGCAAGTATAGACTTTTTTATTTTTCTTAGATTAAGCACAACTCAAAGTAGTTTCTGTAATTTTTCCATATTTTTCTAAAATCATTAGTATTTTTATTAATTAATTAGTTTAAATTAGTTTTTAATTCGTAATAAATAATATAAAAGTCAAAAAAATACCCGGCTTTTTCCTAAAATCATTTTTAGTCATGTAGAATGTAGGAAAATTATTTTTGCACTCGTAGGCCTTAAATTGCATTTTTTCACTTTCGGGCCTCGGTGCGTTCCTGGTTTTTCGCGTTTTTGCATTTTAGCACCCTAGGATGTAATTTATCTTTGTTTTATTGCTTCTTAGGCTTAGTAGTAGTTTATTTAGTGTTTACATTGTTTTACGTGCTGAATTTTCATTCCCGTTCTATAATTTGTAGGTTAACGTAATCAAAATCCAATTTCGTTAAACCAATTCAAGTTCTAATCACGAAACTCAACGACACCGTCAATTTCACACCTCGTTGGTACACGACCCGGGAAATCACTTTCCCGGTATCACTTTTATCACATGCGTAAGATTTGTCACGTTAACCCTTTTCCTAAAAGGTTGATTTGTCGAATTTCACGATTAATTTGATATATTGATATTGTGTTTATTCACCACACTCACAAACAACGAATCATAAATACATAACAATATATATACTAAGTACCCCTAACTTTGCGTTTATAACATTATTGGTCAAACATTCACCCCCTAATGTTATAGACGGCAATTGAGTCTTCTTGACTTCACAACAATGTGGGTTCATCGTCAGTTTCATAAATGAGATGTGACTCTTCTTGCTTGTCTTTATTGTATTTCCACTTCGTACATTCCTTCGCAAAGTGGCCGAAGTCACCACATTCATAACATCTGAAAGTGCTTTTGTCTTTACTTCCTTGACTCGTACTTTTCCCACGTGCATATGAACTATTCTTCCATTTTATGCTTTCCTTGGCTTCTTTGTTGAAATTTTTATCTCGCCCTTTACCACTACTTTGGTTGTTTGAACTTGCCATCAGAAGTTTGTTTCGATAATTTTCTTCCGGTTCATCTTGACTTTTGAGGCGTTCTTCAAAAGTTATTATTCTTCCCATTGCTTCTTCAAATGACATTTAATCAATCTTGTAATATTGCTCGATATATGCCACGATCGGTAGAAAATTCTTTGGAACAGAGTTCAGTAACTGTCTGACGAGTGTTTTGTCTTTAAGAGTTGAACTAAGACTTTTAAATTTGCCTCTTATGCTTCCCAATTTTTCGGCAAAGTTGCTTACGGTTTCATTGTTTTTCATTTTCAAAGTCTCCAATTCGCTCCTTAAAGTTTGTAGCCATACTTTGTGAACTCGGTCCTCTCCTATATATCGTACCTTAATTGATTCCCATACTTCATTCGCTTTCGAGTATTGTGCAACTTGCATTAAAATATCTTCTGGTAATGTTTTGAGGATCATTGCTTTTGTTATATTCATCTTTCTTTCATCTGCGACTTATGTAGCTTCAAATGTTTCTCACATACCATAAGCTTTTAAAATTGTTTCCATCATAATTGCCTATGTGGTGCAGTTTGATTCATTCAGTTTCGGACATTGAAGTGCTATATTTCCTTGTTCTCGAATTGATGCACTACTTGATGCCTTATCATGCTTGTCACCTTCTACCATGCTTGCTTTCTTTTAACTTGCTTACTTCTTACAATCAGAACCGAGATGGTTTCTTGGTTTTCTTGCTCTTGTGTTTTATCAAAAGATCAAAACTCTTACTTGCTACTGGCCAACTTGCTAACCAGGTTTTCTTGCTAAACTTGCTCAATGTTGACCAACTTGCCAATCAATATTGTGTTTTCCAGACCCACTTGCTAATCTGGCTCTTGCTTTCTTTGATCAAAAAAATTGATCCTTTCATGCTGATATTTAAAACGTTCCCTTTTCCTTTGTTTCAATTCGATCAAGTCTTCCTTTAATTGATATCGCTTTTCTTTAATTGATGAACAGTAGTCGCTACTATCTTTTTTTCCCGGAATCAATCTTGCTCTTGATACCACTGTTATTTAATCAGACTTCACAGGTTGTTATTCTTCATCAATCAGTATGATTGGAACAAGGGTTTGGGACCGAAACTTGTAACAAAAAAATATACCAAGAATGGTAATAGAAAATTGTATTGATCGATTGAATGACTGATGTTTTGATTACATAACTTGACCTTTATATAGTGATTGAATTGGTGCCTTGAACCAACACAACTGTTACACAAAGAAGGCATCATACCGATTCAAGAAAAGTAAAGGTCGTGACACACTAAAAACGGTTGTATACCGTTATCTATGACCCATCCCAAATAACTAACTTTGGTTTATACATAATTTAAGATAAATACATAACAATATATATACTAAGTACCCCTAACTTTGCGTTTATAACATTATTGGTCAAACATTCACCCCCTAATGTTATATACAGCAATTGAGTCTTTTTGACTTCACAACAATGTGGGTTCATCGTCAGTTTCATAAATGAGATGTGACTCTTCTTGCTTGTCTTTATTGTATTTCCACTTCGTACATTCCTTCGCAAAGTGGCCGAATTCACCACATTCATAACATCTGAAAGTGTTCTTGTCTTTAGTTCCTTGACTCGTACTTGTCCCACGTGCATATGAACTATTCTTCCATTTCATGCTTTCCTTGGATTCTTTGTTGAAATTTTTATCTCGCCCTTTACCACGACTTTGGTTGTTTGAACTTGCCATCAGAAGTTTGTTTCGATAATTTTCTTCCGGTTCATCTTGACTTTTGAGGCGTTCCTCAAAAGTTATTATTCTTCCCATTGCTTCTTCAAATGACATTTAATCAATCTCGTAATATTGCTCGATAGATGCCACGATCGGTAGAAACTTATTTGGAACAGAGTTCAATAACTTTTTGACGAGTGTTTTGTCTTTAAGAGTTGAACCAAGACTTTTAAATTTGCCTCTTATGCTTCCCAATTTTTCGGCAAAGTTGCTTACGGTTTCATTGTTTTTCATTTTCAAAGTCTCCAATTCGCTCCTTAAAGTTTGTAGCCGTGCTTTGTGAACTCGGTCCTCTCCTATATATCGTACCTTAATTGATTCCCATACTTCATTCGCTTTCGAGTATTGTGCAACTTGCATTAAAATATCTTCTGGTAATGTTTTGAGGATCATTGCTTTTGTTATATTCATCTTTCTTTCATCTGCGACTTATGTAGCTTCAAATGTTTCTCACATACCATAAGCTTTTAAAATTGTTTCCATCATAATTGCCCATGTGGTGTAGTTTGATTCATTCAGTTTCGGACATTGAAGTGCTATATTTCCTTGTTCTCGAACTGATGCACTACTTGATGCCTTATCATGCTTGTCACCTTCTACCATGCTTGCTTGCTTTTAACTTGTTTACTTCTTATAATCAGAACCGAGATGGTTTCTTGGTTTTCTGTCTCTTGTGTTTTATCAAAAGATCAAAACTCTTACTTGCTACTGGCCAACTTGCTAACCAGGTTTTTTTGCTAAACTTGCTCAATGTTGACCAACTTGCTAATTAATATTGTGTTTTCCAGACCCACTTGCTAATCTGGCTCTTGCTTTCTTTGATCAAAATAATTGATCCTTTCTTGCTGATATTTAAAACATTCCCTTTTTCTTAGTTTCAATTCGATCAAGTCTTCCTTTAATTGATATCGCTTTTCTTTAATTGATGAACAATAATCGCTGCTCTCTTTTTTTTTCCCCGGAATCGATCTTGCTCTTGATACCACTGTTAGACTTCACAGGTTGTTATTCTTCATCAATCGGTATGATTGGAACGAGGGTTTGGGACAGAAACTTGTAACAGAAAAATATACCAAGAATGATAATAGAAACTTGTATTGATCGATTGAATGATTGATGTTTTGATTACATAACTTGACCTTTATATAGTGATTAAGTTGGTGTCTTGAACCAACACAACTATTACACAAAGAAGGCATCATACCGATTCAAGAAAAGTAAAGGTCGTGACACACTAAAAACGGTTGTATACCGTTATCTATGACCCAACCCAAATAACTAACTTGGGTTTATACATAATTTAAGATAAACTAGCTCGGTACCTGCACGTTGCGACGGCGGGTACCCATGTGATTATATTTTTTGGCGATAGCAAGGTTTTTCCGATGCATTACATTTAAAGAAGGAAAAAAAAATGTCCAACAGAGGTTATTAATTAGAAGTTATTTTGTTTTCTTACTAACGCATTTAGTAACATAATAAAAAGCTTTTATAGTAGAGTGCCTATGCGATTATATGTTTTTCATGATATTAACTTTACATGTGGCAATAACTTAATGGAACAACTTTACCGCACAATGTTGCTTTAAAAAATGGCCGACTTGCATCACGATGCAACGACGATATGAAAACGATGGTCAACGATATAGCTATTTGTTTAGGACGTGTAATATTATATATCGTTTAAACATACAAGGTGTTTTCAAATAGCGGTTTTAGCACCATATAGTGGTGTCTATATTGCTAAGTTGTGGTGGTAAATGGTGGTCCGTTGCGTGGTTGAAAAAGGTGGTGTCAGAAATTCTGACTAGATAAAAGATTGGTTTCTATGATTCGCTTAATTATTTGTAAATTTTATTTAGTAGGTGTTCTAAAAAGTAATATAAGATAAGATGATTTATGCGTTATTATTTTATACCATGTGATATATTAAGTGTACTTTTGAGTTGAAAGTATTTTAATAATATCATTCTTTAGTGGGTGTTTGAAAGATATAAATGATGAAATGATTTATGTATTATTGTTTTGTACCATTTGATATATTAATTGTACTTTTTAGTGATGAGCTATTTTAATTATATTATTAATGATTTGTAAATATCATTAGTGAGTGTTTTAATAAAAAAGAAAAATTACACGATTTATGTATTATTGTTTTGTACTAAGTGTTATATTAATTGTACTTTTGAGTGAGAGTATTTTAATGATTTCATTAATTCTGACATTAATATATATGAATGTTACAAGTTAGATGATTTATGCATTATTGTTTTGTATCAAGTGTTATATTAATTGTACTTTTAGTTACAAGTTTAGTGGATTACTTTTATTAAAAATGGTTTTTTTCATAAAAAATTTAAGACTTCTATATTTAGAATGTCCTAAAACACTTTATACAGTAGTATAGATACATAACAATGTATATACTAAGTACCCCTAACTTTGCGTTTATAACATTATCTGTCCAATAAAAAAAGGGGGTGCATTTTGGACCCATCAGTCAATCACCGTGCACAGGTTCAGCCTCTTTATGTATTCTGTCGTCCCACACACCCTCCAAATATTGTTTTGGGCAGGACAAAAGCTTTTTATAACATCATAAATTAAAGTGATATATACTTGGAGGGATAGGGGTTTGTGACAATATTTGGAGGGATAGGGGTTTGTGACAGTAGCTAAATTATACACACCGCTAAGGCCTCTCTAATAATGATATGCATGTCGTTGTTCATAACCTCCGTGATTTCATAAATTAGCAAACAGGGTTTTACACTCTTCCAAAACATCAACTTTAACAAATACAAGTCCCAAATATAGTTCCAGATTATATGGTCAAAGAATACTTGATCCTTGTATCATGTGAAATGCAATTTTACAAATCCAGTAGTTCTTGTTAGCTGTTTACTAATGACCGAGAAACTTCTCCCTGTATAATTAAGCATACAAGTGTCCTTGCTGCAAGGGTTTATGATCACTATATCAAACTTATAACTAGCTCTATAAAGTTAGCAATAATTTCTAAATCTTCCCGGCGACTAATTCACAAATACAAGCTACACACCAACAGATTACACTATATGAAGATTGACACCTAAACATGACAGAATACACTAAATAAACGCAGACTCCATTATTATTATTCAGCACCATCATCATATAATTAAAATTTTAGGAAAAAAAATGATGTATATCAAATATAGGAAAAAAATGATAAGTAAAGAAAAAGGGAAGAAAAATTAAGAGTGAAAGTAGAAAAAAAAGCTAACAAAAGTAAAAGGGAGAGACACTTGTCACCATGTGATGACCTTTTATACTTTTTACAGGAAGTTTACTTCTAAGAGCACTAGGTATCGTTTGGTGCCGTGGGTGGTGCCATAAGAAAAAGTGGTGCCACCGCATCACCTTTTTCTCATGGCACCAACACCCCACTCCCTAGCATAACACCAGTTTTTGTGGTACCGTTGTACTTTTTTTTCTTTTTTTTTTTTTTTTTTTTTTTCATTTAAAATAAATCTTAAACCAACCAATATATGGCTTAAAACATTCATATTGAGTTGATTACGAGGTTCATGCAAGGTTCCTACAAATATAATTACAGTGGGTGTTAAACAATATAGCAGCCTAAACTTTTTTTTTTGATATAAACCATTTTAGAATAAAACCATCTGCAGCCCAAATGTTTTTTGTGTCTAAGAGTCCACAATTAAACTAGCCCAAATTTTAACACTTAAAACCTCAAAACCAATATACATATCACAACACACAACCACCCTACTATCTCACAGCAGCCACACCTTCTTCTTCCTCCCTACACCTGCAAAACAAAAACAAAAAAATAATAAACACATCACAAATACAAACACATTACAAACACGACACACAAACACAAACACAAAACATCACACAAAAACACAATACCAACTTGAAATTAAAAAAGAAAAAAGAAAATCCAACAGCGTGGGCTGGTGGTGGTGGCGCCAGAGGGTTTGGCGCGAGGTCCGGTGTGGTATGTCGTGCCATAGGGTGGCGCCGAAGCCCATGGCTTGAGCCATGGCGCACCGTACTCGGGGCTCTAAGAGCACTAGGTGTCAAAACGAATGGGAGGTTCGTCGTCGTGCCAACTCAGCGCCACATCAGCATCCCATTTTTCCACAACTAACCACAACAAACCCCCTCCTCACTCATAACAAACCTCAACCTCTTCATTTGGGGGCCACCACTACCACTTTAATTTTTTTATTCAATTTTCCAAATATATATCTAACCACAACAAACCCCCCTTTACAATTTAATTTTTTTTTACATTTTCACATATATCAATCCGTATACCATGCGGAAAAAAAAAAAAAAAAAAAAAAAATCTTCTTTTTTCACATCACTACCATCTATCTTCTTCTCCAAAAAAACCACCACCATAAACTCACACACATATCTTCTTCAAAAAAAACCCACCATATCAAACCATAACTCACACACACAAACACACGCTGCACACACACACACAACCCACCAACCATTTAAACGGATAGAAATTGAATATTCGAACGGTAATAATAGTTTTTGTCATAAATCCTTCTCGTCGTGCCCACGATTTCATTTCCAACGACGAGGCTCGGCGAGACACCCCGGTGTCACAACGAGGCTCGACGAACTGCCAGAGTGGACGACGAAGGCGAAGACGAAGTGGACACCGGGTGCTCTAAGTCTCCACTTTTCATAAGATCCTCCTAACTCATTTCATACGTACAAGTGCCAAAAAGAATTGAAACATAAAACGACTATAGATTAGTTGGATTTATAATTACGATGGACAAATATTGATATAGGTGTCCAAAAATTTTAATGAGAAATAACTACTAGTATTTGTTCTCAAACTTCTATTTAAACTTATTAAAATTAAGTATGTTAAACAAAAAAAACTTAAAAAAAAAACGAAACCTGAGCTCCAAAATTAGTTAAGCATAACTGTACAGCATCAGCCGGTAACCCAACGCCTAAACGTCCAATGGAGCCACTAATTTTGGCAAAAAATAGTACAAATAAACAAGACCATGAAAAATGTGATTTTATAACATTTACCCAAGGAATACAAAGATATGTTTCAGCAAAAAAAATAATTATTTTTTTTAACAAACAGTTTTTACAATTTACACCACCTATCTCACAAATTATATCTCGCCTGTCTCCAACGAGACTTGAACCCACAACCTTTAGGTTGACGGGTCACTCACATACCATTGGGCCAAGAAGCCTTTGGTTTCAGGCTTTCAGCAGAACATTATCTGCATTAAGAATTCATACTTCCATTTCAAGCAAGTCTTCAAGCTCTTTCGCGACAAGATCCATAGGAGGCCGTTGCTTTCGATCATAGTGCAAGCATCGATACGCAATTTCTGAAAATTTATTCACAGAGTATGAACTGAATAGTTCCTTCAAACTAGGATCAATAATCTCCTCCAATCTCTTCCTTTCATAGAACTCTTTAGCCAAAGGACCAGATAATAAGACACCATCTTTGTCTTTTATAATGCACAACCTTCTACATAATACTTCAAATAGTACCATGCCAAAAGAATATACATCCGACTCTTTCGACAAGATGCCAGTAATCATGTATTCTGGTTCACAATAGCCCATTGTGCCACATGGATGGGAAATAACAGTGCTTCTACCTAATCCAGCCAAACTTAACTTAGATAATCCGAAATCAGAAATTTTTGCAACCCAATTTTCATCTAACAATATATTCGCACTTTTTATATCGCGGTGGATTATGCGGATATGCTTTCCAAAATGATGATGGAGATGATCCAAGCCACGAGCCGCGCCAGCACATATTTTGAGTCTTTGGTGCCATGTAAGAGTATAATTAGTGGTAGTGTCACGCCTCAAATATTGATCCAGACTTCCACGCTGTGCATATTCATAAACTAAAATTTTCTCTTTATCTTCTTCACAATAGCCAAGAAGAGATATCAAGTTTGGATGTTTTTTACCATAAAGTAACTGAATCTCAGTTAAAAACTCCTTTAGCCCTTGTCCAAACTGCTCGTTTAACCGCTTTATAGCCACCGGGATAGATTTACCTGACTTGTAGAGTTTTCCTTTGTATACAAGACCATAACCACCTTTTCCAATACAACCTTGTTCTTGGAAATTTTTGGCTGCCTGTTTTATCTCTTCTAATGATATTTTGAGGTACTGCCACTCTTTTGGTCTTGACGTCGACCCTTCTTCTTTACCCTGTTTACCCACATCCTCCAACTTTACTTCCTTCCCATCTGCCTTATTACCATCCTCCAACTTTAACCTTTTTAACTAAAATAAACATATAAACAATAAGATGAAAAGAAAAAAAGATAACAGCAAACTGATATAGAGAAGACAGTTACTGACATCTGTTGGTGTCAGTGAATTCAAAGTTTTAAGAGCCTATGCGCAGTTACTCTTTACCCAAATGTATACGGAGAATCACATAACTTTTAGATGCTAATACCTCTTCTGCTATCTCTCTTCCAACTCCATCAGGTGCAGCTTCTTTAACAAGGACCTCCAACACCTCAACAAGAGCTCTCAACGTGGTAAAAACTTTTTCAGTTTCTTGAGATCTGAGTCTGATATCAGCACTGAAAGTTCCGGATTCAAGCATTTTCTGTTCCTCTTTCTGGATTTCATCAACTCTGTGCTTTCTCTTGTAATGCTGATAAAAGTTCCACAGGTGTTGAGCATCACACATTTGATCTATTATCCTTCCATCCTTTCTAGCAAGTTTTCGCTGCAACATATTCAAAATTGTATTTATTAATAATGAATCAGATAAGATTCTTAAATTTGAGAGCATTGGTGCTACAGTATTGCAATGTACACACATGCACTCAATAAAAAGTCAAATCTTAGTGTTACCTTAAACACAAACGTTAAACCAGTTTTCATCTGAAGAGCTCCTATTCCTTCACTATTGGGATCCAGATCTTGAGCCATGGCATATGCCGTCTCACACACTAGATAACAAAGAGTATACGTTGTAAACAGTTAGATATATTTAAAAGCCCTAACTCATACATGAGAATCTATAGCCTCAAGGTTTCATGGGAAGTATACAAGATACATACACAGCTTTTATAGCTAGATCAAGAACTTAAGATGAAAACCATATAATGCCATGTCCAATTCATATCAGACTACCTAAGAAAGACTATTAAGTTTCAAACATAACAGCGTGCCTTTTAATTTAGAAATATATATAGGTGGATTGTGGACATAAACATCCCATCATTCCTAATCATTCCTAATATGCGTTTTGGCCTAGTATATTGCGGTTCGACCTTCAGCAAACACTTGCGGTTTGACCTCCCAGGAATGGGTTTCTCTTTTGTGGTTTGACTTCAAAAAAAAAAAAAAAAAAAAAAGAATACCAAAGGTTTGCGGTTTGTGTTGCTAGACTGCGGTTTGCCTCTGTAAGGGAGATTGCGTTTTGGTATTTAAAAAAAAAAAAAAAAAAAAAAGGGAGACTGCGTTTTGTTAAAAAAAAAGAGAGGTTGCGTTTTGAAGTGGGCTGCGGTTTGTCCGGTTCTGATTGTTTTGCGTTTTGCCTTGAACGACTTGCGTTTTGTGTTTTAACCTGAGGTTTGCGGTTTGTGTTTTTTTCTGAGGTCTGCGGTTGGTTTGACCTGTTTTGACTGTACTGCGGCCCGACTCAGACACGACTTGCGTTTTGGTTATAAGCATACTGTGTTTTGACTCTTAACAGAATTGCCGTTTGACTTTGGAAAACCTGCTGTTTGACTTGTGGTTTGTCTCTCAAGACTTGCGATTTGTCCTGCGGCTTGTCTTGTGGTGCCCCGATATTTCTATGGCTGTCATATGGTTTCATTGCCCCTTTGCTGGTTTAAGTGGTCCAAAACCTTCGTGATCGTCATTTCAACGAGGATGCGCTAGCCACCACCAAACTTTCCTTGGCCACTAATCTTGCTGTTTTTGAGGCAGCTGAGGTTACGTTGAAACGTATGGGTCTTTGGTTATGTGGGGTTTGTTTTAAGACGCATACCCTTCGTTCTAAGTGTCGGCATGGGTCTGATTTTGTGTCACCCCCTAATTGTGGCGATGGTGTTGTTAGGTTTGTGTTGTTTGATCTCGTCAAGCCACAAGTTCCTTCTTCTATTGCTCGTGTTGAAGACCAGGTTTTGGAAGAGCATTATGGTTTTGATCTACACCTACTTGACACTTTGCTTTCTAAGGGGTTGCAAACTGTCAAATCTATCCCTTCAAAGTGTCGTCTGGGATTCTCTCGCGTATTGAAAGGAGCTCTTGATAAGGTGATCTGCACACCTGGGGTCATTTCTTGTTTGGTTAGCCTGTTAGTCTTGCCTCTTTGCCTCCTTAAAACATTTTGCCCGAGGAGTAACATGGAGTGTAGGTCAACCCCAAGATGAATATATCGCTAACACCATTCACTCCTGGGGTACGTTTGGTGGGAGTTTGCAGCTTGTTAGAGAGGTTTTACCTGAACCATCCCCTGCATGGTATAATATTAATGAGGAAAACCTGGACTTGGGTGAACATAATGTCAAGCAATGTAAGAGGAAGATCTGTGATGGCCATTATACTGCGGCTGTCTCAGAGTTCTTTCTTCTTCGGGTGTTGCTCCTTATAATGATACCACTCTTGAGGATTTAGAAAGCTAAGAATCCCTTCAAGTCTGCTCCTTCCCTGCCGGATATACCTATTGACCATCATAACCTCATTGCATCTCCTGTTGTGGTCCTTGATATGATCAAGAGTTTCCCCCGTGGTACATCTTGTGGTCGAGATGGTTTGCGCACCCAACACCTTTTGGATTGTTTTAGTGGTGCTGCTATGGCTATTTCCGATGAGTTAATCGATTCTATCACCCATGCGGTGAATCTTTTTCTTGATGGTAAATGCCCAGGGCATTAGGTGAGTATATTGCTAGTGCTCCGCTCACACCACTGATCAAGCCCGGAGGTGGTATCCGTCCCATTGCTGTGGGGACTGTTTGGAGGCGTTTAGTCTCCAAGGTTGGTGCTTCTATGATTGGCCACTCCTTAGACGGTTATTTAAATGATCTCCAGTTTAGTGTTGGGGTCCCTGGAGGGGGGGAGGCTATTTTTCATGCCGTGAATAGGTTTATAGAGGACCGAGGTGGCGAGGAAGGTCTTTCGATGTTATTGGCGGATTTCAAAAACGCCTTTAACTTGGTGGACCGTGAGGTCATGCTACAAGAGGTTCGCCTGCGTTGTCCTGCCATTTCACATTGGGTGGAATTTTGTTACTCTAGCCCAGCTAGATTGTATAATGGAGAACACACGTTATGGTCGCACCAGGGAGTACAACAAGGTGATACTCTTGGACCTCTTCTCTTTGCTCTCGTGTTACATCCTTTGATATGTAATATTAGAGACTCCTTTAGTCTTTCCCTTCAAGCTTGGTATCTAGACGAGGTACTATTATTGGAGATACCTTGGTCGTGGGAAAGGCTTTAGAGCTTATTATGTTGGATGGACCACGGCGCGGCCTGTACCTCAATGTTGATAAAACCGAGGTTTTTTGGCCAAAGGAAGACCCCAAAAGCATGCTTGCTGGTGTTTTCACACGTGTTACCCAAATGGCTAAATCCACATTTTGCCTATTTCCTCGACAAAGGGCACTCTGGAGGTCGCAAAAGGAGGACTACACTTCAGACTGGCTTAGGGTGGTTCCGATATCTGGGCTGGGACAGACTATGAATGCCAGAACTTACAGGTGCGTATTATGTTATCGACTAGGCGTTCCCCTTTTCTCTGTTTAGATGTCGTGCTCAGTTTGCTCCAAGGTTTTCACGGGGAATATTTACGGGGACCATGTTGTATCGTGTACTGGCACTATTGGTATTAAACATCGGCACAAAATGGTGCGCGATACTTTGGTTGATATTTGTTCTCTATCCGGGGTCTCGGCTCGTAAAGAGGTCGACATCGGGTTGGGTGGAGAAAGGGAGCAACCGAGCAAGTCTTACGGCCAGAGATATCTTGCTCTATTCCTGGGACGAAAGGCAGGACGTATGTGTCGATTTGACGGGGTCATCTCCCCTCACGCAAACTGGTATGATGGATTTTGTGTCAGGTCGTGTGGTGATTGATGCCGCAAAACGTAAGCGCGTCAAGTACGGAGCTAAATGTGCGGATATTGGATATGGGTTCATCCCTTTCATTTTCCTCTTTGGGGGAACTTGAGGCAGATGCGGTGACCTTACTTAAGCGGATCTGGAAGTTCTTTATTACTCAAGACATTGAAGCAGATGCACCAGCAGCGGCGGCGGCGGCGACGGCGACAACAGTAATAATAATAAAATAAAAATAAAATAAAAAAATCTCAAACTCATCCCTTAAATAACACGCAACATTACACATACCAATCTCACAGATGGTCTAGTTAAGTGTATAACTGTACACCATATTAAGAACACAGATCTAAAAATAACCACCTAACACCACAATAATAACTTCCAAAAATTTTCGCTGAATTATTCACCTCACAAAAAAAAATCAAAAAATTAGTAAGACTAAAACTAAACTCTTAATTCCAACCTAAATTCACTATACTCGCAATAACATAACAACGACAACAACATACCCTATCCCGCCGAAGCAGGGTAGCATTCAAACTTCTAACTGAAATCTCATACTTTTACCTGAAACTTCATGCTTCTCCTAAACAAGTTTATCTTCACCCATCACATTAATTTCCACAACTAATACACCGATAAACACATTCAAACTAATACAAATAGAAACACGATAACTAATTCACTAAAATTACAAATAGAAATACAAAGGTACTTCTATCAACATATATCGCACTACACTAAATTCCGCAACTAATACAAATAGAAACACGATAACTAATTCGCTAAATTCACATCAATAATCAAACTATATAAACATATAAACGCATTCAACTACTTAAATTCTTCTTCGACTTCTATACAAAATTCAACTGCTAATACAAATAGTTAACACGATATCTAATTCACTAAAATTACATCAACAATCAAACTATATGAACATTATTATAAAACAATAATAAACACATTCAAACTAAAATTCGATACATCTTCAACTTCGATATATCGCACTACTACACTAAATTCCGCAACTAATAAAAATAGAAACACGATATCTGATTCACTAAATTCACATCAATAACAAAATATATCAATATATAATCAAATTATATAAACATAAACAGCTTATAAATAAATAAATAAAACTTACAAATCCTGGCAACATGAACATCTTCAGATTGAATCTCATCAGCAGCTTGTAAGATCGCCTTAATATTAGTCGTCCGTTGAAGCGTTTCAGATAGCGCACCGGCTAATCCACTCGATTGCCGTTCGTGGCCTTTTCCGGTTAACCGGAGCTGTTCTCGCCGTAACGTACCTCTCACTAACCTCTCCCAATTATTCTTCGCCTTCGTCATTTTTACTAATTCGATAGATCTGATTATAGACATTATGATGATGATGATGACTAATTCAAAAAGTAAGTAGATGAGTGTGACTTCACGCGCTTTGTTTAGGGTTTAGAATTAGATCAGTGGATATTGAGTTGAGCTGAGCCGGATTGTGTGTCGTGTGGTGTATGGTAAGTGTTGTGTGGATGCGTTTTATGGATCGTTGGATTGGGTAAACGGACAATCTCAAAAAATATATGGCTATTTTATAGTTTCTACCCTAATTTTTATAGCAACCATGCTTCATAAAATTAACGTAAACATGCATAAAAGCACTCATATCATGTGAAAATGTATGATAATTTCATTATTATTTGTATAAAGTATTTACAAAAGATAACCTTTGGATCACAGAATATAAACCATGTTATGTCGAATTTTTTGACAACATAATGAAGTAGGCATGACCTTAATTGTGTAGAGGACCAGAAATACAATCATGTCGTATGTTTTTGTTGGTTACTTTTATGTCAATTTTCCTTTTTATTAGTGATATAAGTAAATAATTTAAAATAGGTAATGGTTTAATAGGTTAATGTGCATTAATGTGTGCATTAATGTGGTGTTTTCTTTGTTTAATATGTGCATTAATATGTTGTATACTATGCTTATTTGGTTGTAAGTCTGAAAATTATGTGCTTTCAAGTGTTGTACATCATGCTCAATTTGTTGCAAGTCTGAAAGTCTGAAAATTTATTAGGAGAGAGATGCATCCGTGTATTATAGTAGTAGAGAAGAGATATTTGACTTTTTGGTGAAAGATAAAAAAAATTACGCGTTTGGTCCCTGTGGTTTGCCTAAAATAACAACTTTAGTCCTTAAGTCACTTTTATTACACCAACAATACCTAATTTTGAAACTATGCACACTTTAGTCACTAAATTGGATGGACGTTTAGTGTGATGTATTGTAGTATTGCTTAAGTTTAGTACTGGTGTTGCTATGTATCTTTTGGTGTCTGTTTGTGTACTCAACTTTTGGTTTGTGCTATGTAAGTTTAGTACTAGTATGCTATGTAACTTTTGGTGTCTGCTGAATCTTGTAAGTTTATTACTGGTTAAGTTTGACTTGCATTAGTCAAACTTGTTTTATTTAATGTATTCACTTTAAGTATTCACTTTCAGTATATCAATATATGTCTTGACATATCTGTCTTGTAGTATTATAAGTTCACTTGAAGTATTAACTATTAGTAGTCAAACTGGTTTTAGACAACAAAGTTAATGTTGACTTTTTAATGGTCAAACAAAACAAATACATCAGAGCAAGTGCACCATTGTAGAACAATTATACCAAATACATGTCACAAACATATCTTACATTAACCCAAAAGACAATACAAAGAAAACCTAACCAACAACCATCTTACAACAACCATACTTGACCCAAAACATATCTTACAAATCTAATATTAAACATTCATTAACTCAATAGGTAAATTACCCCAATACAAAGAAAACCTAACCAACTAAACATCAAATACATCTTGGTCTTTCTAAGCTCCCTTGTCAATTCTTAAATGGCAGTTTCATGCCTATTCTTATCCCTTAACAATCCAGGTATAATTTGAACAACACGATCACACATTGGTGGATCAACCCAATCAATCCACCCACATCGTGATCCCTGTATGGGACAACTGTAGAAACGACGACCTAGGTGAGACATTGTCCAAGAAGTTTTGATTATGCAAACTCGACCACATCTGCAGAAAACCATGATTGAGGAAGAGTTTGGGTGTTCTATGGTGTTTAATTTGAGTATGTGAGATCTAGGGTTTTTTAATTGGGTATGTGAGTTTGGAGGGTTTTTAATTTGGGTGTTCTAGGGTTAACTTGGTTTTATTTTTGGCGGGGAGGGTTGGGATAATAAATAGGGTGGGTGGGGAAGTGAGTGACAAATGGCAAAGACATATATACCCTTGTCATTTAATAAGATAACGGGAGAAACAAACGTCCATCCAATTTAGAGACTAAAAGCGTGCATAGTTTCAAAATTAGGTATTGCTAGTGTAATAAAAGTGACTTAGGGACCAAAGTTGTTATTTTGGGCAAACCACATGGACCAAACGTGTAATTTTTTCTCTTTTGAAATTTAAAGGGGTGACTTTATAAATATGGATTTTTAAAAATGCACTTGTTAGATCTATTGATGGATTTTGTATTATGGTCCTTGTGGTTTGTTGTTTACAGCGTTAAGGAAGCCTGTTGGGAATTCTACTGAATAAGAATTCTGCTGAATAATACTGCTGACGGATTCTGCTGAAGTGCTGGATTCTGCTGAAGAAGTGTTTCTGCGGAAGTAGTAAAACCGTGTAGCTTGTTTATGCGGATATAGATATTCCGCGTATTTTATAGTTAGTTAGGATATGCATGAGTTTTATTAGGAAGTGATAATGCATATCTCTTTTAGTTTTATGAATATACGTTTCTTGTGAAACGGTTTAGGGTTCCTTGTCTATAAAAGGAACACATTAGTATGTATGATGTACGAGTTTGAAAAACAAGTTTTAGTTTTATTAAAAGATCCATAGAGGATCAAAGTATTCTTAGTAATCTGTGTTCTTACTTGTGTTTAATTTTCGCTTTAGAATACAAGTAATAGAGACTTTCTATTAGTGTGTTTGTGATTACATAAACATTACTAACAATTCACGAGCGCTCAAAGATCTATCAAGGTCTTAGGTTCATCAAGTGGTATCAAAGCCTCGGGAGAGTCTCTGTGATACTAAGAACATCCTTTTCTTTACACCCTCACAACCAAAACAACTATAACAATGCCTGGGGTCAGAAGATGGAACAGAAGTTACTCACAATCAAAACACCACATCTTTGCAACAACTCAATCTCACAAACAGCAATGCAAAGTTCCCATACCTCAAGAAGGAGGAGTATGAATTGTGGGCTATGAAGATGCAGAATTGGATCAGCAATATTGATTGGAATCTTTGGGAAGTTGTCCGTAAGGGTAACAGTTTGAAGAAGTGTGTCAAAGATGTTGATGGTGTTGTTACCATCGTTGGTCCCAAAACTGCTGAAGAGATACTAGCTGTTCAGAGAGAGAATAAAGTTAGAACTATTCTCCTACAGGCTATACCAGATGATCACATGGGTGACTTTCACTACATGGAGGATGCTAAGGACATCTGGATAGCAATCAAGGCTAGGTTTGGTGGGAATGATGAGTCAAAGAGGATGAGGAAATCAATGCTGAAACAGCAGTTTCAAGAATTCCAAATCTCTGAGGAAGAAGGTATCCACAAGGGATATGATAGGTTCCATAGGATTTTTTGTCAATTGAATCAGATGAAGGCCAAGCCAGATAATGAGGATTGCAATTCAAAGTTCTTACGATCTTTACCTCCATCTTGGTTGCAAGTAAGCATTACACTCAAAGCAAAAGGTGGGCTAGATCTGGTCACTTTTGATGATCTCTACAACAGACTTAAAACTCTTGAGCCTAATGTCAGAAGTCCCTTTCGTTCATCCACTCCCACTCACTCAGCTTTTGTTAGCACCTCCTCACATAAGATGACCTATGCTCCAAGCCTAATTTCCTCAGTATCATCATCCTACATCACCACCACATCAACTTCTCAACCTAAATCCAGTGGTGTACTGGAAGATGTACTTCACTCTTTTGTTGCTGATTATGAAAATCAGCAGCAACTAGCATTTGAGGATTTTGAACAGGTGGATCCACTTGATATGGAAGAGATGAACTTGAAGTGGAAACTGGCCATGCTCTCAATGAACATCAAGAAGTTTGAGAGTAAGGCTGGGAGAAATTTTGGTTTCCAGGGAAGAGATTCAGCAAGATTTGACAGAAGGAAAGTCAAGTGCTATACTTGTGGTCAGATGGATCACTTCTCAAGAGAATGCAAGGATAGGAAGGCTGGTGATGAGGTTAGGTATTCTACCTATCAGCAGAATCAAATGGAAGCTGGACCCTCCAAAGCTTTGGTCACTCTGGATGACCATGTCAACTGGAAGGTGCATGAGCCTGATAATGATGAAGCTTCTGGTTCTGAGCAGAGTGGATTGCTGGCAAGCTGTACTACAGAGGATCAGCATAATCAAGTTGCCTTAATGGGCATCTCTCAGGTACATAATTGTGTTTTTGGTTGTAGTGAAAGATATAATGAACTTAAGGAAGCTTATGATGAATTGAAACCTAAATATAATGAATCTTATGTCGAAGTTGAGGCTTACAAACAGGCTTTAAAAACTTTAGAAAGACAAAAAATTTGGTTTCAAAAGAATCAACTTGCTTATGATGAAAAGATAAGGGTGTTAGAAAGTGATTTGGAATGTACTAGAATTGATTTAAAACGAGCTGAGAAAGAAAAAGCTGATGTAGTTTCAGAAAACCAAGTGCTGAAAAAGAAACTAGATGAGGAAGTAGCTAGACATAAAGAATGGTTAATGTCAGGTGACAATTTAGCTAGCTTCATCTATAGTAGTCAATCTGTAAACTCTGGGATAGGTTTAGGTTTTAAAAAGTATGTTGGCTTAGAAGCTAGAAATGATCTGCGTAAATCTACACCGGCAGAATTAGCTAATTATGTAAAAGAAGGAGAATTACATGTTGTACCTGGACCTATTAGAGGAGAACATATGCCCACTGACCTTTTCATCACAATAGACTTTGATGTATCACACCATCTTTATGGCAAAAAGTCAAGAGACTTGCCAGACCCTGATTCTAAATCTACTGACTTTGTCTCTTGTTCTGACAGTGACAAGTCCTCTGACCAAGGGTCTACTACATATACCAGTTGTGATTCAAGTGAAAAGTCAGACCTTCCCAAGACCTCACCCAAGACTACACCCAAGACTCCCTACAAGCCTGTTAGAGTTGCTGCTGAGGAATCAAATTCCAAGACAGTTTCCTCTGAAGACTTGTTATTTAATTCTTTGCAAAACAATGTCTTTAATTCTGTTAATGTTTGTGGTTTGAATGCATGTAATGAAACATCTTTCACTTTGAATAAATCTTCTAAAAAGAAGAAATGTTTTGTTTGTGGAAGTAAATTTCATTTGATTAAGGATTGTAATTTTCATGAGCAAAGAATGGGTGTATGTGCTAGTCAAAAGAAACCTAGACCAATGTGGAAAAATGTTAATGAAATACCATCTTTTGTTCCACAAGCAACTCATAAAACCAGCAAACACAATTCTGCTGATAAACCTTCTCCTATAAAGAAGTACCACAACTTTTCAAAATGGAGCAGATCTGTTGCTAGACCATATGTGAGACCAACTAGTTCATATTTTCAAAATGGTTATTGGCCTGGATGTTTAGACTCAATGTATGTTGGCAAGAAATATTGGGATACTGCTGTGAAGCCCTCAGCAGGTTGTTCTTGGACTCAAAAGGGACCTAATTTTCAAAGGAGGCCCAAGAACAATGGTGGATCTTATACATCTACATAGCCTAAATCTTATGATCCACAAGGCAGGCTCAAGTCAGTGATGACTTGAGTTTCCAAAGTGTACTAATATTTTGTATATTTTTTTTGTTGTTGTTGTAGGATCATCCTCTGAAGAGTATTAGGATGCTTAACCCTTAACTGCCAAGTTTGAGGGGAGGCATAAGCCTAAGGGGAGGCATATGCCTCAGGGGAGGATTGTAGTTGTCAGACTTGTAAATTTTGTAGGTTATTGTTTATGTTTTTGTTTGCTAACACTAACACAACTAATGATCTTTCAGTCTTGTATGTTTTGGTTTGGTTTGTTTGCTACTTTGTGTCTGTTTTGCAGAATGCCTTTATGAGCAGTTACTAATCTTAAGTTGAAGTTCACCAAGTTTGATTAATTGGGAATATGGCCATGTAAGCTTAAAGCTTGTTTCTACTGAAGAGAAGCACAAGTGATACTCATTGGTACAAGTGATCTCATTGTTTCTACAGAAGAGAACTACTGAAGTAAAAATCAAGTGATAATCATTGAGATATAAAAAAAGATGTTGTTCATTCATTCAAGAAACAATTTATAGCTCCTATCATCTATTACAAAAGCTGGTGGATATGCATGACCATCCCTATACAAAATCTACCAAACATATTCTAGCTCCTATCATATATTACAAAAGCTGGTGGATATGCATGATCAGTACGATGAAGAAGCTGAAGATGAAAATGGAAAGGATGGATTGATGAAAACGATGATGTATGCATTTGTGATATGAGAAATCTTCAGTTGTTCCATCTACTCATTCCACCATAGAGCATCACACCATCTTCTACTCCACCTTCCCTTTTCCCTTTCCCTTCACCTCTGCCTCCTTGCCCTTTCCCCTGCTTCCATGATATGAAACACCAGATCCTGGAGCAGGAAGACCAATCACCACCTCTTTTGTCTTTAGGAGTGGTGGATTTCTGGCTCGTGGCCTTGGTTGGGGTTGGGGTTGTGAAGGTTGGGGCTTTTCTCCACCTGCTGTTGTCCTCTCCGCTTCCTCTCTCACCAATCTATTGAAGATTAGCTCTAGACGCTCTGTGGAGTCATTAGAACCCCTAGATGAATCACTTGGATCCACTACACTATCATCTTCAGATGAAGGGAGAAAGGGGGACTTAGAAGGTCGAGGTTCATCTTGATAAGGGTATCGAAACAATGGGCATGAATCATCACTGGATGATGATGATGATGAGGAGGAGGTTAGATTGATGATTTCTGGTTTGGTAGACATGTTTGTTGTTGATGATTATGGAATTATTGAGAAATTAGGGTTTTGATGTAAATTGGGGGTAAGTGATATGTGTTTATTGTGAATTGGGATTATCTTATAGGCGAAGTCAAAGGTTGATGGCAATTAATGTGAGTTGGGTGGCACAGTAAAACTCAAGATATTTACTGAAGATACTTTTACACTTAAGTTGATTCTGTTGATTGACTTCCATCAGCAGATTGACCATCCCTTCTGCTGAAGCGTTAATTTTGAAATTGGTTGGAGTTACTTTACACGTCAGATCTGGTCAACGATTTGTTCCGATATTTTTGACCATAATTGGGTAACTTCTATTTATAACCTACTTCGCATAATCTTCACCCAAAATCAACTGATTCCCTCTTCAATTAATTTAAACACATTTCCATTTGCTTGATTCATAATCTATTCTCACAATTTCTTCTAATGACGGCACTTCCATTTAAGAAAGATCACAACAAGGTTGCTTTTCTGGGAAAAGCAAAGGGACATGAACTGTATGAACCTATGGTGGATTTCTTGAATCGTTCCAAGATTCATTATGCTCTAACACATTCTCCAAATGTGATCTTTGAATCGTTGGTTACACAATTTTGGGCATCTGCTACCAAACGAAGTGACACAGAAATTGTAGAAACGATTGATAGAACTGAGTATGTGGTGACTGAGGATTTGATTAGGACACAACTTCGTTTGGATGATGAAGATGGGGTCTATCACACCAACACTGAAGAGATACTTGCTGGGTTAAGAGCTGTTGGATACCAAAGTACTTACACAGATATGTGGCACAAGAATAAGTTTTGCCCCATGTGGAGGTTTTTGGTGCATACATTACTTCAGTGCATAAGCAACAAGTCAGGAGGATGGGATCAATTCTCTACCCAATTGGGTTGTGGTATTGTATGTCTTTCAAAGGGTTTAACTTATAATTTCTCTAAGTTTATTTTTGATAATATGGCTGAAAATATTCAAAAGAAAAAGCATAAGTTTCTAATGTACCATAGGTTTTTACAAATTATTTTAGACATAACAACCAAAGACAGAGTCTTTTGCCCCATAGGAGCTCTTAGTGCTAAATTGTTTGCTAAGACCTTGATAGATCTTTGAGCGCTCGTGAATCGTTAGTAATGTTTATGTAATCACAAACACGCTAATAGAAAGTCTCTATTACTTGTATTCTAAAGAGGAAATCAAACACAAGTAAGAACACAGATTACTAAGAATACTTTGATCCTCTATGGATCTTTTAATAAAACTAAAACTTGTTTTTCAAACTCGTACATCATACATACTAATCTGTTCCTTTTATAGACAAGGAACCCTAAACCATTTCACAAGAAACGTATATTCATAAAACTAAACGAGATATGCATTATCACTTCCTAATAAAACTCATGCATATCCTAACTAACTATAAAATACGCGGAATATCTATATCCGCAGAAACAAGCTACACGGTTTTACTACTTCCGCAGAAACACTTCTTCAGCAGAATCCAACACTTCAGCAGAATCCGTCAGCAGTATTATTCAGCATAATTCTTATTCAGTAGAATTCCCAACAAAGCCCATCTAGTTTTGTAGTTTAACAATTGTGGCAAAGTTGGCAGTCAACATGAATATTTACTTAGATTTTTACAAGTCATGATACGTGTGGACTAATATATTTTAGCGCCTATGTCACACATTTACGCAAGTTATGTTTAGCAAATTTAACAACTTCGAACTACACAACAACAATATTCAGTTTCACACAATGACAGAGCTCTACACAACAACAATACTCTCAGTCTAGGGGTGTTAACGATCCGAGCCGAGTCGAGTTTCAGCATATTCGAGCTAAGCTCGATTAACTAATACTCGGCTCGAGCTCGACTCGAGCTCGAATAAAATTTTAAAATCTTGCTCGAACTCGAGCTCGTATATTTTATTATTGCTCGAGCTCGAGCTCGATGCTCGTATAGTTATTTAAGAATTTGTACTCAAGCCCAAAGGCTCGTTTATAAGCTCGAGCTCGATTACTTTTTCACTTAGCCTAAGCTCGATTATGCTCGTTTGTAAGCACAAACCCGTGTTGAACTTTGAGTTAAAGATCATCGTAATTATGTTCAATAAGTTTTTTTACTAAAATTCAACAACTAGAGAAGTAAGAGCCTTGAAAGTTTGCTAATAGAGTAATCACTTTGGTTCATAGATTTTTGTATTTGTAAAGGTTCCCATAAAGGCTATATTTTTCTCTCATCCGATGTGGGATGGAATAACTACTTTGTCTCTAATGTATATTTCTTTTACAAATAGAAACATACGTAATATATATAAAGGCCTTATTTTATTTTGCAAGTAATGAATATTTGAATAATAAGGAAAAAATATATACCACTGAAAAATTTTATTTATATATGATGCCTAACTATTAATTTATTAGCTTGGTAAATTCAAAATAAAGGATGTTGTTTACTAACTTTGTATTGTTATATCGGGCATGTTTGGTACACAACTTTTTTGGAGCTGTTTTTAAACAAGTAGCTCCAAAATAAAAGTAGCTCCAAAATAAAAAGTTGATTCATGAAGATTTTTAAATATTTCAGAGGTGTTAAAACATAAAATAACTGTTAACAGCTTATAATTACATTTAACAGCTAATTTACCAAACACTTTTATTGAAAAAAAGATACAGCTTGTAGCTCATGTTAACAGCTTTGCAGCTTACAGCTTGCAACTTACAGTTTACAGCTTACAGCATACAGCTTGCAGCTAATTTTGCCAAATATACCCATCATCTAGCTATTAACGAAGGTTTAGGATATTTACCATATATTTATAACGCCTATAGTAAATAAGTACTAGATAGTCATTAGACACTAAAATCTCTGTTATTCTATTATATATTAGAAAGGTTAGCGAGTCAACTATGACAAGAACTATGTAAACCCAGCCGAGCTAAGTCTGGTAACACTTCTCAGGCCGCATAGTATATTTAATTCAAGTTTTGAGAATTTAACATTTGAATTCATATTACTTGCATAATATCATTTAAATGACAAAGTTTTTGAATCAATTTACACATTTCAGTGAATCTAAACTAAAAAGGTATTGTGAAGCACACATTTGTATTGAATCAGCAAAAAAGATATTTCTACGCATAAAAACGATGAATCAACGCGACCATATGCATTTCTCATTTTATGATTTTTTTTATTTGATCGTGATTCTATACCCATAGTCCTATAAACCTTAAACTCAGGGACGGAGCCAGCTTATGTTTTGGGTTGGCCAAGGCCCACCCCAAAAAGGACTTTGGTTATTAATAATTAATATCATGCATAGAAACTGTATATTTGTAACGTATTTAGTCTCATTTATTTACTTTTGGCCCATCCAAAAATAAAAAAAATACCTCATCCAAGCTGTTTTGGACCCATTCAACTTGACATTGGCAGACTTAAGTATTTAAATATTGCTAATTATTCATCTGCATCATTTATTTTTATTTATGGATATCAAGTATGTAAGATTGTATAACATTATATCACTATTTTTTACTTGTGTATTGAAAGTTATGGTTGGTTAAGGTGTACTACTTTAGTTTATACTATTGTTAACAATAATTATTAAGATTACGATCAAGGTATATTGACTAAGAAGCGTAATTTATAAAAAAAACAATGGTTATTATACTCTTAGATATTAATACATGTTAGTAATAAGGTTTCACGATTAATGTATTTATTTTCTTTAACTTCTATTTTTGTATTGGCCCACCCGAGCGAAGAATCCTGGCTTCGTCACTGCTTAAACTTTAATCATTTCTTTTCTAACCCATAGACTTTTTTTTCTCACAATGTCTACAAATTGAATATGTAAGTTTTGCATCAAGGGTCAAACTAAAATCACAATTTCTTTATATGTATATATACACACAAGAGTTCTTAGACTTTGATGTCACCCCGATCATAGGTCACATCTATGAGAACCAACTAGATGATGAAATCCTTGTTCAACTTTTAGACTACCTAATTGTTCATAAATCTATTTATTACGAATGCTAATATACTAAGTATTTAAAAGTAATATTTAATTGATTTTAGTAAATTCAACATAAAATTGATTCGATAATTTTATCTTACATAAGATATATGTATTACAAAAACTTATAAACTAATGATACATAATTATATAGATGTTTAAAGTGTGTTAATAGTTTGTTAATATTATTTACACATGTACTCATTGTAGTGTTTGTATTCTTTATTATTACAAATAAAAAAGTGATTTTTTTTTTCTAATCCCACATCCGACGGAGGAAGCAAAAGAGAGGAAACAAGGGAGTTATAAAAGCAAAAGACAAGCATGTGTGAAGCATAAACTAATAAAAATTATTTTAAAAAGTAAATGTTTGGCTCGTTTAGCTCGTTTAACTCGTTCGACTCGAGAAACTAAACAAGTTTTCGAACGAGCCGAGCCGAATATTAGTTTTTGAAAGCTCGGCTCGTGAAACTTATCAAAAACTATTTTGTGTTCGAGCTCGACTCGAGTTCGATTACTTGCAAGCTCGAATCGAGTTAAACGAGCTCGAGCTCGAGTAGCTCGATAAAATCTCGGTTCGTTAACACCCCTACCCTCAGTTCACACAATGACAGAGCTGTTGGATTTTCTACCATTCATAACAATTATATAAAACACATATATACATCATCAAATCATGTAGCTGAAGTAATAGAATAATACTTATAAAGAATTAACCGAAATTAAAGTATATGTGTAACTTTTGCGAATCAAGCAATATAACTAATCAAGAACCAAGGAAACCCTCATTACAAAAAATAGACCATTTAATGTCACACGTTTTTAATGACAGATGTATATGTGTCACTATATTTCGTTAGAGAAGTGATTTGCACACTTTCAATTTTTATTGGGACACTCCAATGTACAATTAAAGCAGATTATACTTAAAGTACAACTGTCTGATGCACGCATTGGAGTGTGCCAATAAAAAGTAAGAGTATGCAAATCATTTCCCATTCCGTTAATAATGGCATATTTATGTGTCACTAATTTCTTTTATAGGTTTAGTGGCATTTTAAGGTTGACGCCACCATTGTACACGATTTTTGTGGCACAAAAATAGGTATGTTATTAAAAGTTCGTATAATTTGTGATACACCATGATATTATGCCATTAAAATTTATTAGTTTCCTTTATTTATTTTTGACATCTGTCACTAATTACCGATTAAAAATCACCCGACTTTTTCACTCAAAATAAATTGAATCGAGCGGCCTTTTTTTTTTTTTTTTTTTTTTTTTTTTTTATCAATTCCCTTCGATTGTTAGGAGTGTATATCCCTAAATTAACTCTATAGCTCTCAATATCAGTTCCTAATCTCCAGCCCCCACTTCTCATTTACAACTCATTGTTATCCTAATAAGAGTGATTTTCTCTCGATCACTATCTTAATCCTTTTGGTCAGGTAATTGAATAAAAGAATTGTCTACCTTTTGTTGATACAAACGAGATCATGATTCAATTTGATTATTTATCATTCTATTCTTTGATTATTACTATGGTTTGTTGCGTACTTTTGCATTAAAGTTGTATAACACAAGAAAATGGTTTTGAATAAATCTATGTTTGGCATTGTTGAGTTTCTGACGATTGTTATCATTTGCTTTCATATTTTTTTGGTAGTTGGGTTTTATTATGTATTTGTATTTAAGTGTAATTTGTAACCTTATTATTTACGAGTCACAATTAGGTAGATTAATTACCAAAAGTTTGTAAAATTGAACATTCTTAGTTGGCTTCTGATGTGATATTCCAAATGTGGTCAAATGAGTGTCTGATTAGTACTTTTGGTGTTGGTCTAATTTTTTTCCATTAAAACAAGTAAGCATCAATTCACTAATTTGTTTGTTTTTAAGAGTTATACTGTCTAATGCTCATGCCAAACACCCATGAGCTGCCCCGCCGCAGCAGGTGGGTTGCTTCCTCTGTCATCACCGAGGAGCTCTTGGTGAGTTCTGATGCGCGCGGGAGGCGCGTTCGGGGTCAAAGGAACTTCCTTTTCTTCGAGCAAGTTTTTCAACCTCCTAGGAAGTGAACCTAATCGTTGTAGTGTAGTATTGGGTAAGCCTCGGGGATTGATATCGTTCTCTAGGGGAATAGAAATGCTAGTAAGAAATGTATTACGCTAAGGTGGGGGTTGAGGATGATTCTTTTTTTTTAATCTTTTTATTGGGTTTTTATAAAGCTAAGGTAAATATCTCGGGGCAATTGGTTTGGGGGTGGTACTTCTACTATTACTTCTACTATTCTAATTATCTATTACTACGGGTAGCTATGTCTATTTGAAGTGTGCTTGTATGATGATTAAAAATGTGTTTACCTAGATACTATTACTCCCTAGTTATCTTTTATTAGTCGGTTGAATTGTCACACCTTATCTTAACGCGTTGTATTCCTAAGGTCATAGGGAATGTGTATGCCCTAACTCTTTGAGGTTACCTTTGGGTTTAGCCTACGAAATTCACAAGTCCTTAAACTATTTCATTCATAAGCCTCACTTTCATAAAGATTACTCAAGCATTAAACACAACGAAAGCCTAGTTACACTCCTAAGCCAATTACAATTAAGATAAGAAACAACCTAACAATAATCAATAACTAGATTTCATAGATCTAAGGAAACACATAAGAAATTTAGCTAGACATGTTAAACAAGCAAGCATACACACAATCAATTGAAGACATAATGATACTTTGCATTAAAACACTTATCTTGTTGTGTAAATTAGGGTTTGGGACCCTAAGATACTGTCCAAGTCGGACTACAAACGTTTAGGGTTTTACTCCAAAAGTCTACCTCTCTAAACGCAGAAAAATCAAATTCTATATATAGATTTACACTTGCGACGGCGTCACCTTATAGGTGGGACGCCGTCAGCTCGCCGTCATTAGGGTTTTCGTCTTGGCCAAGTCATCGATGGGACGGCGTCACCTTAGAGTTGTGACGTCGTCCGTCTTCAAGTGGGACGTCGTCATGATTCTAGATCTGGGCCGTCTGAGATGAAAAGTCTGAGTGACGCCCTTCTTCGTCCAAATATGCTTCATTCCAGCATTTTACTTCAAAGAGACCTAAAAAGTGAAAAGGAACGAAATTAAGCAGTAATGGATATAAAAGTGGTCGATTAAGGGCTTAAATGACCCCTTAGAAGTGTACGCTTTAAATTCTTATAAAATATCCCTACACTTGGTATTTGCTTGTCCTCAAGCAAATGTGCTTTTGGCCAATCAATTTATAAGTTATGGGGCATGAAGCATGGGTTTAAAATAATTCATAACAAGTAAAAGCACTGCAATAGTCATAACAAGCACGGAAATTATATACTACCACCTCACAAGGGGTGTTTGGATTCTCTCATCTCTCGGGTTTATATGAAATATAATAAATGGAAATGGAAGATAAACACTCATTACCTAGCATAGTACATAGATTACCATAGGTTTGAGACTAGATCAAACCTCCATCGCTTTGGTGTAAGCACCTAGGAACAACTATCTAAGAGGTCTTTAAAAGGGTTGTAACGTTAGGCTTACGGTAGGAAAACAAAGGGTTTTGTTGGATAGGCGATATTTAGTGGTGGCAAATCAAAAATCTTATGTTACAAGCATGAAAAGCGTGGCGTTGCTAAGCCAAGACTCGACTCACTAACTCTAGATAACTTGAACCAAACAAACATAAATTTAAAGACATAAACATAAAGATAGATGTAGGATGGTAGCCCGTATGTTTTGTTTTTTTTTGAAGACACTCTTTTTTTTGATTTTTTTCCATACATTTTTACTCTACTATCCTCTACGATAACATCAAAATATAAGGGATTTATAGGAGCATCCCTACACTTGAGTTTTTATTTCTCTAACAATAATTGACCCGATTTGAAAAGATCAAAACACTTGGAGTATTTAATTACGTAGACAAAGGGAATTTGAATTTAACGTTCTTTCCCGTTACTCCATAGAATATTAATTTTACCCATGACTCCCAATGATCCCAAAACTGTGTACAAAAGATATGACTCGACTTAGCAACCATGCAAGTAACTAGATAATTGAACTAAGGGTTAAGTAATGATAACAATAATCCACTAAAGATGAATGTGTGGAAAACTAGAAGGGGGGGTTGAATAGTTTTGCCAATTAAAACTTGTTTTAAACTATTTAGATCGACTTATGTCAATTTATTTGGATGTGTGTTGGATGTTGATAAACAAACATATGGAAGTATAAATATGCAATGAAAAGATAAGAGTAAGAAGCACAAAACCACAACGCGAGTATTTATAGTGATTCGGCTACAAGGACACCTTCCTTGCCCTACTCCACTCCCCGAGTCACCTACTCGAGAGTTTGTAATCACTACACAACACCGACTCCTTATGGTGGAGAAACCTTCACAACGTCGCCTACTCTTTTTCCGGTACTAGGCTAACCACCGGGTTCTTTCACACCAAGGTGAACCACACCTACCACAACGTTGCCTACCCTCTATCCGGTACTAGGCTAAGTACCGAGTTCCATTACAATGGAGGAACTATAACCCAACACTACACCAACGACTAATCCCAAAGGAGACCAACTCCTTATTACAACATCATCAAGGATATCAATATCCTTGGATCTAATGCTAATCCATCTTGTACATCGAAACACACCATATCGAATGTACATCTTAGGCACCTTTCACTAATGCCTTTAACTAGATCTTCAAGACACCTTTCACTAATGTCTTGTGACTTAACTTCTAGGCACCCTTCACTAATGCCTACAATACGGACGATTGACACCTTTCACTAATGTATTCGTCTTGACACTTGAGACATCTTTCACTAATGTCTTCAACACTACACTTCTTAGTAGAAAGAAAAAGAACCATCAACAAGAGGACTTCAGTAGTCTTGATGATGAGAAAGCATAGCAACTCATGGACTTGAGCTTGCTTGACTTCAAAGGTGGTGATCTCGTCTTTAAGAGGAACCTAGAGAATCACACATAAACAAAACTACAAACATAGATCACTTGGATCTAGGGTTAGAGAGTTTTTAACTCAAAGGGAAAGTATGTTAGAAAGGGGTAAGAAACAATGAAGAAATGGCTCACTATTTATAGAGAGAAAATGCCTACTGTTCCCCGGATCCCTCCCACAAGGGATCCGTCTAGCGTAAAGCTAGGGATCCGTGGGACGCTCCTCTTTACCCATGGGTATTTTGGTTATGGGTCATGGGTCATGGGTTATGGGTTGATCCATGGGTCTTTTACTAGATACAATGTATCTTATGAGTGCAATGCACCTAGTCACATGGGTATGGGTCAATACCATGGGTTATGGATATTATCCATATATGATATAAGCATGATGTCACGTAATGGGTTATGGGTCAAGTTCTATGGATATGGGTCATGGACTTTGGGTTGTACCCAACTACATTCAATGTATTTGGTCAATGGGTTATGATACTTAAGTTTCTACCCATTTCCATTACCCAATATACTACATACTAGTTATGTGTATATTTTACCCACATATGTAAACACTAGTTGTTGTACATATGTAATACTAAATCATAAAATCACATATATTTGTTTTAGTGTTTTATGTGAAAACGTAAGTGTGTTAGAAAAACTATTGGCTCAAACTAATTACGTATTTTATTTGTTTCGTTAAAATGATTTTACGTTTGTTATCGACAAAACATAAAAGATCGTAAAATATAAATAAACGTTTTTACGGCTTATTTGTATTAACAGAATGCATACAAGGTAGGCTAAGGAGATTTGGGTGTATATTTGGGGGTGGATTGTAAACAATGCTCTTCATTGATATTCCGAAAAACCGAAACATCACGAGAACCGCGAAAAGGATAGGCTCTGAAGGGTTAACTAGGGGTATCGTGTACTAAAGATGAGTACATCGCAAGGGTGTGGGGTAATTACTCGACCGATTTGGATGAAGTAATTATAATACAGGTTTCAAACAAGGGTTATCCTAATGCCTCTTATCACTTAGTTATTCCTAACTACACAAGTGTAGTCACACTAGCGATCTCGAAATGCATCACAAAACAAGTTCTAGAATCTATTATACTACCGGTACACTCTCTAAGCATTAAAGAAGAATGATTTATTCCTAAAGATCTAGGGGCGAACCTCACATTTTTGGGGTGGAATTTTAGTGGTAAACGGTTTTTTGTGCTAGTCATATAACTCCTATCCATGAGACGCTATATTAAGACTAAAGTTTTAGCTCGTACATGTCATAAAAAATTTAAATTTGGTGCTAAAATTGCCCTATCAAATATTTCTCATAGTTTATTACACAAATGACCAAGGACAAGACAAATAATCAAGGATAAAAATAGTTTCTAAGTTCCCGTTTTATTCTCCCTCCCTACACTTAAACTGAACATTGTCCCCAATGTTCCCCGAAAGTATCAAAGTTATGATAAAGGAAGGTAAGTAAAAGAGAAAGAAACTAGTACTCCCCTGATTAGTTCGGTAGGATCCGTGTGAAGTTGCGGTTAAATTCCTTTCATAGAAGAATGGATACGTGATAAGCTCCATCCAATGTTGAATTTCTTCTTCTTGCCAAATATAACCTGCATACTTAAGAAAACAAACGGAACCTTCACGTAAAATCTGTGGTAAAACTATATATGACACAACTACAATAAGATATAATGCTTGTGGAATGGATGTTTGCAGTTTTTTCTGGAAAATTAAGACCTGAGAATTTTCAAAAATTTATAAATAACACAGAAAACGAAAAAAATTGATAAGTTGTTTCTGCTTGACCTGACGTCGTGAGGCTTTAATCCTGACTCCATCGGGTTGTCATGACAAAAACTGGCCTGCTGCGTTTTCCTAGAAAAATTACATCTTTAAAACCTGGAAAAATTCCTACAAAACATCCATTATGACTCGATACAAGCATTTGACTCTAACAAACACACATATACATCAATTTCACTAATTGTATTTCTCATGTTCACGTTCTTAAAAAATGTATGTAATCTTCCCTACACTTATCTTTTTGTAAAATACCTTTATATGTAATTAAGACGAGGTTAAAGACAATATAAAGCATTTTCACAAAATCAAACATGAGAATAAACAACAATGAAAAAGATATACGACACACAAACAAGCAAACAATTAAGCATGGGTTGCCTCCCACGAAGCGCTTTTCTTTATTTATAAGTCTTGTAGCTAGACTCGAAGTCGTGCTCCTACGTCGTCTCGTGCACGCTTGCGTGCCCATATCTAAGCCATTCTAATGTCCTTTCGTCTTTCTTATACTCATCTCTTAATTCTAGGCATTTTTTATAGTATCTTTCATTTTTTTCATAAGTATGCCTAAGTCCCCGTTGTTTGTCTCTTTCACTAAGTATGGAGCCATCCGATTACATGCCTCTATATCCTTGTGTTTAAACCTAGGGTGCGTACGGGGTATTTGATAGAAAATCCTCAACTTCATTAGAGAATGTGACTAAACCATCAACCATCCGTTCATTCAACTTATTCATTCTCTTAAAGGATGTTCCAAATATTACTTGAGTGAGGTTTCCATCAATGAATTCTCCTAAATCTTCTAAGACCATGAATTCAACCAAATAGGCAAAACTTCCGACAAACACATTCAAGTGAGTGACCGTATCAACAACATTGTCCCCTTGATAGGCTAATTCATTCACTTTAATTTTATTATATAGATTCCTTGAGATTAAGTTTAAAGGTAAGAATGAATGCAAGTAAGCATCAAAATTTTCAAATCCTATTTTACAAGGGAATTGCGTGTTGAAGGGGCCATCAACCTCAATTTTACACCTAGGGTCAAAAAATTGGGAAGGGTCTTCTTTCATTTCAAAACTAACTTCATCAATGACCTCCTCGTTATCAAGTGCTTCTCCGTAATCAAATTCTTCATCGGAATCCGAATCGTAGAAAGGACAATGTTGTTGCCAATTTATTTCATTATACCCTAGGTGATTTCCAAATTGGTGAACGGGTGAAAGGTTTTGTGGGATTGCGTTTTCCATTGCGGGATTGAGAGCGGGTAGTGCAAAGTTTTTATGACGAAAGATGCGAATCATGGTGAGTGAGGGGATTTACGAACAAAGTCACGAAGAAGGGGGATAGACTAAGAGGAGGCTAAAAATTGAGAAAAAATCCTACATGATAGGAATCAAGCAAGGGAACCTAAACAAGATAGAAATCTAACTAGCTATTCTATTCCCCGGCAGCGGCGCCAAAAACTTGATGCGCGCGGGAGGCGCGTTCGGGGTCAAAGGAACTTCCTTTTCTTCGAGCAAGTTTTTCAACCTCCTAGGCAGTGAACCTAATCGTTGTAGTGTAGTATTGGTTAAGCCTCGGGGATTGATATCGTTCTCTAGGAGAATAGGAATGCTAGTAAGAAATGTATTACGCTAAGGTGGGGGTTGAGTATGATTATTTTTTTTTAATCTTTTTATTGGTTTTTTAGAAAGCTAAGGTAAATATCTCGGGGCAATTGGTTTGGGGGTGGTACTTCTACCAATTACTTCTACTATTCTAATTATCTATTACTACGGGTAGCTATGTCTATTTTATGTGTGCTCGTATGATGATTAAAAATGTGTTTACCTAGATACTATTACTCCCTAGTTATCTTTTATTGGCCGGTTGAATTGTCACACCTTATCTTAACGCGTTGTATTCCTAAGGTCGTAGGGAATGTGTATGCCCTAACTCTTTGAGGTTACCTTTGTGTTTAGCCTACGAAATCCGCAAGTCCTTAAACTATTTCATTCATAAGCCTCACTTTCATAAAGATTACTCAAGCATTAAACACAACGAAAGCCTAGTTACACTCCTAAGCCAATTACAATTAAGATAAGAAACAACCTAACAATAATCAATAACTAGGTTTCATAGATCTAAGCAAACACACAAGAAATTTAGCTAGACATGTTAAACAAGAAAGCATACACACAATCAATTGAATACATAATGATACTTTGGATTAAAACACTTATCTTGATGTGTAAATTAGGGTTTGGGACCCTAAGATACTGTCCAAGTCAGACTACAAACATTTTTTACTCCAAAAGTCTACCTCTCTAAATGCAGAAAAATCGAATTCTATATATAGATTTACACTTGCGACTACGTCACCTTATAGGTGGGACGCCGTCAGTTCGCTGTCATTAGGGTTTTCGTCTTGGCCAAGTCATCGATGGGACAGCGTCACCTTAGAGTTGTGACGGCGTCAGTCTTCAAGTGGGATGTCGTCATGATTCTGGATCTGGGCCGTCTGAGATGAAAAATCTGAGTGACACCCTTCTTCTTCAAAGCCTGACGCCGTCAGGTTGTATGAGCAAAAATTCCACTGAGCCGTCTTGTGCATGTTTTTATCAAGTCTGTATAGAGGGACGGCGTCGCCCTTTGATTGGGACGCCGTCCGGTTCAATTTGAGCAGCTTGAGTGGCTTCGATCTTGACTTTGCCATTTTCTTCATGTATTCACTCATTTTCGTCCAAATATGCTTCATTCCAGCATTTTGCTTCCAAGAGACCTAAAAAGTGAAAAGGAACGAAATTAAGCAGTAACGGATATAAAAGTGGTCGATTAAGGGCTTAAAAGAACCCTTAGAAGTGTACATTTTAAATCCTTATCTAATATCCCTACACTTGGTATTTGCTTGTCCTAAAGAAAATGTGCTTTTGGCCAATCAATTTATAAGTTAGGGGGCATGATGCATGGATTTAAAATAATTCATAACAAGTAAAAGCACCGCAATAGTCATAACAAGAACATGAATTATATACTAGCACCTCACAAGGGGTGTTTGGATTCTCTCATCTCTCGGGTTTATATGAAATATAATAAATGGAAATGAAAGATAAACACTCATTACCTAGCATAGTACAAAGATTACCATAGGCTTGAGACTAGATCAAACCTCCACCGCTTTGGCGAAAGCACCTAGGAACAACTATCTAAGAGGTCTTTAAAAGGGTTGTAACGTTAGGCTTACGGTAGGGAAACAAAGGGTTTTGTTTGATAAGCGATATTTAGTGGTGGCAAGTCAAAAATCTTATGTTACAAGCATGAAAAGCGTGGCGTTGCTAAGCCAAGACTCGACTCACTAACTCTAGATAACTTGAACCAAACAAACATAAATTTAAAGACATAAACATAAAGATAGATGTAGGATCGTAGCCCGTATGTTTTTTTTTTTTTTTTTTTTTTTTTTTTTTTTTTTTTTTTTTTTTTTTTTGCATACATTTTTACTCTACCATCCTCTACGATAACATCAAAATATAAGGGATTTATAGGAGCATCCCTACACTTGAGTTTTTATTTCTCTAACACTAATTGACCCGATTTGAAAAGATCAAAACACTTGGAGTATTTAATTACGTAGACAAAGGGAATTTGAATTTAACGTTCTTTCCCGTTACTCCATAAAATATTACTTTTACCCATGAGTCCCAATCATCCCAAAACTGTGTACAAAAGATATGACTCGACTTAGCAACCATGCAAGTAACTAGATAATTGAACTAAGGGTTAAGTAATGATAACAATAATGCACTAAAGATGAGTGCATACAAGGTAGGCTAAGGCGATTTGGGTGTATATTTGGGGGTGGATTATAAACAATGCTCTTCATTGATATTTTAAAAAACGGAAACATCACGAGAACCGCGAAAAGGATAGGCTCTGAGGGGTTAACTAGGGGTATCATGTACTAAAGATGAGTATACTCGACCGATGTGGAAGAAATAATTATAATACAGGTTTCAAACAAGGGTTATCCTAATTCCTCTTATCACTTAGTTATTCCTAACTACACAAGTGTAGTCTCACTAGCGATCTCGGAATGCATCACAAAACAAGTTCTAGAATCTATTATACTACCGGTACACTCTTTAAGCATTAAAGATGAATGCTTTATTCCTAAAGATCTAGGGACGAACCTCACATTTTTGGGGTGGAATTTGAGTAGTAAACGGTTTTTTGTGCTAGTCATATAACTCCTATCCATGAGACGCTATATTAAGACTAAAGTTTTAGCTCGTACATGTCATAAAAAATTTTAAATTTGGTGCTAAAATTGCCCTATCAAATATTTCTCATAGTTTATTACACAAATGACAAAGGACAAGACAAATAATCAAGGATAAGAATAGTTTCTAAGTTCCCATTTTATTCTCCCTTCCTACACTTAAAAAAAACATTTTCCCCAATGTTCTCCGAAAGTATCAAAGTTATGATAAAGGAAGGTAAGTAAAAGAGAAAGAAACTAGTACTCCCCTGATTAGTTCGTTAGGATCCGTGTGAAGTTGCGGTTAAATTCCTTTCTAAGAAGAATGCATACGTGATAAGCTCCATCCAATGTTGAGTTTCTTCTTGTTGCCAAATATAACCTGCATACTTAAGAAAACAAACTAAACCTTCGCGTAAAATCGGCGGTAAAACTATATATGACACAACTACACTAAGATATAATGCTTGTGGAATGGTTGTTTACAGTTTTTTTCTAGAAAATTAAGACCTGAGAATTTCCAAAAATTTATAAATAGCACAGAAAACGAAAAAAATTGATAAGTTGTTTCTGCTTAACCTGACGTCGTCAGGATTTAATCCTGACGTCGTCGGGTTGTCATGACGAAAACTGGTTTGCTGCATTTTTCTGGAAAAATTACATCTTTAAAACCTGGAAAAATTCCTACAAAACATCCATTATGACTCGATACAAGCATTTGACTCTAACAAACACACATATACATCAATTTCACTAATTGTAATTCTCATGTTCACGTTCTTCAAAAACGTATGTAATCTTCCCTACACTTATCTTTTTGTAAAATACCTTTATATGTAATTAAGACGAGGTTAAAGACAATATAAAGCATTTTCACAAAATCAAACATGAGAATAAACAACAATGAAAAAGATATACGACACACAAACAAGCAAACAATTAAGCATGGGTTGCCTCCCACGAAGCTCTTTTCTTTATTTATGAGTCTTATAGCTAGACTCGAAGTCGTGCTGCTACGTCGTCTCGTGCATGCTTGCGTGCCCATATCTAAGCCATTCTAATGTCCTTTCGTCTTTCTTATACTCATCTCCTAATTCTAGGCATTTTTTTTTATAGTATCTTTCATTTTTTTCATAAGTATGCCTAAGTACGTGTTGTTTGTCTCTTTCACTAAGTATCGAAATGGGAGCCATCCGATTACATGCCTCTATATCTTTGTGTTTAAACCTAGGGTGCGTACGGGGCATTTGATAGACAAAATCCTCAATTTCATTAGAGAATGTGACTAAACCATCAACCATCCGTTCATTCAACTTAGTCATTCTCTTAAAGGATGTTCCAAATATTACTTGAGTGAGGCTTCCATAAATGAATTCTCCTAAATCTTCTAAGACAATGAATTCAACCAAATAGGCAAAACTTCCAATAAACACATTCAAGTGAGTGACCGCATCAACAACATTGTCCCCTTGATAGGCTAATTCATTCACCTTAATTATATTATATAGATTCCTGGAGATTAAGTTTAAAGATAAGAATGAATGCAAGTAAGCATCAAAATTTTCAAATCCTATTTTACAAGGGAATTGCATGTTGAAGGGGCCATCAACCTCAATTTTACACCTAGGGTCAAAACATTGGGAGGGGTCTTCTTTCATTTCAAAACTAACTTTATCAATGACCTCCCCGTTATCAAGTGCTTCTCCGTAATCAAATTCTTCATCGGAATCCGAATCGTAGAAAGGACAATGTTGTTGCCAATTTATTTCATTATACCCTAGGTGATTTCCAAATTGGTGAACGGGTGAAAGGTTTTGTGGGATTGCATTTTCCATTGCGGGATTGGGAGCGGGTAGTGCAAAGTTTTTACAGCGAAAGATGTGAATTATGGTAAGTGATGGGATTTACGAACAAAGTCACGAAGAAGGGGGATAGACTACAAGGAGGCTAAAAATTGAGAAAAAATCTTACTTGATAGGAATCAATCAAGGGAACCTAAACAAGATAGAAATCTAACTAGCTATTCTATTCCCCGACAGCGGCGCCAAAAACTTGATGCGCGCGGGAGGCGCGTTCGGGGTCAAAGGAACTTTCTTTTCTTCGAGCAAGTTTTTCTACCTCCTAGGCAGTGAACCTAATCGTTGTAGTGTAGTATTGGGTAAGCCTCGGGGATTGATATCGTTCTCTAGGAATGCTAGTAAGAAATGTATTACGCTAAGGTGGGGGTTGAGGATGATTCTTTTTTTATCTTTTTATTGGTTTTTTAGAAAGCTAAGGTAAATATCTCAGGGCAATTGGTTTGGGGGTGGTACTTCTACCGATTACTTCTACTATTCTAATTATCTATTACTACGGGTAGCTATGTCTATTTGATGTGTGCTCGTATGATGATTGAAAATGTGTTTACCTAGATACTATTACTCCCTAGTTATCTTTTATTGGTCGGTTGAATTGTCACACCTTATCTTAACGCGTTGTATTCCTAAGGTCGTAGGGAATGTGTATGCCCTAACTCTTTGAGGTTACCTTTGGGTTTAGCCTACGAAATCTGCAAGTCCTTAAACTATTTCATTCATAAGCCTCACTTTCACAAAGATTACTCAAGCATTAAACACAACGAAAGCCTAGTTACACTCTTAAGCCAATTACAATTAAGATAAGAAACAACCTAACTATAATCAATAACTAGGTTTCATAGATCTAAGCAAACACACAAGAAATTTAGCTAGACATGTTAAACAAGCAAGCATACACACAATCAATTGAAGACATAATGATACTTTGGATTATAACACTTATCTTGATGTGTAAATTAGGGTTTGGGACCCTAAGATAATGTCCAAGTCGGACTACAAACGTTTAGGGTTTTACTCCAAAAGTCTACCTCTCAAAATGCAGAAAAATCAAATTCTATATATAGATTTACACTTGCGACGTCGTCACCTTATAGGTGGGACGTTGTCAGCTCGCCGTCATTAGGGTTTTCGTCTTGGCCAAGTCATCGATGGGACGGCATCACCTTAGATTTGTGACATCGTCAGTCTTCAAGTTGGACGTCGTTATGATTCTGGATCTGGGTCGTCTGAGATGAAAAGTCTGAGTGACGCCCTTCTTCTTCAAAGCCTGCGCCGTCAGGTTGTATGAGCAAAAATTCCACTGAGCCGTCTGGTGCTTGTTTTTATCAAGTCTGTATAGAGGGATGGCGTCGCCCTTTGATTGGGATGCCGTCAGGTTCAATTTGATCAGCTTGAGTGGCTTCGATCTTGACTTTGCCATTTTCTTCATGTATTCACTCCTTTTCGTCCAAATATGCTTCATTCCAACATTTTGCTTCCAAGAGACCTAAAAAGTGAAAAGGAACGAAATTAAGCAGTAACGGATATAAAAGTGGTCGATTAAGGGCTTAAATGACCCCTTAAAAGTATACTTTTTAAATCCTTATCAAGTTCCAGTTCTGCTGCAAAGAAATGTTTTGCCTAATGTGTTCATCGTAATTTTTATTGGTCAAGTTCTAGGCATGATTATGCTCCCTTTTATGTTTTCCAGGCACTAAATTTACCCGAGTGGGTGGCAATATGTGATTGATCTCATGGGGTGTTTGGCATTAGAGTTTGGTTCTTGGTTCTATAACATTTCATTTGTATGTTTAGGTTCTGTATGTTTTGGTTTATTAAGCTCATGTCTTAAAGTAATGAATATATGCATATTATGATATATTTTAACTCTTATTGTTTGATTTCTTATTTTCTTGTATACTCCAGCATGGCTAGGCGCAAGAGATTGTGTATGATCTCTACTGAAGGTGAAAACATGCAGCAACATAATGAAGCACAACTTTGGTCGAGTGGGCACTCAACTAATGAAACAAATGATGCAAATTCTTCTTAGGTTGACACGACAACTAATGAACACTTTGATAATCGGAATGAATTAGGGGGTATGTGTCTTTTCAACACTTGAATCTTGCTAATTTATTATGTTTCTTCTATGTTTTTGCTGTCAAAATATCTACATGCTTCTTTATCTAACCTAGCTATAATGTTAGGTTTTGATATCAACTGCTTATTACAAACTGGTAGATTTGGTTTAGAGTTGATCTTGTCCATTAATGAGTGATGGAACTTAAATGATATTAACAGAACTTGACAGTATATGTTATTACATGTAATAAGAGAACTTGATGCATTTGTCGACTTAATCTCCCCTATAACAGTAATCAAAAGAGCATGTTGCTGAACTTATATATACAGGTTAATAAATAACCGCATCTTCTGTCAACTAACAGTGTGCAAAGTTAAGGGTTGTAACTTATAGTTTGTTACAACAAACAATTAGGGGTGTTTAAATGGCCAGGTTTCGGTTTAACGGGTTAGTCGGTTTGCTTTATTCAGTTTTAGAGGTAAGCTATAACCACCCAATACCCAAACCAAAGTTAACGAAAATCAATCCAAATCACCCGGTTAACCTAGATGTTTAAGTATTTCGTTCAAACAATGTATTAGTATGAGCCAAACCAACTGGTTAACATAGTGCTGTATAATCATATGCAATAGTAAATTAAGCAACTGTTATTTGATAGGCCCCTTATATGATCATTAACCATCGA
>BPTQ01000004.1:307536018-307711118 GCA_019973895.1 Chrysanthemum seticuspe
ACAAGCGACTTCCTGTTGTTCATTAAACCTACGAGTGTAGGCATTACGCACAGCAGCAGTGGCATTTTCAGCAGGAGGCTCAGGTAAAGCCTGTTCCAGATGGTAAAACTTTTGTTCAGACTTGAGGACAATCCTCAAGTTTCGAAACCAGTCCAAAAAGTTGTTACCATTCAATCTCTCTTTCTCGAGAATTGATCTGATTGACGAGTTGTTGATGGTTTGAGTTGGAGTTGTCATCTACAAAACAAACAAAAATTCAAATTTTAGTATCTTACAATAATTAATCCTTTTTAAAATTAACTACCCAAGTTTTAAAAGAAAAACAATTAATTTTGCGAAAAAGGCTAAGATCCTCATTGAGATTCCACCATCACATCAGTTGATCTGCTAGCAATGGTGGATTCAATAGGTAGGTAACGTCGACCAATTGCAAATCAAGTGCAACTCTTAGATCCTTATGGGACCCATGGCACTAGTGAACAAGCATCTAGTGTCAAGCTGGCATGTTTAGTCCCATCCTTGCCTCGGGTCAAAGTCTCACCGCTTAACTCGATTAAGTCATCCAATTTGAGAACGTGCGAAAATAAATCTAGGTCCCACGCATAGACAATAATCACCTTGGATTACAATTCAACCTAGGTCCCATGCATAGGCAAAAAGTAATTGCAAGTGTTCTCAAGCGATTGGACGGCATGACTTAAATTTGTGACGGGTAAAATATTTTGATGTGAATAAAAAAAAAAGGTGTACGAAAAAAGCATGCATTCATTCTTCGTAGCACAAGTTAAAAAACTCTTCTTAACTTTAAGTCTAATCATTGTTTTAATTTATGTGTGTCAAGTTGTCCATATTCAAGTCTAATATACAACCTATGTGGATTATAAAAGAGATAGGACAATACATAAATCGAATAACATACATAACAAGTTAAGTGTTATTATTAAAACAATGATTTTAAGTTAAATCCATATTTAAAATTAGTTAAACTAAATCATGAGATTTAGTTTGAAAATGGTTTGTGTTGCGTTTTAAGTTATAGAAAACTATTTGCAAGTTATATACATTCACAACATACATAATAAGCAAACAACCAACACACAACCACAATATGCAAAGCCTCAACCGATGAAAGAACCTATGCTTGGTCTCGTGAGCCATCACGAGAACCAAGAGTCATCTAGGGACATAAACCACAACCACACGGAGGACTCCCACTTGCTCCAAGACCTAGCAAGGACAAGTAGAAGCCCATAATGCACATGAAAAGTGAATCTGCCAGCCCAGAATTTCTGCATTCGGAGGCCCAAATGGCCTAGAAGGAGTCATCCCCGAGCTTAGCACCAAACTACAAAGTTGTGGGCCCATGAGTTGTCTATCTGCAAAAAAAATTTGGTTAAAAAATACGCCACCAATCATCGGGAAACGCCGTTTTACTGCAGCTTGTACGAGCAGCCATTTTGCGTCTTTATGTCTTTTATGCTTCGCCATTCCATTCCAAGCATCGGTTACAATATATAGAATGTAAAATACAATTAATCTACTATCTATCTATTGTAACATGCCCAAACAATGGCAAAAACCAAATTAAAATTCATACATAAAAGCCGAAACAATGGCAAACCCCAAATAACAAGAAATTAACGACAATCCCAATCATTCATAGCACAAGTGGTCTAGGTTTTCATCGGCTTTGCATATACACATAATAATACCATAAAATTATGATCATAACAAGGTGTTGGCTAATCCCATGAGCAAACATGCATGTATTTGCCATGGAAACAATTTAAATAGCATGAAATAAAAGATTTAGCCAACGAATCGAAGAAATAATCAACAAGAATTAAAACTCCGATTGGTACGCGAGTAAAATGGATTTAGGTTCTCAAACCTACTGAAATTAGACCTTCTAAAAATCATTTTACCACAGAAAATTAAGCCTTAGGGGCTGTTTTCAAATCGTTTCAAGAATCGATTAAAACAACGCGATTAAAGCCATTTTTAGCGTACCGAACACATTGTTTAATTAACAAATGCGAAACCAATGGCCATAGGACCAAAAATCACAGATGTTTATATTACTATTAACATTCTTAATCCATGAAAAATGGAGCCCTCGGGGCTGTTTTGAAAGTGGTTGCAAAAATCACTTAAAAACACGCGTTTTTGACCATTTTTTCGCATACCCGATAATCATATGGCACATATGATGGCTCGTGATACCACTATAGGTGATGATTAATATAATAAACATATAAATATCAAATAAACGCAGCGGAATCATCACCAACAACGGATCCATATTGCCATATGATCAATCAAATAAAACAAAGATTAGGTTTATACCTTTGTAGCGTGATTCCGGTAACGATACACCAATCACCTCCACGAATGGAACCAAGAAACCAAAAGACCAATAAGGTTGGTCTTTCCCAATGTGTGAAACACACTACACGTCCAACGAACACCCTTTGATGCTAGTCTAAACCCTTGTACCAATCCTTGCACAAGACTACCTTTAGAATTATGTAGGAAGGAAAAACCAAAAACAACACCCCTAGTGTGTATGTGTTTTGGCCGTACACTATGAGGAGGGGGAGGGAGGATTTTAAGAGTCAATTGTAACCTCCATCAATCATAATCAATTATCATCAATTAGCATTAAAGCTAATTGATGTCAAATCAATAGTTACACAATAGACCCTTCAAAGTCCAAAGGCTCCACTCTACATCCTAATGTATCAAAGGTTATTCATAATGAAAATACGATAAATGCATTATGATAATGGTGTCTAAGTGTATATGTGTGTGACCCCATAGGCTCACATATGACTAGCCATATAATTATATATTATGACACGAGCATACTCCAACACCTATATGAGGATCACATTAGAAAGAAAGAAGAACAACTCTCTAGATCAAGTGATCTATATGTTAGAAGAGAATGAGAGTGTTTGAGAGATTTAGTAAGAAGAGGGGTGAGTTAGAATGAAGAAATGGCTCTCTATTTATAGGCAAAATTCTTCACTGTTCCCCGGATCCCACGGATCCCTTCCACAAGGGATCCGGCTAGCACAAAGCTAGGGATCCGTAGAACGCTCCTCTTTGCCCATGGGTTTTTTGGTTATGGGTCATGGGTTATGGGTTGGTCCATGGGTTATCTTTAGATTCAATGTATCTAAGTATACATTGTATCTAGTCTTCTTGGGTATGGGTTAAGATCCATAGGTTATGGTCCATGGGTTATGGTTTTTACCCATCCTAATAAACTATTACAACAAATGCTCAATTACTACATTTTTGTATTTAAATGGCTATATGTAAATGCTTTACAAAAGTAACATGTATCCTTAAATTTATACTTAAGATAACATTATATTTGTTATCAACAAAACACAAAGAGATCACAAAATATTAATAAACGTTTTTATGGTTTATTGGTATTAACAATCTCCCCCTTTTTGTTAATGACAAAACATAATGTTATGATGAGTAAAACTTAAGAATAGATGTAAGTTTTGAAAGCCCTAAGTTTTACTTCTTCTCCCCTTTTTTGTCGAAACAAAAAGTTAACCCTTGGAAGAAATAAACATAAAAGTGTGGAAAAAAAAATGGTCCACGAATCGCTAACTCCCCCTTGACGGTAGCTCCCCCTTGTTTGGGGCGTCAAGTGAAGAAAAATAAAGATCCTACAAAAAGAAAGGTTAGTAACATGCTTATATAATCTTGTTATTGACGAGAATCAAGATTGGGAGCCAAGGTATGTAAACAAAGTCTTGTAATAAAACAACAAATTGTAGTGGTATTTATGCCACTTACAAGCATGTAAAAATAAGAACAAGACTTGTTCTTGAAAATGACATAAAAAATACTAAAAGTAGAAAATAGTAGTAGTGATTCCTTCCATGCTTGCATAAGGTTATGGATGGAGGTTTTGATGAGTGATGGTATTGATGCGATCAAGGATGAGGTTGAGTATGAAACACATTTCTTCCCTAACTTCTATTGCGATTTCCCTAGTGGATTAGCAATGTTTACAATGTAAATGATGTGGGTAATGAGTGCGGAAGTTTTTCGGGTTGTTTTGATTTGAGTTATGCGGAAGTTGTTGTGGAAAAATAGGAAAATATGGATCAACATCCGGAATATTTGTGAATGGTGGTGGAAAAGAACCTAGATGTTCTTGTAATGTGATGGGAGCTAATGGTGGTGATGTTTCAAGATCTTGAAAGATAGAATTTGGAGATGTGGGTGGTGTTGAAAAGACTATTTCTTTTTGTTTAGATTGTTTAGATCTTTTTGGAGTCTTAAGGAGTTCCAAAAGAGTGACTTTAAGTGGTGATGAGGTTGGTGTACTTGTTGGTGATGAGGGAGGTGCTATAATGAAAGCATCTTGTGGTGAGTTATTGGTTGAGGATGAGCCATTTGAAGTTTTTTTTGCTAAACAGCAAGATCGGATACTAATCCGTGCGGATATCCTAGAGTTTGATTGTGGTATTTTGGATGGTGGAAGTACAAAGGTTTGGATATCATGATTGTTTGTACTAGATGATTCTCCTAAAGGGTTTTTGGATGACATGATGTAGTGTGTTTGTGAGGAGGAGATGGATTATGCAAGCATTTTGGGAGTTCTATATATATAAAAAAACAATGCATTGTAATGAATGCTTGACCAAAATGTGGATTAAAATCTAATGATTAGATATGAATTCAAGGCATGTGATCATGAGAACACAAGCATTAAAGAGCATACTCCAAAAAAAATGAAACAAATGTGAATTTTTTCATCCAAAGTGAGAAAAATAGAAGGTAAAAACAGCTTCTGTCTCACGGATCCCACGGATCCTTCCCTTGAGGGATCCGTCCAGCATGAAGGCTGGGATCCGTGGGTCTGGTGATCCAGGCAGCACAAAATTTTCCTTTTGGAAACATTTTTGCCTAGTGTGTGCCTATATGCAAACTATTTGGAGTTGCGGTTTTCTCGACCTCTAAAGAAAAAAGGAAAATAACTAGAGGTAAAAAAAAATCCTATTGAGATAACCCGAAAACACACATTTAGTACATAAGTACGTAATATTGTGTTATCAATGCTCCTAATTCATTTTTGCTTAAATGAATGTACCCGAAAACACATATTAGTTATGTGTTCCCTTTAGCATTCAAAAGGCATGAGATGCAATGAAAACGGGTTTTTACTTTGTATTAATAATGAAAAAGCGATTTGTCCTAGATGTGAGAAATTGCTTTTGTGAAATTGATACGGGAAGGTATCATTTTTTTTTAGAAAACATTTTGAAAAGATATTTTTCTTTGAAAATGGGTATATAGTTATGTGTTTGCAAAAAAAAAATTATAAGTGGAAAACTTATCTTGGGTTTTGAAAATTCCCGTATTGTTTGTGAGTTGTGCGTGAAATAGAAATCCTAGACTCAGAAAGAAGAAGGCTAGTGTTTACATACCTTGTAGAGTCAAATAAGTTACGACGATTGTTCCATTAGACCAAGACCAAGACGAAGTAGGTTGAATTGTTCCCGCTTCAACGGTTTGGTGAGGACGTCGGCTATGTTGTCTTCGGATGCTACCTTCTCAATAGAGATGTTCCCCTTTTGAACATTGTCTCTTAAGAAGTGATGTCGAATCTCTATATGCTTGGTGCGAGAATGCAATACCAGATTCTTGCTTAAGTCGATGGCACCTTTGTTGTCACATAGGATGGCTATGTCGCTTAGATGAATGTCGTAGTCGACTAACGCTTGTTTCATCCATAGTGCTTGTTGGCATGCTTTGCCGGCGGAGACGTACTCGGCTTCGGTTGTTGATATAGCTAGTGCCGTTTGTTTCTTAGAAAACCAAGACGTTAAACAACATCCCATGAAAGTACATACCCCACTTGTACTTTTTCTATCAACGTAATCACCTGCATGGTCAGAATCTGCATATACAATTGTTTCTACTCCCGTGCCCTTAGGATACCATAATCCTAATTGTGTTGTACCCTTAATATATCTAAATACCCTTTTTACGGTTTCTAGGTGTGATGTTTTAGGGTCTTCTTGAAACCTAGCACATAAGCAAACACCAAACATGATATCCGGCCTACTTGCCGTGAGGTAGAGAAGACTACCTATCATGCCACTATATTTAGTATTATCTACGGATTCTCCGTCTTCATCTTTTGTGAGTTTGGTGTCGGATGACATTGGAGTCCTAATTGGTTTTGACTCTTCTAGATCGAATTTCCTTAACATCTCCTTGATGTATTTAGATTGATTGAAGAAGATACCATCTTCTACTTGTTTTATTTGTAGACCAAGAAAGAAACTAAGTTCTCCCATCATACTCATCTCGAACTCGTCATGCATGATTTTAGAGAAATCATCACACATGTCTTGACAAGTGGATCCGAATATAATATCATCTACATATATTTGTACTATGATTATATGTGACTCTCTTTTCTTAGTAAAAAGTGTGTTGTCAACTAACCCCATGGTATAGTTGTGTTTAACTAGAAATGACTTGAGTCTATCATACCAAGCTTTTGGAGCTTGTTTAAGACCGTAAAGGGCTTTTTTTTATTTATAAACATGTTTGGGTTTTTCAAAATCAATGAAGCCCGGAGGTTGAGCTACATATACTTCTTCATTTATGAAACCATTTAGAAAAGCGCTTTTGACATCCATTTGATAAAGCTTTAGATCATTAGCACAAGCATACGCAAGAAGTATTCTTATAGACTCTAATCTAGCCACGGGGGCGTAGGTCTCATCAAAGTCTATTCCTTCTTGTTGGTTATACCCTTGAGCAACGAGTCTAGCCTTGTTCCTAGACACGACTCCGTTTGCATCTAATTTTTTTTTATAAACCCATTTGGTTCCTATTATGGTTTGATTACTAGGTGGAGGGACAAGTGTCCAAACATCATTAGAAACAAATTGATTTAGTTCTTCTTGCATAGCCATTACCCAACTCTCATCTTTTATGGCTTCTTGTGTATTCTTAGGTTCTAAGGTTGAAACGAAACAAAACAAGTTACTTTGGTTTTGAACTTGAGACCTTAATGTTCGTTCGTTTAGTTTTCCTATGACTTTATCTACAGGGTGATCTTTGGACTCTTTAATGTTTATTATTTCATCACTTAGAGGTTCTTCTTCTTCACTTATCTTTTTCTTTATTACTATAGCTTCACTTTCTATAATCTCGTCATCTATAAGAGGTGGAGAGGGTTTGGGTGGACTTTCATCAAATTTTATATTTAATGACTCTTCTACCTTCATTGTTTCTTTGTTTAATATGACGTAAGCTTTGCTATTTGGCGAGTAACCTAAAAAGATACCTTTACCGATGATTCTACTTTTGCTATTTCCAAACACCACATTACCTCCATTGAAGGATTCATATGTGGAGAATAGATCCCTATTGCCGGTCATGTGCCTCGTGCACCCGCTATCCTTGACACATTCATCGGGGTCTAGGTCGACCTTTAAGCACACCTAAAACAATAATAAACTCAAAAGTTTGGTCCCCATTTGTTCATGGGTCCATTAGTGTTAAACATTCCATTCATGTTAGACATATATGGATAAGATGAGTATGCATTCCATGGAGCAAAGTTTTGAAAATGAAAACCGTTTTGCATGTTTGGATTCCATCCCATTTGATGGTTACTTTTTGGGTAAATGTTATTAGGTCTCCTAAATGAATTAGGTTTTGAAAAAGATGGAGCTTTGTTTATTGCAAAAGTAGGATTATATTTTGGAGGTGGTTGTCTAGTAACTATAACAAACTCAGTTCTAGATGAGGAGACTACGTTATTGCTACTGTTTGCTGCAGCAGATCCACAGATCCCTTTCTGTACACTAGCCGGTTCCCTTTTTAGGGGATCCGTAGGATCCGCCACAACAGTGGCTGGTTTTTCTAGTTCCTTAACAAATTTTGTTTCTTTACTTTTACTAGTTGATGGATCAAGTTGTTGACTACATAGACCCTTTTGATTGTTACCGGTTTTAACACCTTCCAGTATTGTATCTAAAGTGTTCGTACTCATTCTAGCAATTTTAGAATCTAAGTTATCCACTAGTGTTTGAAGTTGAACGCAAAGTTCACATTCACCACTTGCTATTTTACCCTTTTCTAAACGTTTTAGTTTTGCTTTTAATTCTATGACTTCTTTATCTAAACATTGATTTTGACTCTTTAAAAGCTTGTTTTTGTTAATTAGTTTTAAGCTAATATTGCATAGTTTGTCATATTCATTATGCAATGAGTCGTCATCGAGTGATGAACTACTATAGTATTCGTGACATACCTCGTCATTTGCCATGAGACAAATTTCTTCATCCTCCTCGTCGCTCATTCCCCATGTGCCGCTCACGAACGCCTTTTGATCATCCCGTTTGGGACACTTACTAATAAAGTGGTTTGGGTCCCCACATTTAAAGCAAGTACGATCATCCTTTGGTTTCTCGTCCTCTTTGGTTTTCCGAAAGCCTTTCTTATCGTCATACGGTTGTTTGACGTATCTTCCCTTTCTTCTAAAGAACTTTTTAAAGTCCCTTACCGCCATAGCGTACTCTTCGTCGTCACTACTCGAAGAGGAGTTCTCCTCATCGCTCGTAGCCTTTTTGGCTTTAAGGGCAAGAGATTTGTGTTTCTCTTTCACCTTTGAAGCTTCGGAATCTTTAGCAAGGACAAGCTCGTAGACTTTCAGGTTGCCTATGAGTTCATCGAGGGTGAGAATTGTCAAATCTTTTGACTCTTCGATCGCCGTCACCTTGGATCTCCACTTCGATGGAAGTGCCCTTAGATATCTCCTAACATGATTACGGCTAGAAAAAGATTCATCAAGTGCTTGTAAAGATGTAATAATAGTATTAAAGTTAGCAAATGAATGATCTATAGTTTCCTCATCCGATATTGAAAATTGTTCATATTGTTGAACAAATAAATCAATTTTATTATTTTTAACTTGTTGGTTGCCTTGATGAGTTACAACTAAAGAATTCCAAATTTCTTTAGAGGTTTTAAGCATATAAATTCTTTCGAATTCCTTTTTCGGTAAAGCATTATATAAAACCATTTTTGCTTCACTATTTTTAGAAAGCTTTTTCTTCATTTCATCGTTTAGTTTATCATGAGGTATGTGAACTAAATTTCCTTTATCATCATTTGAGGTAGCCTCAAAATCACCTTCAACAATAATGTACCAAAGATCAATATCTTTAGACTTCACATATGTTTCGAATCTATTTTTCCAATATATAAAACCATTAGTTTCAAGTAGTGGTGGTCGTTGCATAGATTGCCCTTCCTTATAATTTTCAGAACCCATAGTGATCGAAAAGTTTTTAAAATACAATTTTATTTTAAAACTTTTATAAACTTAGCTCTTGATGCCAATTGTGGAAAACTAGAAGGGGGGGGGGGTTGAATAGTTTTGCCGATTTTACGTTAGTTTCAAAAACTTTTAGATTCGTTAATATGTGAGATCTTATGGATGTAGAGAAAGTATAGATCTAATGATAAAGCAAGTAAATAAAGTAAAGCGAAGGGAAAGAAAAGACACAACCGATGTATAGTGGTTCGGCTACAAGGACACCTTCCTTTCCCTACTCCACTCCCCGAGTCACCTACTCGAGAGTTCAAGCACTATGTCAACAAACTCCTTCACTTGGCGGAGAAGCCTTCACAACTTTGCTTACACTTTTTCCGGTACAAAGCTAGATACCGAGTTCGTAACACGATGGACCAAACCAACACGACTATTACACAACAAATATGTGAAATATCAAATACAAGATCTTCGCTACAGAAATCTTGCGGAGTGACAAATCAATCAAGGACCCCTTGCTTGGATGACTTGTAGAATGCTCGTGATCTCGCCTTAGAGAAGGACCTATATGAGGATCACAATAGAAAGAAAGAAGAACAACTCTCTAGATCAAGTGATCTATATGTTAGAAGAGAATGAGAGTGTTTGAGAGATTTAGTAAGAAGAGGGGTGAGTTAGAATGAAGAAATGGCTCTCTATTTATAGGCAAAATTCTTCACTGTTCCCCGGATCCCACGGATCCCTTCCACAAGGGATCCGGCTAGCACAAAGCTAGGGATCCGTGGAACTCTCCTCTTTGCCCATGGGTTTTTTGGTTATGGTTCATGGGTTATGGGTTGGTCCATGGGTTATCTTTAGATTCAATGTATCTAAGTATACATTGTATCTAGTCTTCTTGGGTATGGGTTAAGATCCATGGGTTATGGTCCATGGATTATGGTTTTTACCCATCCTAATAAACTATTACAACAAATGCTCAATTACTACATTTTTGTATTTAAATGGATATATGTAAATGCTTTACAAAAGTAACATGTATCCTTAAAGTTATACTTAAGATAACATTATATTTGTTATCAACAAAACACAAAGAGATCGCAAAATATTAATAAACGTTTTTACGGTTTATTTGTATTAACAAGGTATCTACTTCCATGTGATCCGGTTGTTGTTGATTCCTCATAATCCAAAATGGAACACTTGAGGGTGATGGAGAAAAAGATACGGGTGCTAGTGTTGTTTCAACACCAAGGTTTTGTTGTTGCGCTATTCTCTCAATTAGGGAGAATGTTGGCAATGGTGGAGGGTGAGATGGCCTAGAAGGCAAGTCCTCTAAGTTGTAGAGGCGTGGAGATGAGAATGAAGTGGTGAAGGATATGGCTCTAGGCACTAGGGGTGATGGTTTAGTGGAGATGGGGGTGTTTGTTTTAGGAGGTATAATAGTGTTTGGCAAGGGTAGTTTTGTGGGAACAATCCTTTTGGGGATTGCTTTGATTGGTTGGGTTGGTTAAGAGGGAATTCTAGCGTTTGAGGTTTTAACGGGTGATGATTCGGTTGATGAGATTTCGTGAACAACCAGAGCAAGTTTCTTGGGAGGTCCTTTGGTGGATGAGTTAGCACTAGGAGCTTTCCTCATGATGAAGTGATAAATGGATAGTGAGATAAAGGCTTTTAGTTGCTGAGAAAGAGATTGTGAATGGTGACTTGGAAGTACTAACAAAGAGGTTTATAAAAGGGAAGGATTTAGTAAGTGAATTTAAAGCTTAAGCCACTAAGATCCTTCAAAATGCAATGATTTGCATGCATAAGAGCCAACTACAAAGTTGCACTGATCAATGAAGTCAATTAAGACAATGTGGAGTGTTCAAGTTAGCAAGGAAAGCTTGAAATGATTGTTTTAGCTGGGATTAGCTCTGTCTGTGCAGCCGGTTCCCACGGTTCCCTCAAATGAGAGATCCGTCTAGGCTAAACCTAGGGATCCGACTCTCAACAGACAAGGAAAGGGAAAATGATTTTTTGTAAGGTCTAGTACCTACACATCTTTGAGTTTTACAGTCTTCTTAGGTGTCTTAAATGATAAGGGATTTAGATGATCAAGTGAAATGAGTGAGGGTAGCTAATGATTGTCTTTTATGGAAGAAAATGAGGTTTTCATAAGTACCAATGGGTGATCAAAGATGACACTAATAAATTTGAGAGTGTTAAGTGGGTTAAATGATCCTAGAGATCAGATGGTAACTTAAGAGAAATTTGGGAAATTCCCTAAAAATCATAAAAAATGAAAAACTAGTTTTTAGCCTATTTTGTGGTAAGGAAGACTAAAATCAATTTACTAAAATTGAGAGAAATATCATACTAGGTGTTTTGAGATGTGTGGAACAATGTGTGAGCATTGGAGCGGAAATGTGGTGAGTTTTGATGAAACGATAAATCAAAAATACTTTGAAAGTGATCCTAAGTTATCTATAAGTGGATGTGAGACCTACTGAGCTTGAGGAAGACTTAAGTGATCCTAAAGTATCATGTTTAACTAGTATAATATGGTCTAGAGGACTGGATTGAAGTGTGGAAGTCTGCAAGTCCATTTATGTCTGCCCGGATCCCACAGATCCCTTATAGGAGGAATCTGACTAGTTATAACTGAGGGATCTGGCATTCTGAGACAGAATACTCCACATAAAGTATGCAACATTTTGTTCTAGGTATCGCATACTAAAACTAGTGATTTCTACTGGAAACAAACATCAATACAAGAAAAAGTACAATATATATCACACACAATCCACAACTAAAGGTGAGTAATCATAGTAAAATCCAAACATACGAGTAATAAAGTAAGTCTAGAAGGAGCATACAATGTTTGATAATTATAAAATATTCAAAATAACCATAAAGAAATTCATGAATCCTAATGTCTCTTTCGTCAATCTCTTCATTTCTTCTTCTCTCTCAAATTCAGGATGAAATGAGTTAAGCATTTGAACATCCATTTAGTTTGCTTGAATTCTTCAGACTCATTTGGAAGAGTGGGAAGTTGCTCATAGAACTCCATGGGGTCGATTTTATAATTAGAGACGGGATCGACTTCAACTTCTTCATCTTCATCCGAAGAGTCCGAGAGAGCGCGAGGTCTTTTCCCATTGATCATGAGCTGTTTGGAGGGTTGCTTGGTAAAAGGTACCATAACATGGTTGGTAAGGAAATGATCATCAGAAATAGGAGATGTTTGCATTGTGATAACAAATTCACGGAGTAGTATTAGGAGCATACCATAGGGAAGTACCATGTTATTGACTTTGAACACACCTACCATTCTTTTAACCATGTAATAAGTAAGGTTGAAAGGTATTTGGTGGATGAGTAATAGATCATTTGAACAAGACAAGCATTGGGATGGTCTTCGTTTCCAACCAAGCAAATGACATTTTCTCTAAGGATTTCTTCCCACTTTTTGTAGGCGGGAAATATTTCAGAGAGTTCCATTTGGAAGGGATCACGATGGATGAGTTCTTTGTTGCGGTTGAGACGAGATTGGCCGGCTCTTTTCTTGAAGATGGTGTCTCGAACAAGTATGGGGTCATCGAGAGGAGTGTGATAGATAGGTTTGGAGTCTAGTGCGAAGGATTGAGCGGCTATTGACCAATCTTGGGAATACATACAAACTCCTTCACATGGTATGCAAAGGATTTGTACGAATGTATTAAGGGGTAAGGTAATGCTTTGGTTGTTTATAATGAAAGCGATTGAAATACTTTCATCATTGTTTCGAACAATCCTAACACTCTTGTAAAATTCAAAGATAAAGACCGGACAAATTTGTTCATCAATTTCTAAGAGACAATCAAATTTGATTGCCAAAAAGACTTGATGAATGTCGGTGTTTTCAAGGAAACATTCCTTAACTACACGACCTTCGTGGATAAGTCGTTTTTCAAGCTTTCTGAAGATTTTGCGATTGAGTTTTGATAGCTCTTCTTTCTGATAGTATCTAGAAAGGTAGTGAACGGTGTCATGGTGATCTTGTTGGGTAGCTTTAGGCATGATTGATCCTAGAAAACAAATATTCCAATTAGGTAAAATTTGTTAAGATGGGTTTATGGTTTTGATTTTGTTAATACAAATAAGTTGTAAAAACGTTTATTAATATTTTACGATCTTCTAATGTTTTGTCTATAACAAATGTAAAATCATTTTAACGAAACAAATAAAATATGTAAATAGTTTGAGCCAATAGTTTACTAACACACTTACATTCTCATATAAAACACTAAACAAGTAATAGTGTTTACAACTTATAGAAATGCATATGTATAACAACTAGTGTTTACATAATATATGTATACTTAGTATATATCGTAATGGGTAATGTAAATGGGTAAAAATCTAAGTAGTTGACCCATTGATTTGACACATTGAATGTAGTTGCGTAAAACCCAAAGTCCATACCCATGGAGCATGATTCATAACCCATGACCCATTGCATGACATCATGCAAGAAGTCATGGTTGGGTATTATCCATGGATCATGATCCAAGACCCATGACCTAATATCTAGATACATTGTATCTTGGAGGCCACTCAAGGCTCATACCCATGACCCATGATCCATGACCCATAACTCAAATAGGAGGAGCGTCCTACGGATCCCCAGAAATACACAAGACGGATCCCTCATGTAAGGGATCCGGGGAACAGTAGCCTATTTTTTCCTATAAATGGTGAGGCATTTCTTCATTGTAACTCACCCCTTTTACACATACTTTCTCTTAGTATTGTAAACTCTCTAACCTCAGATCCAAAGGATCTTTCTATGTAGTTTTGTGTTTGTGTGATTCTCTAGGTTCCTCTTAAAGGCGAGATCACCACCTCTTGAAGTCGAGCAAGCTCAAGTCCATGGGTTGCCAAGCTTCGTCATCATCAAGACTACTGAAGTTCTCTTGTTGATAGTTCTTTCTTCCTCTTTAGAAGTGTTGTGTTGAAGGCATAGGTGAAAGATGCCAAAAGGGTCAAGTCGAAGGCATTAGTGAAAGGTGCCGAAGGGTCAAGCATAAGGCATTAGTGAAAGGTGTCGAAGGTCCGTGTCACTGGTATTAGTGAAGGGTGCCGAAGGTCCGTGTCAAAAGCATTAGTGAAAGGTGCCAAAGGTCCAAGTCGAAGGCATTAGTGAAAGGTGCCAAAGTGTCGTGTCAAAGGCATTAGTGAAAGATGCCGAAGGGTCGTGTCAAAGGCATTAGTGAAAGGTGCCAATGTTGTATAATCGATATGGTGCATCGATGTACAAGATAGATTAGTTTGGGATAAAGGATATTGATATCCTTGATAATGTCATAATAAGGAGTAGGTCTCCTTTGGGATAGTTGTGTAGTGTTGGGTAGTAGTTCCTCCTTTGTAATGGAACTCGGTATCTAGCTTTGTACCGGATAAAGTGTAGGCGATGTTGTGATAGGTTTGGTTCTACCTCGTGGAAGAACTCGGTGTCTAGCCTTGTACCGGAAAAAGACTAGGCGACATTGTGAAGGCTTCTCCGCCACATTAAGGAGCTTGTGTTGTGTAGTGCTTACGAACTCTCGAGTAGGTGATTCGGGGAGTGGAGTAGGGCAAGGAAGGTGTCCTTGTAGCCGAACCACTATAAATACTCGTGTTGTGGTTTTGTATTCCTTACCCTTTATCTTTGCATTACTTATTTATATGCTTATCTATCAACATCCAACACACACATTAAATAGATTGACATAAGTCGATCTAAATAGTTTAAAACGAAGTTATAATAGGCAAAACTATTCAACCCCCATTCTAGTTTTCCACATATTTGTATTAACAATGTTGTTTTGAAAAGTTTTAATTATATAGAACCTTTTTGTAATGAAACCAATTTTATAATACCTAAGTTCTTCAATTGGTGATAAATCTTATCTTAATTAAAGAAAAAATCTAAAACCATAAACCCTAGGATGATGATCAATAGAACATATGAGTGTAATTACTTACAATAATGTTCAAGAATGAGTTGCTTGAGAGTATGTAGCCCTATGGAGATTGAAGCAGAGATTAGGTAGTTTTTGTGTTTTTAGGAAGAGGGAAAAATGGATTATTTTGGGTTTTGAAAAGTGTATAGCTGATGTCTGTGACACGGTTCCCTCGGATCCCTTGTACTAGGGATCCGGCTAGTACAACTTGTGGGATCCGGTTATGCAGACAGAAAATGAAATGTTTGGAGTTTATTCTTTTTACTTGTAATAAGTTATACCATAACTCATTTTGAAAGAGAACTCGTAGAATGAGGTTCCTAATTGAATAGACGTTTGGCCAAGGTGTTTTGACGGGAAGGAAGATTGTTTATCGATTATTAACTATCAAAGGTGATGACGACATAGGTTTGATAATCTTTAGTAATTTTTAAGAGAAACAAAAAGGAATACTATTCCCGATGATGAGTAAGTATGGAAAGTAGTGAAGAGAGACTTTTCAGAGACTTGCGACTATTAAAGTTTAAAGTCCTAATTCATGCGTTTATATAGTTTAATATGCATGGTTTTTATCATAAAAGAAAGACACATATCATCATATAAGAATACTATAAGGATAGATCAACTAGTTGTAGGTAAGGGAACATACCTCTAAACTCTTTTTATGGTTTTTAGAAACCATCGACCCGAAATACTTCATGAGCTTTTAAAGTAACCCATTTTACTTAGTAAAAGTACGTTGTGATTACTTTTGGGTTTTTCTTTGAGTGTTGGCTTCATTTATCTTTGGATAGAAATGAAGTCTTTGGAGGAGTCCTAGCAAGAAGATTTCTTAAGAAGAAAATGTTAGAAAGATCTATCACTATCCAACATTAAAAAAATTGTTTTAAGAGATTTCCTTCTTTGTAGTTTTTAATCATACACGGATCGTATCAAGTTTATAAAGTACAATATACTCTAAGAAACTTGGTAACAAAGCTCTGGTACCAATTGTGGAAAACTAGAAGGGGGGTTGAATAGTTTTACCGATTAAAACTTCGTTTTAAACTATTTAGATTGACTTATGTCAATCTATTTGATATGTGTGTTGGATGATGATAGATAAGCATATAAATAAGTAATGCAAAGATAAAGAGTAAGAGACACAAAACCACAACACGAGTATTTATAATGGTTCGGCTACAAGGACACCTTCCTTGCCCTACTCCACTCCCCGAGTTCCCCACTCGAGAGTTCGTAAGCACTACACAACACAAGCTCCTTAATGTGGCGGAGAAGCCTTCACAACGTCGCCTACTCTTTATCTGGTACAAGGCTAGACACTGGGTTCTTCCACAAGGTAGAACCAAACCTATCACAACGTCGCCTATACTTTATCCGGTACAAGGCTAGATACTGAGTTCTTCCACGAGGTAGAACCAAACCTATCACGACGTCGCCTACACTTTATCTGGTACAAGGCTAGATACCGAGTTCTATTACAAAGGAGAAACTACTACCCAACACTACACAACCAAACCAAAGGAGACACACTCCTTATTACAACATCAGCAAGTGTATCAATAGGGAAAATGACGCAAATAGACCACGCGCCCTCAGGCTAATCACTTTCCGAACCACTTTTTTTTATTTGAAAATGGACCGAGGGCAACCGCTATCATTGGGCAACTCATCCACATTGCGACAAGTGTCCCGTATGTGTAAGATATTGTTTTTTAGGCAACTAAATAGCGCTGGGCAACGTATTTTTAAAAAAAAGATTTTTGGTCATTTTACATAACATAAATAAAATATTCTATATACTAAAGATTGTAAAACTGTGTTCCTAAAACATATTTTTCATACTACTGTTTCTTCTTCTCATAATACTGCTTCTTCATTCAAACACACACACACGACTCCATTAAAGCCTCATCTACACAAATTCAAGTTTCAGTTTGAATCTACAATTCGATTTTCACCCATTCAAAATCACTCTCCTTGATATAGTCTGATTCAAAACAAAATAAAGAAAATATTTATGTTACATCACTCTGCCAATCATTTGTGCTTTGTCAACAATCAACATCTTTAGCTGGTAAGTAGCGATTTAATTCAAATACTTAGGGTTTTGAATTATTATTTAAAGTAATTGTTTTGCTTTGCTTAAAATATATGATATATTTCCATTGATTATGTTAAAATAATTTCTTTTAATGAAAACCCTAAAAACTAATTTGGGGAAAATCAGTTTGATCAATTACTTGGCTATAATTCGTCTGCTATTGTATTCAACTATCAATAATCAAAGAAAATGTGGATTAGAAGTGGAGCCAATGGGTCATTTTGGTATGTTTTTATACTCTTACAACTACAACGCAATTCTAATGTTTTAATATTTCAAACCAACCATGGGAAGTTGCAAAACCATATCACAAATATATTTGAATCCAATTTGCTATACTTCTACTGTACATATATTTATTGTTGGCCGATTGCTTATTGTTATTGTAGATGTGATTGGTGAAGTCGTTGTGAGATGAGTTTGATAACTATGACAAGAATGACACTCTGCGAAAGATGAAACCTCTTGCGCTCATTGATATCGAGTAAGTTTTGGTTACTATCAATAAGTATACGTATCATTATATAAGTGGTAACCTTGAAAGATTGATAGATGAACCACACCGGTATATACGCACCAATATCCTATCATTACTTTATATAAGTCGGACCGACCAATTAGTTTTTATTCAAGTTCTTGGTTTAAGCTTATGCTCATTAGCTGATAACATGTCTGCATACATATGTAGTTATCGTTGAGGATATAAAGTTGGTACTCATTGACAAATAACATGTGTGGTTGGTTAAAAGTTTAGATTTTATATTAGAATATAATGGTAACTGTTAATATTGATATATGCACTTTGATTATGTGAAAAATAACAACTTAACTTATGGTTATTAATTACTAATTATTAATAATGGTTATCGGTAAGGATCTTGATTGCACCTTTATAACTTGATTGATGATTGTAGGGGAACGAACTTAAATGCGTGTAATGATGTGGGTTTAATTATTGTTGTCTTTCAACTTGCCATGATTAAGAAGTGAAACACTAAATAATGATTAGTAATACGTCTATATACTCTTTCTCCGTGTCCTGACATTTTTGTTTTTTAGATTCACACAAATATATCATTTCAATTCTATAGGGAATATGACCGTTCAAAATGGGTATTGGGGTATGAAGTTGTTCCTTTTTTATGAATAATAAAATGTCTTGAATGATAATTTAAAGGATATTGAAGAGTTTAAGAAAATATCTTGAATGAATAAGAAAATGGTTGAAGATTACCATTATTGTGGCTGCCAGAGGCGTTCATAAGTTGTCGCCCATCAATAGTAGTGCTCAATTGAAGGAAGCGTTGCAAAAGCTGGCTTCTATCCCTTCAAGCAGAATCATGGTAAGACCTATATACAAACTGCACTATCTAGATCTGGAAGAGTCATAGTCTTGCAGATTTGATAATTGGCAATTGAATACTAAAGCTCATGATTTGTTTCAAAAAGCCCCAAAGGCATGCCTTTGAAAGAAAATGTGTAGCAAGGTTCTTATTGATAACTTAAATTCTTCATTTTTAGGTATCTGATTCACTTGATGAGGTTATTGGATCAGAGATAGTAGCCTTTCAGTTGATGATATCAAGGACACTTACAAGGTAAGAGGAGTCAGCCTTTCTAATCACTTTTATGTTTTAAATCTTAGTGTGCTTCTCTTCAACTGTAATTATTATTTTTGTTTAGGGTGCAAGAGTACCGCCACAATGGAAGGTGTTCCAAACAATCATATATCTAGAACGGGTGAGCTCTTTTACTTAACTGGATTGTAAGGTCAAAAGTTGATACCATGACAAGCTTTGGCATTGCCAGAAGTTACCTAGAATCATTTTTTTAATTGTAGGATGAAGGCCTCCATGGTTTCGCCCCTTTTGATTTTGATGGATGTCTTGCAAAAACATCAGTTCAAAGGTACCTCTAGTTTTAATCTTTAGATGCTTGTAATGGCTTGTATAAACACACTTCCAATCTACAAAACTGTGCTGGTTGGGTGAACATCTGGTATGGACTGGGTTGACCCAGAACAAGTTTTGTCCAATTTGTTAGTTCATATTTCTACACAATTCTTTTGATTTTTTAAATTAATTTATCTGTTAAATAAACTGCAGCAAGAAAGATTGTGCTAAATATGATTATTAGAACTTAATACTTACAGTTATTATTTGAATTAATGAATAAACAGTATAGGAGGTTGTGTGCTTAAAAATACACTTTGGGCGGCTTTTGACCCATATGACCCGTTTCCTTTTTAGCTAGTTTGTGACCCATATGACCGGTCCACTGGCTACCACTAGGGCAATACACCAATGGTGACATGTTATTTCAGAATTCTGGTTTGTAACTTCCCTTTATTTCAGAATTCAATACCAAAGAAGTTGCAGAGCCTGTACAATGATGGCTACAAACTGGTTTGCAACTTCCCTTTATTTCAGAATTCTGATGTGTTTTAGTGTCAGCAATATTATCTCTTTATGGTGTAGGTTATCTTCACAAATGAGGCAAATATTGAGCGTTGGAAGAACAAGCGACAGGTAGCTGTGGATTCTAAGATAAAAGCTTGTGGATGTCCCATTTCAGGTGGGTTGGGTCGTCAACCTGTTAAACTTTCTTCTTTGATAAATTGAAAACACAACTTACGCAAAAATTTCTTTACAGGTTTTCATTGCGTGTGGTGTGAATAAAGGTCAAGAAGTGGACCCTTTTCGCAAACCACAACCTGGAATGTGGCGCATTATGGAACAACATTTTAACTTTGGAATTCCAGTTGACTTCAGCAAAGTAGACACCCGCTTGCTTCCAACTGTACTTCTTATTGGCCGCCCCAATGTTCACAAGTCTGCATTATTTAATTGGTAAGCTATTGTTATATACGTGTTCTTCATACTTCAAATTTTTTCATGTTTGGTGTTCTTCATCTTTCCCATTCTTTACCCCATAACCCCTTACCATGCATGCCCTCACTAACAGACAGTAAAGTTACATGCCTCATCTGAGACACTTCTACCCCATATCAATATATGACACAGACATGTCTCCTTTTTTCACATGAAAGTATTTTTTTATCCATTTTATGAATTACTTTCATAAATCAGTAATTGGACAGTGGATTATCTAATTGTCACGAGTTAAGAAACCACAATCATATGCAAATACAATCTCCTGCACAACCTTTATTACAATTAATTAAGTAGTCAAAATCATATAATTGCATTTAAAACGCATATCCAAACACCTCTCATCACAAGACAATACGTAGTACATACTTATATTTTTATGCTTGTTACTACTTGGCAGACAAATAATACAAGAAGATGAAGTGATAACGATAAATAGCCAGGATGGAAGAAAGGAACAAAGGTAACCTTTGACGGTATGGGAAACGAGAACCCAGGAAATTATGCAGCCGACATTACATTTGTGATTGATGAAAAAATACATCCTATTTTCAAAAGAAATGGGGACGACTTGGAAGTAACGTTGAACTTCCTTTAGTGAACGCCTTGACTGGTTGCACACTTACCATACCTTTTCTAGACGGGCACGAATCATGTTTGATAATTGATGACATAATTACCCCTGGCTACAGAAAAACCATCGAAGGACAAGGCATGAAGTTTCCCAAAAAGAAGAAACAAGAGGAAACTTGAATATCAAATTCTCAGTTCGGTTTCCACAGCATTTGACAGAAGAAAAACGAACATAATAGTTTAATATCTTACAAAATTCATGCTAATTTCATTTAGATCATCAGTTTCAAAAAGAAACATTTTCCAAGAAGCTTGTATTAAATTAAAGCACTCATATACTTTTTGTTTGTAACTGTAACCATGATGTACAGATGTAGAGTTAATGGAAACTTTGTTCATAGGGTTTTGCAAGTTGCAGATTTACAATTAGGAAAAGCCAAAAAGAGAGCGAATGATGCCAAATACACTGCCATCTAAAAGAGCCTTGAGGAGCCTAAGCTTGCCTGGTGTGTATGGTGGGTACCTTGCTTGTGCATCTCCCATAAAACTTCTGTACATAACGGCTTTCTTATGACTAAAAGCATCAAATGAAAATTTTCCATGGTATGCCCCACTTAGTTGATATGTGAATCGGGACAGAGCAATTCGCGTTCCACTTAGTTCCGATTCACGTTCCAATTAAAAACGATTCGCGTTCCATTCATATTGGATTTGCGATTCAGTTGCATTAATCAGAATTTCAAATATTTACTTTCATTTATAGACTACATATATTTCTAGGTAATATACTTTGAATATATAGTTATTTTGAATATTTGATTTTGATTTTGATTTTGATTTTTTTTAACAAGATACTGTGAGTTGCCAAAAAGTTATGGCAGATTGACATAATACATTATATATAGATTAATAACCTTCACAATTCATAATTTCATATCATTCTCAATACAAATTTCACTCCCTGCCATTAGCAAATAGTTGTAAGAAAGGTGTTTGGTAAAACAAGGATTGATGGTGCTTGATTAAAATATAATTTTTTATATTTTTATTATCTTTTGGATATTGATTATGCTTTTTTAAATGAGAAAATTTTTAAAATGAACGATTTCATGTGCTAGTTTACAAATTTGAACCACGCTTATATTTTTTTCGAAAATGAACTTCGAAATATGATCCGTTAGATTCATTAGTACATAACTTTTTAACCATACACGTGTATTGTTTTCGATGTAGGCGAGTGTTGAGCGAGTATAAAAGCTAAGCTTGTGGGCGAGCTGCTGGGCGAGGGGCTGGGCGAGGGAAGCTGCTGTTGGGCGAGGGGCTAGGCGAGGGAAGCTGCTGATGCGAGGAAAGAAGATGAGCTGTTGGGCGTGGGAAGAGATGCTGGGCGTGGGAAGCATGCAGTCAAATAAGAAACACTAATAAAGTAATTATATGAAGTATATGTTGGGAATTCATATTGATTAAACCATCAATACCACGAGTACGCAGCGGATGGATCTATGTTTAATGTTATGAATTAAAACACATAAATTAAAACACATAATAATACTAACCTCGAATCTATTGAAAAATAGATAAACACCGGATCTTGATGTTGCACCACGAAACACCAAATCAACTATAATAAGTTGATCTCTATCAAATGCACACACTACACGTCTAGCAAGAACGTTAGGATGCTAGTGCTTGCTTACGAATTAAACACCAAACACTTGGTTTATTGGAACAACCGATTGTATTATATTGACTGTAAAGAATGTGTCGTGTAAAATATTGATCTTATGATCTCTGTATATCATCCGTCAAATGGCAAGGCAATATATATATATTAACATAGTGACTTTTTGAACAAGTTAGACACAATCTATTATTTATTTAACAATATCCTTTTTGTCTAAACTTTGGAACAAGTTACACACGATCATCTATTCATTTACCAATATTCTTTTGTCCAAACAAAATATCATCTCCACATTTATAATATACGGCTTGTCCAATTCTTAATGAGTTAATCCGGCTCATGTGAGCTATCATATAATTATTAGTACATTACAAATAATTAATTTTGCCCGCTAGTTAAAACAAGCGTCTAACGGTTAACTATTAAATAATTTCGTAAACATTACTTAATATAATTAATACATCTAATATATTAATTACATTAACTAAAACGTTCTCTAAGTATATACGTGTGTGCCCCGATAGGCTCACGTAATTTCTAGCCGTATAACTATTGATTTGATGTACGCATAACCAACAGCTCCCACTTGCGATCGTCACAATCAATAATGTATACTAACAATGCTAAGTGTCTAGCAACACCGCATTGCTCCCAGAAATACATGAGTGTGGTTTCATAAAACAACTAGGTAAATGGTTTACAATTTTAAATTATCCTTTTGTTTCAGATACTTATTGAACTATGGATATGGATCAAAGTCATTCCATATTGTTCAATTATTCTGTTTCTCGTTTTAGAAATTAATCAAGATTACCAAACGTAAAACAAGAATCATCTTGATTTACACTTTGGGCACGGCCATGCAAACATCTGATTAATTCAGCGAGGGGCCCGGTAGTATCATACTCCAGAAGACAAGTGGAGGAACAAATTCTATTTTGACTACACGTGTCATTCATGCGCTTCAACCAACTTCTGAGAATAGCCTTTATAACCACCTTGTTCAGGATAGCGTTTGACTATAGTCAAGAAGAAAGATCCACACATGCAAGACCTGCTTGCATCTCAAGTCAGAGGACAAATAAAATAACCATTTTCGAGATATCACTTAATGACGCCGATCCATAAAGTGATGACTCGTAGGTTTGGGGAAATCCAATATCCATAGCACGTGGATAACATGTGAGTTTGGCGGACACATCCTTAGTATTCATAGAATATAACCAATATCTCACATTTGCCTTAATTCAACGATACTCCCATATCATTGATCGACAATGGACAATTTAAAGTAATGAATTACTTAAGGATTAAACATGCAAATATAGGACACAATTAATATATGAATGAATAACTCAAGTACCACGTATATTAATCATCAAAATAATAAATGTTTTACATATCCCATTATCCAAATACTAAAATCAAAACAGATTTGCATGAGACTACTAACTGAACGAAGTCCAATACCACTAGCATGCTCAACATGCTTGTTCAAAGGCAACGCCTTAGTAAATGGATCAGCTAAATTGTCATCTGTGTGAACTTTGTTAAGTACTACTTCATTATCTGCGATAACCTCACGGAGATAGTGAACCTTCCTTTTGTAATGCTTGGCGCCTTTCTGAGCTCCAGGCTCGTTGGCAATGGTTAATGCTCCAGTGTTGTCACATAGCATTTCCATAGGTTCTTTATTGGTAGGGACTACTCCAAGCTCATCAATAAACTTCCTTATCCAAATAGCTTCCATTGCAGCTTCTGAAGCAGCAGTGTATTCAGCCTCTGTAGAAGACATCGCAGTGATGCTTTGCTTGGCACTCTTCCAGACTACAGCGCCTCCGTTTAGAACGAAAACGTATCCGGTTTGCGACTTGGTGTCATCCTTGTCGGTCTGCCACCCAGCATCAGTATAACAGGTAACTCTAAGCTCTCTGTTTGGGTCTCCACCGTAAACAAGAAACATATCTTTAGTATATCTGAGATATTTCAGTATGTTCTTCACAGCAGACCAGTGACACTCACCTGGATCTACTTGAAATCGACTTGTTAAGTTCTGAGCGAACGCAACATCAGGTCTAGTGCACCTCACCGCATACATGATGGATCCTACAGCCGAGGCATAAGGAATCCTCTTCATGCGTTCCACCTCTGCAGGTGTTGAGGGTCCTTGAGATTTTCTCAACTCAAGTTTTACTTGCATTGGGGTAGTTCCACGCTTGGAATTCGCCATATTAAATCTTTTTAAGATTTTCTCAATGTATGCACTTTGACAAAGTCCAATCAACCGCTTAGATCTATCTCTGTAGATCTTGATTCCTAGAATATATGCAGCTTCACCTAAATCCTTCATAGAAAAACAATTTCCAAGATAGGCTTTAATAGCTTGTAACATTGGAATGTTGTTTCCCATGATCAATATGTCATCAACATATAAGATTAGGAATGCTACATTACTCCCACTAGCCTTACGGTATACACATGGCTCATCAAGGTTTTGAGTGAAACCATACTTCTTGATCTCCTCATCAAACCTTTTATTCCATTGCCTAGATGCTTGCTTTAATCCATAAATGGATCGTTGTAGCTTGCATACACGGTTAGGATATCGTGGATTGACAAATCCTTCAGGTTGGTCCATGTAAACCTCTTCGGTTAAGTGACCATTTAAGAAGGCAGTTTTGACATCCATTTGCCAAATCTCATAGTCATAGTACGCTGCTATGGCCAAAAGAATCCTAATAGCTTTTATGTCTGCGACAGGCGAGAAGGTTTCCTCATAATCTACACCGTAGGTTTGAGTGTAACCTTTTGCCACAAGACGAGCTTTATAGGTGTGTACCTTTCCATCCATGTCAGTTTTCTTCTTGAAGAGCCACTTGCTACCAACGGTTTTAGCGTTAGGAGGGAGGTCAACTTCAATCCAGACTTCATTGTCTCTCATGGATTTCATTTCCTCGTTCATAGCCTTAAGCCATTTTTCAGATTCACGATCTGCTAATGCAGCTTTATAGTTAGTAGGCTCATTAAGATCCCCTAACTCATGCTCCTCTGAATCGACGTATAAACACATTCGATCAAGTGCACGTATTGTCCTTGAGGACCTACGAACAGGAATGACTTCACTTTCTGGTTCAACACTTTCATGTTCAACCATCTCAGGAAGTTGGCTAGTATTTTCAGAAGGGTGAGTATCTTCTTGAATTTCATCAAGTTCTACGATCCTCCCACTTGCCTCTTGTGAGATGAGACGATTCTCAAAAAACTCAGCAAACCTAGCAACAAATACCTTGTGCTCAGGTGGATAGTAGAAGTAGTAACCCATTGTTTCCTTTGGGTATCCTACAAAGACACACTTAATAGATCTTGGTTCTAGTTTGTCAGGCGTGTCACGTTTCACAAATGCCTCACAACCCCAGACCTTTAAGTAAGACAGATTAGGGACTTTCCCATGCCATAGTTCATATGGTGTCTTTTCAACCTTCTTTGATGGAACCATATTGAGAATGCGTGCAGCAGACTCAAGAGCATAATCCCAAAAGGACATTGGTAGAGTTGTTTGACTCATCATAGATCTTACCATGTTAAGCAGGGTTCGATTCCTTCTCTCAGATACACCATTATGCTGTGGTGTACGTGGAGAAGAGAGTTGTGAGACAATCCCACACTTCTTAAGATGATCAATAAACTCTTGACTCATATACTCGCCTCCACGGTCAGACCGTAAAGCCTTTATGGTCTTTCCAAGTTGATTCTCAACTTCACTTTGAAATACTTTGAAAGTTTCAAAAACTTCATGTTTATGTTTAAGCAGGTAAACATAACCATATCGACTAAAGTCGTCAGTGAAAGTTAAGAAATAGCTGTATCCTTGTTTTGACACAGTTCTAAAAGGGCCACAAACATCAGTATGTATGAGTCCAAGCAGATCTGTAGCTTTCTCCGTTTTATGCGAAAAAGGCTTTTTCGCCATCTTCCCAGACACACAAGATTCACACTTATCAAAAGACTCAAGGTCAGTTGATTTAAGAAGCCCATCGTGTTGCAGCTTCTCAATGCGTTTCTTGTTAATGTGCCCAAGTCGGCAATGCCACAAGAATGTAGAGTCCAAGTTACGCTTGGATCTTTTACTATTAACAGAATACATAGAACAATCATTTGAAACAGAATCATGCATATCAATTTCAAAAATACCATTCCTAGAAACAGCATTAAAATAAAACAAGTTATTCATTGAAACTGAAATACCAATATCCGTAAAACAATGAGTAAAACCCTTGTCTTTCAAAAGTGAAACTGAAACAATACCCCTAGTAATACTAGGAGCATAATGACAATTGTCTAAACAAATTATTAAACCACTAGGAAGTGACAAATCAAAAGTTCCTATAGCTTCAACGGCTGCATGGTTTCCATTTCCCACGTACAGGCTTAAAGCTCCGGGCTTTAGTTTCCTACTTCCCCTGAGACCCTGAGTAGTATTACAGATGTGAGTACCACAACCAGTGTCATATACCCAAGATTTATGAGGAAAAGTATAAAGTTCTATGACGAAGATACCTGATGTGCTAGCATTGCTACCCACATTGTTCTTCTTCTGCATCAACTCGGCTAAATAGGTAGGACAATTCCTCCTCAAGTGTCCAATCTGATGACAATGATGACACTCAGTGTCCTTAGCAGGATGCTCCTTTTTAGGTGGAGGGGGAATCTTGGCCTTGGGGGCATAAGCAAGCTTAGCCTTGCCATTACCACGATTCTTGCCCTGAGCACCGTTATGCGGCTTCTTGTTCTTATTGTTCTTCTGGATCCTTCCTGCTTTTATAGCAAGTACAGCAGGAGCAGCATCTCTTTTAGGAAGCCCTTGTTCGTGCAGCTTAAGCATTGCATGCACTTCATTCACTGTCTTCCCCATGCATTGCATATTATAATTCTGTCTGAATCCAGCAAAGTCCTTGTTCAGAGAGGTAAGAATCATGCTCACTGCAAGGCCAGATGACATGGGGTGACCAAGGCATTCCAGTCGATCTAGATAGCCCTTCATTTTCAGAACATAGGTGCTAACAGATTGACCCTCCTCATGCTTACATGCATGAAAGGCCTGCACAGTCTCAAGGAGTTCATGTTCTGCTTGCTGAGCAAACATGGTCTTCAATTCCTTAAGCATGTTATATGCATCAAAGTGCTCCAGATTCTTTTGAAGTTCTGGAGTCATGCTTATGAGCATAAGACAGCCTATGTCCTTGGATGCTTTAACCCATTGGGCATGAGCAGCAAGGACATCAGCAGGAACCTGCTGATCAGGAGTTGGAGGAACAGGAGTGGCAGGTATGGGATGCTCCACATAGGTTAACTTATCCTCGGCTGTGAGGACGATCCTCAAATTCCGATACCAGTCGAGAAAGTTAGATCCAGTAAGTTTTTCCTTTTCAAGGAAAGACCTGAAGATCGAATTGTTGACGGTTTGATTTGCTGCCATCTACAATAAAACAAAGTTCAAGATTTTAGTATTTTCGATAATTAATTCTTTTACAAATTAACTACCCATGTTTTAATAAATAAAACAATTAATTTACTAAAATACTAAGACCCCCTTGAACTCCCACTCATCACGGTAGTGCTTACTACTCTGGTAAGTCTTGTGGGTACAAGAGGTAGGCGGCGTGCGACAATTACATTACAAGTGCAATTCTTAGATTTATGAGACTTATGGCACTAGAGTACAAGCTGCTAGTGTCATGCATGTTTTGTCTCATCCTATGCCTCGGGATCAAGGATCTCACCCGCTTGACTCGATTAAGTCGTCCAATTAGAGAACATGTGTAAATAACTCTAGGTCTCACGCCAGAAAATAAACACCTTGGGTTGCAATTCACTCACGTCCCACGAAAAGCAAAAGGCAAGTGCAAGTGTTCTCAAACTTGGATGGCATAGACTTAAATTTCAAATAGGGTATCACATAATTTTTGACAAAAACATGTATCAAAAATTGTGTACAAAGAAGCATGCAAACATCTTTGTAGCACAAGTTTGCAAAAAACAATTTTTCAACTTATTTAGGTGTACTAATATCACAGGAAAAGAATGGCCAAGAACCCTATATTGTACTCTACATGAGTCAAAAGACCCAAGTTCTTCCAATAATTCCCACAAATGCCGAAACATGTAGTGGGGCGGGAAAAGGCCATGCAAAACCCTAGATCTTGGTGTTAACCAAAAGATCATTAATAAGAGTACAAAACTTTAGGTATCTTATAGTTAAAGTTTATTAAATCAAACGATATCCATCATGCTATATCCTGGTAGCTTCGAGTAATGATCCACACCCTCAATAGCATGATCGAACCAATGATTTAATCAAATAAAATTTCGATAGTTTATAGTCCGTTTAAGTGTAAAAAAAACAAGTTTTACACATAACACATAACTGGTCACAAGGAATTAAGTGTGTATATTAACAGACAATAATTAAATCTCACGATATCCAGCAAGCTATATCCTGGTAGCTTCGAGTAATGATCCACACCCTCAATAGCTTGATGGAACCCACAATTTAATTAAAACCAAGTTTCGATATAAGTAATTAGTCTGTTTTTATTTCCAAAATCAAAAGCATATATGTAAACAAGTCACAAGGAATAAAACATATAAGCAATTAAAACAGACAGAAGAAGGGGTAGAGGTGAAGACAGACTCTAATGGAAAACAGTAACAAGTAATGCTCCAAAACTCAAGAATGAGTCTTCCCCAATTGGAGAATCTAAGGCTCCCACAAGGTTTTCGAGCTAGGTACCAAGTGGACCACAGACGTCATAGATCATGACCGCGTAAGCCTTAAGATCGGAAAAAGAAAAAGAATAATCCATATTACAATATCTTTTAATTTTTCCTAACCTCTTTTATTAACCATTAATATTAAACAAGATCAAGATTTAATTAAATGACAATAATGCATGTTATTGTCATAACAATTAATATATGTGTTTAATTAGCGTAGCAAGCGACTCTATGTGTAACCCATAACACCAAACGAGATGGCTCGTGATGCCACTATTGGGAATTCATATTGATTAAACCATCAATACCACGAGTACGCAGCGGATGGATCTATGTTTAATGTTATGAATTAAAACACATAAATTAAAACACATAATAATACTAACCTCGAATCTATTGAAAAATAGATAAACACCGGATCTTGATGTTGCACCACGAAACACCAAATCAACTATAATAAGTTGATCTCTATCAAATGCACACACTACACGTCTAGCAAGAACGTTAGGATGCTAGTGCTTGCTTACGAATTAAACACCAAACACTTGGTTTATTGGAACAACCGATTGTATTATATTGACTGTAAAGAATGTGTCGTGTAAAATATTGATCTTATGATCTCTGTATATCATCCGTCAAATGGCAAGGCAATATATATATTAACATAGTGACTTTTTGAACAAGTTAGACACAATCTATTATTTATTTAACAATATCCTTTTTGTCTAAACTTTGGAACAAGTTACACACGATCATCTATTCATTTACCAATATTCTTTTGTCCAAACAAAATATCATCTCCACATTTATAATATACGGCTTGTCCAATTCTTAATGAGTTAATCCGGCTCATGTGAGCTATCATATAATTATTAGTACATTACAAATAATTAATTTTGCCCGCTAGTTAAAACAAGCGTCTAACGGTTAACTATTAAATAATTTCGTAAACATTACTTAATATAATTAATACATCTAATATATTAATTACATTAACTAAAACGTTCTCTAAGTATATACGTGTGTGCCCCGATAGGCTCACGTAATTTCTAGCCGTATAACTATTGATTTGATGTACGCATAACCAACAGTATAGGCCTATAGCGATGCTAGTTGAAGGGTATATTAAATGTGATATATAGTATAATAATGCAAAAAAACAGAAGAGATGCTATATATTAATTGGTTGGTTTGTGGCATGTGGTCACGGTGGCACTTAAAGATGCACATGTTTCACTACTCACACAAATTAAAAAATAAAATGGGCGTGTTAATTTCTTGGGCGAGTAATGTAGGGATGTAGGCGAAAGTTTGATTGTGACATATTTCGTTCATTTCTGTAAAACATGAGAATAAAGTTCATTCCGGTAAATCACTCTCTAAAAGGAACATTTTGGTAATTAAGTTTTTTTAGATTATATTACTAACAAAAAAAATTATTGTGCTTCTTTGAATGAATTATGAGAATATAATAAGTATTATATTATGAATGTTTGGATTTCAAATTTATAATAATATGTTAATTATTGGCTACATGGGTACATCGTACCACATTGTACATCGTACCGAAGCGATCCCGAATGAACCTACCCCGTCGAACCGAATTTTAGGTGCCTAGCGAACTACGATCCCGATCCACGATCCCGTACCGGAGCGATCCCCGTTCCATGTGACTATGGGTTTGATCCGTTGAAGATTAAAATACACCCCGAATCGACCCCAATCTAAATTGAATGGGGTTGAAATTGCCACTTCTTGTGTGTGCCAAAAAGCATGTAAATAAGTGTTTGATGATAACTGTAGAAACTGAAAACTGTTTGGTAGAAGTTGAGTAGTACATGTAAGGTAACATCATTTATAACTACACCACCGGCATATATAGTGCTCACAAACTCCTCCTTGAGCTCCTTCTTGTTGGTAAACACGTATGCTGCAAGTGGCTTTGACCTTGAGTTAATAAAATCTATGGCATCTTTAACTTTTTCAACCTACAAAAACCAAAAGAAAGATCAGTGACACGATTAAGTTTAAAAATACTGAACAAAATGTCAATATTTACCGTAACTAAAGGAAGTATAGGTCCAAATATCTCCTCGTTCATAATCAGGGAGTCTTCGGGGGCATCCAGCACAATGGTTGGAGCGATTTTTCTGAAACAACAATAAGACGGTTAACTCTACTAATCCTGCAGCATTTTTTTGCACTATTGTGTTAAAAACTTGATGCAAATTTCGTAAGTCGGTCTTTTTTTACTAGCAGGGTAGATCCCAAACTCTTGTTTTTGTTGTGACAGGAAAACCACTTGAAACGACCTAAAAAGGTACAATACATGATGCAGAGTTCATTGACACCAATAAAAGAAGAAAAAACGTACAAAACTCAAATGAACAAAACAAATAGAATGACAAAGTGAATAACTGAAGAGTACAATAACCCCACAGTTCATTAACCTTTTAAATATATAAAATAAAATGACATTGCAGGTTATATATGCCTAAAAGATAAACTTTGGCAAGTTTCGACCCCGTTTTGTGTTTAGCTATTTTTTATTTACCAAATTGACTTCTTAAATATGAAATATGGCCCGAATAGACCCATTTACATGGCTTTGGATTGGCTGCTCTAAGAACAATGAATTAAACGAGTTGTTAGCATGAAGAAAAGAAAACTTATAGGCTGCTCTTGTCTGTTTGACCTCCATGAATTATCTTTGAAGAAACTTTATCATCATCCAATAGATTTGTCAACAGTGTAAAATGATTGGAGTTAACAACTCGAGAGATATCTGGTGAGTTTATAGGTTCTTCCCTGAAAAACTTGACCAACTAATGTTTCATAGCGTCTAACTCTAGAAGTGATATCAAAATTCATATTCATATCCATTTTTCAAGGATCTAGTTCCTTAAACAAAAGCAGACGTACCAACACCGGAGCATAAATTTTCGTTGTTATAATGTAATCGGGAGCTACACATGCTTGTCCATTGTTGGTTCCCCACTTACCTGATACTATACGCCATGCTGTCACCTATAAAACACATGATATATGATCATAAGTACCATGTAGATGGTATGTGTGGCAAAACGGACGGGTCGTGTAACATGATTTATGTGTGAGATCAAAATGATTCGGGTCAGACTGCAATGACCTGCCAACATTTTTTTAACAGTCTTTTTTGGTTTTTGTTAAAAAATTTGATATGCACAAATTAACCAGTTCGACCCTTTATCAAAGACAAGTCAACCCATATTAACCGATTATCATATGAATGGGTTGAAATTGCTCCTTACTGTAAGATCAATTTATGAATCAACCAAAACTGGACATTTGCCTCCAAGTTCCAAAACGACAGGTGTCAGATGCTTTGCAGCAGCAGCCATGACGACTCGCGCCACTCTCCCGTACCCTGCAAGGTTGCAGTGTCGGTTATTCAATAAATATTATTGTTTAAGCAATAATTGTCAAGGATACAAGATTAGTGTCTGGATATGCTTCTTCTTTTTTGAAGTTTTAAAATTAGATAACTAAAGTTGTTTAGAGTGTTTGACTGACTCAGCTAAAACAAACACTGCAATAGGTTATCAAAGACTATAAAACACAATAAAAAGTTACACTTTCAAAACCAATGCCAAATAACCCTTAAATTAACAGTGTCAGACTTCACAATTACATTGTAGCGTAACGTTAAACTAGAAACATTTTTCAGAGAACATGTTGACTGTCGAATGTTAAAACACAACTTCCAACAGCAACAAAACATCGACCTAATAACAGTTTGTAATGGCCATAGTGCGCAAAACAGTAGGATTTTGGAACGTAAGAAAAAGAAAAGAAAAAAAAAATATACATGTATAGAATATTTTATCCCATTTTTGCTCCAAGAGTGCAGATGTTTCAGCAACAGCACCTTCAACAACTTTTATTGCCGAGTTATCCAGATATTCTGCAAAAAGTTTTGCCAGCAATGAAGACATGGTCGGAGAAATTTCTGAGGGCTTCAAAACTACAACATTTCCTGCTGCAATTGCTCCTATGACTGGATCAACAGATAATACTGCAGACAAATATATAGATTAGTAAACCAATAAACGTGTTTCAACTCCAGGTGCACAAATTACTACTAAGTGTTGTTTTTCATGTTATTTTCATACATAATGGGTAGTTTCATGCTGATATGACCAATACAACACCCAAGGGTTCCGAGACTATTTCTGCTGATGAAGGAAAAGTGCCTATATTGGTTTTCGCCTGCAAAGAATTATTACAAATGTGCATTATATAATACCATGTTAAGGGTTCAAACTTTAAAGGATATCAAACAAAAAGTAAACCAGAAACAACCTGTTGCTGATCACGTAATGCTCTTGCAAAGAAGATATATGCAGTGTGTATAACCCAATCTTGTTCAAAATTTCCTACTGGAACCTGTTCAGGTTAAACCATATTAAGGTGAACATAAAAACAGAAATGTAAATCATTTACAAACATGAACCGGAATTACTTCGTGATAATCCACCATTTTTCGATTTATTATTTTTAAAACCATATAACTTAGATGCCAAACCCTATGAATCCCTCCACATATTTAGTCCCTTTGTTCTTTCCTCAAGTGCAGCTTCTATAGCTGGTCGATGTTTGTTTCTCAATTCTCGTAATCTCTCCTCATTGACATTCTGATAACCCATGCAAGCTGTAAACACAAGTTGACTGCTATCAAATGTAGATCCAGCTAGTGACTGCAGCAGTGTAACAGCATCTCCCGCATCCTTAGTTGTCACTAATGCACGTCCTACACAAAACTGAACAAACTTAAATAAAATAGTCAAAAACATAAAAAATATTTAGAGGAATGAAATAGAGAGATTACACAGTACCATTTAACTCCATCAAAGCAAGAGCTGTTCGGAAAAGCATGACACGATTCCCTTGAAATAGAAGTACATCCCAGACCCGCAAAACTGAAATTTATATATGTGAGAGATATATAAGAACTGTTACTAGTAAAAAGATTAAATGGATTATGAGTAATGGAATGAAAACACTGACCACTTTCCCAGGGAAGCATATTCATGAATATTGAAAGAAACCATGGTCCCGAGACGTGACAAACAATTTTAAAAACATGTAGATGGAAAATAGTGACTCACGAATATATAAAATTTATTCTCATTCCAACTTACTTCAGCGAATATAAAACCAAGAAACAATGTTAGTCGGTGATCATGCAAACTTCCAATCATGCAAACGAAGAGACCTATTATCCTTTTTAAACTCAACCACCAATGTGCATAAACTTCATTTGTCACCAACTAGAGACCATATGTAGAATGTCCTAACAGCAACTTTAACCAATACAATATCAACAAATTACATCATACGAGCTAGAAGTAGAGACTATCACGAGCAGTGGTATCAATATAGGCTAGCAGTGGTAACCGATAAGCCTAGCAGTGGAAACGACAAGCTAGCAGTGGTAACCGATAACTTAGCAGTGGAAAGGAGTAGCCTAGCAGTTGTTACCGATCATAAGCAGTAGCAGAAACAAGAACGTAGCAGTACTAAGTTTCTTTAACCAACAGTAGTATGTTATTATCATATGCTTGAATGCATGTCCATCTAAAAACCTCTAGCATGACTTCTTAATATCACAACAGTAATAAAACAATAGTCGCATTTGCATCAAGCAGCAAGGAAAAGAATAAAGAACACGGTAGCATAGGTAATACAAATAATCAAAGCTGGACACCTTAAAAAAACTCAACGTCTAAAAGTTTCATTTAAGTGCTATACAAGAGATAGCATATTCGAAAACACTTAACTTGTAAGCATAAGCTTACCGAAATACCTCATTGGTCTACAAACTATCTTAATTATATTCTAAGCGTACCTAAAACATCATCTTACAAATTCATAACTATCAAAAGATTCCTCTAAAATCAAACAAATACATTCAGTAAAGATCAACAACTCGACATAACAAATATCACTGCCTAATCGAATAAAAATATAAGAAAACCCATCACAAAATCAAAATTGCAAGATATAAACTCAATTACGAGGTAAAGATCACTCACTGGTTAGGGGTTCCCTACAGGTGACTGTAGTGACTGTGTTTGGTGACAGATCTGACGGTGATGCTATAGGTGACGGATCTGTCGGTTGAAGATCGTCGGTTAAAATCGATGGAATCGATTTCACCGATGACGGTTAGGGTGAAGACGGTGCCGGAATCAGAGTTTCGGTGGTGGTGGATTTGGATCTGAGTGTTTGTGTTGTGTGTTTGTGTTCTACATTTGAATAGGATTTGTGTTCTACAATTGAATAGGATCTGAGTTTCGATGGTGGTGGATTTGGATGTGAGTGTTTGTGTTCTACATTTGAATAGAATTTGAGATAGTTAGTGCTGCCAAAAAATATATGTATAAGCCTGCCAAAGTACAAATGTAAAATGACTAAAATGTCCTCGTGTATAAATACAGTTTCCCAAAATATATAAAGTTGCCCAAAAAACAATACCTTACAATACATGACAAATACTTTCAAAATACGTACTTGTGTCATAGCTTTGTCGGACACGTGGCACCCCATGGTTGGCTCCAATTAAATCGCTGGGCAACTGGTCCATTTTCATAACGCGAAAAAGCGTGGTTCGGTAAGTGATAAGCCTCAGGGCGCGCGGTCTATTTGACTAATTTTCCCATATCAATATCCTTCAACCCAAACTAACTATGTTGTACATCAATGCACCATATCGAATGTACACCCTTGGCACCTTTCACTAATGCCTTTGACACGATCCTTCGGCACCTTTCACTAATGCCTTTGACACGGACCTTTGGCACCTTTCACTAATGCCTTCGATATAGACCTTCGGCACCTTTCACTAATGCCTTCGACATGGACCTTCGGCACCTTTCACTAGTGCCTTCAACACAATCTTTTGTCATCTTTCACTAATGCCTTCGACATGACCTTTGGGACCTTTCACTACTGCCTTCAACACTACACTTCTATGGAGGGAGAAAAGAACTATCAACAAGAAACACTTCAGTGGTCCTGATGATGATGAAGCTTAGCAATTCATGATCTTGAGCTTGTACGTCTTCAAGAGGTGGTGATCTCGCCTTTAAGAGGAACCTAGAGAATCACACAAACACAAAACTACATAAAAAGATCCTTTGAATCTGAGGTTAGAGAGTTTACAATACTAAGAGAGAGTATGTGTAAAAAGGGTGAGTGTTAATACAAATAAGCCGTAAAAACGTTTATTTATATTTTACGATCTTCTAATGTTTTGTTGATAACAAACGTAAAATCATTTCAGCGAAACAAATAAAATACATAAATGGTTTGAGCCAATAGTTTACTAACACACTTGCGTTTTCACATAAAACACTAAATAAGTAAAAATGATTTTATGATTTAGTAATACATATGTACAACTAGTGTTTACATATTGGGTAGATATATATGTATAACTAGTATGTATTATAATGGGTAATATAAATGGGTAGAAGTTTAAGTATTTGACCCATTGACCAAATATATTAAATTTAGTTGGGTAAAACCCAAAGTCCATGACCCATACCCATGGAGCATAACCCATAACCCATTGCATGACATCATGCATAAGTCATAAATGGATATTATCCATGACCCATGGATTTAACCCATGACCCATGGACTAGATGCATTGCATCTTGTAGATACATTGTATCTACTTGGATACCCATGGTCCAAAGTCTAGGACCCATGACCCATAACCCATGACCCATGACCCAAAACCAATGGGCAAAGAGGAGCATCCCACGGATCCCCAGAAATACACTGGACAGATCCCTCAAGTGAGGGATCCGTGGAACAGTAGACAAAATTCCTCTATAAATAGTGAGCCATTTCTTCATTTTGGGTTGCCACTCCCACACATACTTTCTCCTAGTATTGTAAACCTTCTAACCTCATATCCTAAGGATCTCTCTATGTAGTTTGTATTTTGTTTTTGTGTGATTCTCTAGGTTCCTCTTAAAGGCGAGATCACCACCTCTTGAAGTCAAGCAAGCTCAAGTCCATGAGTTGCCATGCTTCGTCATCATCAAGACTACTGAGGTTCTCTTGTTGATATTTCTTTCTTCCTCCATAGAAGTGTTGTGTCAAAGGCATTAGTGAAGGATGCCAAAGAGTCAAGACGAAAGCATTAGTGAAAGGTGCATAAACGTCCGTGTCAAAGGCATTAGTGAAGGATGTCAAAGGAGTCAAGATGAAGGCATTAGTGAAAGGTGCCTAACGTCCGTGTCAAGGGCATTAGTGAAGGGTGCCTAGAAGTCAAGTCAAGTGGCATTAGTGAAAGATGCCAAGGGAGTATAATCGATGAGGTTCATCGATGTACAAATAGATATAGGTTGTATATAAGGATATTGATATCCTAGATGATGTTGTAATAAGGAGTGGGTCTCATTTGGGTTAGTTGTTGTGTAGTGTTGGGTAGTAGTTCCTCCATTATAATGGAACTCGGTATCTAGCCTAGTACCAGATAAAGGGTAGGCGACGTTGTGATAGGTGTGGTTCTACCTTGTGGAAGAACCCGTTGTCTAGCCTAGTACCGGAAAAAGAGTAGGCGACGTTGTGAAGGCTTCTCCGCCATAAGGAGTTGGTGTCGTGTAGTGTTTACAAACTCTCGAGTAGGTGACTCAGGGAGTGGAGTAGGGCAAGGAAGGTGTACTTATAGCCGAACCACTATAAATACTTGTGTCGTGGTTTTGTGTTTCTCACTCTTCTCTTTTACATTACATATTTCCATATCTATCTATTAACATCCAACATACGCATCTAAATAGATTGACATAAGTCGATCTAAATATTTTAAAACATCGTTTTAATTGGTAAAACTATTCAACCCCCCCTTCTAGTTTTCCACAATTGGTATCAGAGCTTCGTTACCAAGTTTCTTAGAGTATGTTTTACTTTAAAAAACTTGATACGATCCGTGTATGTTTGAAAACTACAAAGAAGGAAATCTTTTAAAACAAATTGTTTCTTTTATGTTGAATATTGATAGATTATTCTAACATTTTCTTCTCAAGAAATCTTCATGCTAGGATCTCTCCAAAGTCTTCATTCCTATTCGAAGAATAATGAAATCAACTTTCAAGGAAGAACCTAAAAGTAATCGCAACCTACTTATTCTAAGTACAACTGATTACTTTAAAAGCTCATGAAGTATTTTCGGTTTTATGGTCTCCATAAACCATACCAAGAGCGTAGAGGTATGTTTACCTATCATTAACTAGTTTACATCCACATGAATATGTTGATACCATTTTTTTTACATTAATAATTGCTAGTCTCTAAAAAGTCTCTCTTCGCCACTTTCCCGACTTACTCATCATTGGGAATAGTATTCTCTCTTGATCTCATTAAACTAACGCCGTCGTCACAAATAGATCCTTGATAATTATCTTATCAAATCTCGTTGACCAAACATCTTTTCAATTAGAAACCTCAAAACTATTTTTGTTCCATAAGCTAGTTTATAACTTATTACTAAAATAACGCCAAACACCCTTTTTCTGTCCAAAGTAGCCGGATCCCTCTAGTTGTACTAGCCAGATCTCTAATACAAGGGATCCAGGGGAACCGTGTGACAGAAACCAGCTATACGCTTTTCAAAATCAATTCTGCTTCTTTCCCTCTTCTCATAAAACACAAAAAACGACCCAAGTGTCGTTTTCATCTCCATAGGGCTTCATATCCTCAAGCATCCTTCTCTAGAACATCATTGTAAGTAATTACACTAATATGTTCTAATATTCATCATCTTCATCCTAGGGTTTATGGTTTTTAGTTTTCCTTAATCAATTAATAAAATTAGGTTTTGCAAAATTGATCACTAGAAAAGGTTTTCACATAACTAAGATTACATTGTGCTTACAACATTGTTAATAAAAATCAAAACCATAAACCCATCTCAACAAATTTTACCTAATTGAAATATTTGTTTTTCTAGGACCAACCATGCCTAAAGCCACCCAACAAGACCACCATGATACCGTCCACTACCTCACCAAATACTATCGAAAAGAGGGGTTGTCAAAAACCGATCGTAAAGTCTTCAAAAGACTTGAAAAACGACTTATCCACGAAGGTCGTGTGGTCAAGGAATGTTTCCTTGAAAATACCGACATTCTTCAAGTCTTCTCGGCAATCAACTTTGATTGTCTTCTTGATATTGATGAACAAATTTGTCCGGTTTTCATCTTTGAATTCTACAAAAGCGTTAGGATCATTCGAAATAGTGATGATAGCATTTCAATCGCTTTTATCATCAATAAACAAAACTTCACTCTACCCCTCAACACATTTTCTCAAATCCTTCGCATTCCTTGTGAAGGAATTTGTATGTACTCCCAAGATTGGGCAATATCCACTCAATCCTTTGCACTTGATTCCAAACCAATCTACCTTACTCCTCTTGATGACCCCGCAATTGTTCAAGACACCATTTTCCAAATTAGAGCCGACCAATCTCGCTTCAACCGCAATAAAGAGCTCATTCACCGTGATCCCTTTCCAATGGAACTTTTCGAAATGCATTCCATCTATAGAAAATGGGAAAAAATTATTAGGGAAAATGTCATTAGTTTGGTCAGAAACAAAGACCATCCAAATGCATGTCTTGTCCAAATGATTTATTGCCTCATTCACCTAAGGCCATTTAATCTCGCCTATTACATAGTGAAGAGAATGGTCGGGGTATTCAAAGTTGCCAACATGGTAATTCCCTATGGTATGCTCCTAACACGACTCCGTGAGTATGTTAGTGCAATGCAACCATCTCTAATCAATTATGATCATTTCCTCTCCAATCACGTCATGGTACCACTTACCAAACGAGGAAGAAGTAAATGTCAACCCGGAAGCCAACGTCGACTTGGACCCTATTACCTACTTTCAACAACTTCCAACTCTTCCAAACGAGATCGCAGAATTCAAACAATTGAAGGGTATGTTCCAATGCCTAGCTAACTACGTCGTCAAGTTGGGAAAGAGGAAGAGAAAAGATTGACAAAAGAGACGTTAGGATTATGTTTGATTTTAGACATTTTGTTTATCTATTTACAATGAATGCTTATGTTTGTGAAGCACTTTAGTTTGGTTGTTTGGATATTATCATTACTACTCTTATCTATGATATGGATTATGAGATATCATGATTGTTTTGTTGTTCTTTAGAGTAGAGATTAATAGAAAGTAGTATACATAGTATAGTGCAAAATCTGCATCCCTTTCTGTGATGTTTTTGATCTGCAGTTGCCGGATCCCTAAAGATGTACTAGACGGATCCTTCCTTTTTGGGAACCGTGGGATCTGTGTTGACAGATATGCAATGCAGAATCCCACACATCAAAACAGTTCACTAGATCATTTCACACTAGCTAAGCATAAAGCCTTAGGACCACTTATGTCTTCCTCAAGCTTAGAAAGCTTCACACCCATTCATAGCTCATTTAGGATCACACTCAAAGTGTTTTTAATTTACCATATCACCAAAACTCATCATCCTTTCGCTCTTACACTCACACATCATCTATCACATGTCAACACACCTAGTTTTATAAATCTCTCAATTTTAACAAATTGATTTTAGTCATCTCTACCACAAAATGGGTCAAAAACTAGTTTTTCAATTCTTATAATTTTTAAGGATTTTTCAAATTTTATCCCAAGATGCCATCTGACTTCTAGGATCATTTAACATGACTTGACACTATATAAGTTCTTAGTGTCATCCTTGATCACCCATTGACAATCATAAAGTCGCATTTTCCTTCCATAAAAGGCAATCATTAGCTATCACCACTTATTACCCTTGATCATTTAAGGCACACCTCATTTAAAACACTTAAGAAGTCTAAGACACTCAAGATGTATAGGTATTAGATTGTACCAACATCATTTTCTTCTTTTCTTAACTGCTGATAGCCGGATCCCTAGGATTAGCCTAGACGGATCCCTCATAGGAGGGAACCGTGGGAACCGGCTGGCAAATTCAGTAAATCCTGCCTAAAACAATCATTTCAAGCCCTTTTGGCTAACTTGAACACTCCATCATGCCTTAAATAAACTCATAGATCAGTGCACATTTGTGGTTGACCCTTGTGCATGCAAATCATCACATTTCTAAGGATTCTAGTGGCTTAAGTCTTTAATGCACTTCCCAAATCCTTCCCTTTATAAGTCATCTTGTTAGAATCTCTTAGTCATCAACCACAACATAATTCTTAGCATTTAGAAACCTTTTCCTTAGTCATTTCATCATGAGGAAAGCTCCTAGTACTAACTCATCCACCAAAGAACCACCCAAGAAACTTGCTCGTGTTGTACACGAAATTTCCTCAACCGAATCATCTCCCGTTAAGTCCACAAATGCTAGGATTTCTCCTCCACCAACTCAACTAATCAAAAATCCCCAAGAGGATTGTTCCCAAAAAATATCATCACCAAACTCCACAATTCCTACTAAACCAAACACACCTTTTTCCACCCAACCATCATCATTGGTTCCTAGAGCCATATCATTTACCACCTCACAATCATCTCCACATCTCTACAATTTAGAGGACTTGCCTCATAGGCCATCTAATCTTCCACCGTTGCCGACACTCTCTTCAATAGAGAAGAATGTGCAACAAACACAAGGTGTTGAATCAACACTTTCACCGGTATCCTTTTATCCATTTCCCTCAAATGGTCCATTTTGGATTATGAAGAATCATCAAAGTCAACCACCCGACCACATGGAAGTTGACACCTCTCTACCTCCACCATCATCCCTTGTTGAGCCATCTTTAAATGTGCCTCCACCAATCCCTCCTTCGTTTGAGGATCCTCAACCCCCTCACTTGATCCTCCACATCAAGCCGATCCATTTTTACCACCATCTTTTCCAAGCCATGACAAGGATTGTTATCATTGTCAACACGTTGAAGGCTTGATACATGAACTACGTGAAGAACAATGTTTCATGTTTTATCACCTCCTCGAATGTTTTGATGAGGTCAACAAACCTAAACAACCATGAGCTTAAGGATTCAAGCGGTGTCCGTGTCTTAAGCTTAACTTAGAGCGTTTAGGAATCACATTTCATGTTTAATCATTCTCTTAGTTTTAGAGATTTGTAGATCATTTATCATAGTTTTATTGAAAGAAGTTACATGTTTTATGTCATATTGTTTTGAGTATATGCTTGTTGCTTGAATACATATCTCACTTTGATGTTAACATCACTTGTTACATCACCATTGTTGTCTTAAGATTTCAGACAGACGGATCCCTCCATTTTGCATAGATGGATCCCTCCAAGGAGGGAACCGTGAGATCTGTACAACAGAAGACTTGTTTTCTACTAACTTGAGTCTTATTTGCATGAAAATTATGCATTATATACTTGTTTTCTAACCTTTGTTTTGTATATTTTCAAATATACACATGAAGACTTTGACACCCTAAGCTAGGGGGAGTTTCGTGTCAAAGCGATACATTGCAAAATCATTTGCAATATATCTTAGGATTACGTTACATGACGTCCCTTTGCAAAGTTGCAATCATCAAGGGGGAGCATTATCGTCACAAAGACGAAACCATTTGCAAACATAGTTGCAATACATTAGCTTAGTAGTTTTTTCTTACTTGACGCCCTCACAAAGGGATGGACTCGTCAAGTGAGAGTTAAGAAGAGAACACCTCTCGTCACTTGCTCTCTACTTTTTCACAATTATCTTTTTCTTTTACATGTTTTTCTTAAAACAAATGTGTTAGTTTCTTTTCGACGCTCTTTTTGTTTCGACAAAAAAGGGGAGAAGAGAGTAAAAACTCCAATTCAAACTTTTACGAATTTTAATTTTTCCTTAAAATAATTTTATGTTTTGTCATCAACAAAAAAGGGGAGATTGTTAATACAAATAAGCCGTAGAAACATTTATTTATATTTTACGATCTTCTAATGTTTTGTCGATAACAAACGTAAAATCATTTCAACGAAACAAATAAAATACGTAAATGGTTTGAGCCAATAGTTTACTAACACACTTACGTTTTCACATAAAACACTAAACAAGTAAAAGTGATTTTATGATTTAGTAGTACATATGTACAACAACTAGTGTTTACATATTGGGTAGATATATACATAACTAGTATGTATTATAATGGGTAATATAAATGGGTAGAAGTTTAAGTATTTGACCCATTGACTAAATACATTGAATGTAGTTGGGTAAAACCCATACCCATGAAGCATAAACCATAACCCATTTCATGACATCATGCATAAGTCATAAATGGATATTATCCATGACCCATGGATTTAACCCATGACCCATGGACTAGATGCATTGCATCATGTAGATACATTGTATCTACTTGGATACCCATGGTCCAAAGTCTAGGACCCATGACCCATAACCCATGACCCATGACCCAAAACCCATGGGCAAAGAGGAGCGTCCCACGGATCCCCAGAAATACACTGGACGAATCCTTCAAGTGAGGGATCCGTGGGATCCGTGGAACAATAGCCAAAATTCCTCTATAAATAGTGAGCCATTTCTTCATTTTAGGTTGCCACTCCCACACATACCTTATCCTAGTATTGTAAACCTTCTAACCTCAGATCCTAAGGATCTCTCTATGTAGTTTGTATTTTATTTTTGTGTGATTTTTTAGGTTCCTCTTAAAGGCGAGATCACCACCTCTTGAAGTCGAGCAAGCTCAAGTCCATGAGTTGCCATGCTTCATCATCATCAAGACTACTGAGGTTCTCTTGTTGATAGTTCTTTCTTTTTCCATAGAAGTGTTGTGTCAAAGGCATTAGTCAAGGATGCCAAAGAGTCAAAACGAAAGCATTAGTGAAAGGTGCTTAAACGTCCATGCCAAAGGCATTAGTGAAGGATGCCAAAGGTGTCAAGACGAAGGCATTAGTGAAAGGTGCCTAACGTCCGTGTCAAGGGCATTAGTGAAGGGTGCCTAGAACTCAAGTCAAGTGGCATTAGTGAAAGATGCCAAGGGATGAGGTGCATCGATGTACAAATAGAGATAGGTTGTATCCAAGGATATTGATATCCTTGATGATGTTGTAATAAGGAGTGGGTCTCCTTTGGGTTAGATGTTGTGTAGTGTTGGGTAGTAGTTCCTCCATTGTAATGGAACTCGGTATCTAGCCTAGTACCGGATAAAGGGTAGGCGACGTTGTGATAGGTGTGGTTCTACCTTGTGGAAGAACCCGGTGTCTAGCCTAGTACCGGAAAAAGAGTAGGCGACGTTGTGAAGGCTTCTCCGCCATAAGGAGTTGGTGTCGTGTAGTGTTTACGAACTCTCGAGTAGGTGACTCGGGGAGTGGAGTAAGGCAAGGAAGGTGTCCTTGTAGTCGAACCACTATAAATACTTGTGTCGTGGTTTTGTTTTTCTCACTCTTCTATTTTACATTACACATTTCCATATCTATCTATCAACATCCAACATACGCATCTAAATAGATTGACATAAGCCGATCTAAATATTTTAAAACATCGTTTTAACTGGTAAAACTATTAACACCCCTTTCTAGTTTTCCACAGTGAGTAATAATGAAGAAATGGCTCACTATTTATAGGAAAAAACCTCTACTGTTCCCCGGTTCCCATGGATCCCTCCCCAGAGGGATCCGACTAGTGCAATCCAAGGGATCCGGCAACTGGGTCAGCTTAAGTCCGGATTTTGGGTTGCAAATCGGGTTATGGGTTATACAAGATGCGATGTATCTTGACATTGGGTCATGGGTCATAGATAATACCTAACATGACTTCATGCATGATGTCATGCAATCGGTCATGGGTTATTGATCAAGCTCTATGGGTATGGGTCATGGACTTTGGTTTTTACCCATTACATTATTCAATGTATCTAGTCAATGGGTTAAGGACTTAGATTTTTACCCATTACATTTCTCATTACAATATAAATTTGCACATTTCCATATTATGTAAACACTAGTTGTTATACATATGCATTTCTATAAGATATAAACAATAATACTTGTTTAGTGTTTTATATGAAAATGTAAGTGTGATAGTAAACTATTGGCTCAAACCATTTACGTAATTTATTTGTTTCGTTAAAATGATTTTACGTTTGTTATCGACAAAACATTAGAAGATCGTAAAATATAAATAAACGTTTTTATGGCTTATTTGTATTAACAAAAAGCATTCATCTTTAATGTTTAGTGAGTGTACCGGTAGTATAATAGATTCTAGAACTTGTTTTGTGATGCATTTCAAGATCGCTAGTGAGACTACATTCGTGTAGTTAGGATTAACTAAATGATAAGAGCATTATGATAACCCTTGTTTTAAACCTGTAATTTAATTACGCCATCCACATCGGTTGAGTAATTTTCCTCACACCCTTATGATGTACTCATCTTTAGTACATGATACCCCTAGTTAACCCTCAGAGCCTATCCTTTTCGCGGTTCTCGTGATGTTCCGGTTCCCGGAATATCAATGAAGAGCATTGTTTACAATTTATCCCCAAATTTTACACCCAAATCGCCTTATCCTACCTTGTATGCACTCATCTTTAGTGCATTATTGTAATCATTGTTTAAACCCTTAGTTCAATTAACTAGTTACTTGTGTGGTTGCTAAGTCGAGTCATATCCTTGTATACAGTTTTGGGACGATTGGGACTCATGGGTTAAAGTAGTATTTTATGGAATAAAGGGAAGGAACGATAAATTTAATTTTCCTTTGTCTACATAACTAAGTACTCCAAGTGTTTTGATCTTTCAATTCGGGTCAATTAGTGTTAGTGAAATAAAAACTCAAGTGTAGGGATGCTCCTATAAATCCCTTTATTTTAATTTTATCGTAGAGGATGATAGAGTAAAAAGGTATGAAAAAAAATCTAAAAAAAAGAGAAAAAGAGTTAGTGAAAAAAAATTAAAAAAAAATGAAAAATGAGAAAAAAAAAATCATACGGGCTACCATCCTACATCTATCTTTATGTTTTTAAGTTTATGTCTTTTAATTTTGTTTCAAGTTATTTAGTGTTAGTGAGTCGAGTCTTGGCCTAGCAATGCCACGTTTTACATGCTTGTAACATAAGATTTTTGACTTGCCACCACTAAATATCCCCTTATCCAACAAAACCCTTTACTTCCCTACCCTAAGCCTAACATTACAAACCTTTGTAAATACCTCTTAGATAGTTATTTCTAGGTGCTTACGCCAAAGCGGTGGACGTTTGATCTATTCTCAAGCCTGTGGTAATCTATATACTATGCAAGGTAGTGAGTGTTTACCTTCCATTTCCTTACATATTATATTTCATATAAACCTGAGAGATGAGATAATCCAAACACTAATTGTGAGGTGATAGTATATAATTTACGTTCTTGTTATGACTATTGTGGCGCTTGTACTTGTTGTAAACTATTTTAAACCAATGCTAAATGACCCCTAACTTATAAATTGATTGGCCAAAATCACATTTGCTTGAGGACAAGCAAATTCCAAGTGTAGGGATATTTGATAAGGATTTAAAACACTTGTTTTTAGGGGGTCATTTAAGCCCTAAATCGATACATTTTATATCCATTACTACTTTATGTTGTTCCCTATTCACTATCGTTTAAAAACAATTAAGTACTTAAAACAATTTAACAGTGAATAATGACTGAAATTAATGTAAGTAAAACACACAAAGTAATTTTCAACATCATATTCTTATTAGAAATAAATCAAAAGAATGCGTTACCCAAGTACTTGCGGAATAGTACTTGGGATTGAAATGACAAAGTTTGGGGTGACTCCTCTCTAAGCTCAGGCTAAGTCTGAGCACAACTCTTAGAACCCACTGAGCTATCTCAAGGATAAAGTTGTATTTGGAAGAGTGAAAAGTTGGCTTGAGTGTGTGTGTTTTTACAATTCACAAGCTTAAACTTTTCACTCATTCTCTTATGCTATTTATACAAGTATGGATATTTAACTTTAACCTAGAAGACAAAAACATTGATCACAGTAATCTCGAATATAGATATATTCGATTACTGTTTACTTTGCTATTTGTAGTCAGGCGGTGAAGCTTCTTTTCTTAACAGAGAATCCTTTAGTATCGCCGCTTACTATAAATGGGAAGATATGGCTTTAGTAGATAGGGACTTAGTTTTATCTGGGTAAAGCACTTGGGGGCTTAGTTTTATCTGGGTAAACTTTTCCCGCCTAGTCCCGCTCATTCTTCAGTCTTCAAAGCCTTCAGTCTCTTCCTTCAATTTGTCTTCAGTGCTAACAGTTGGAGAGGAGTCTTAGGGATTCAGTGAGTTATTGTCATCACTCACTGAATCTACCATCTTCTTCTTGACTTAGTCTTCACCCATTAAGTTCCGCCTTGCTGAGTAGAGAGGCTTCTCCTTCGCCTCGTACTGAGTATCCTGAAGATGGCTCACTGAGAGACTATGCACTCAGTGACCTGATAGTGTTTAACGGATTAAACACTTAGGATATTTTCTATTCAAATCCTAGATTAAGCGGTTTAGGTATTTACTGAACCCAACAGTCTCCCCCTATTTGGATATACAAATAGCCTAAGTGTTTGATCAGTGTAAGTGAGCAAATGGCTTTTTCTTACACTGAATGTACTAATGAATACAATAAGGAACACTGAGTATTTTAACAAAAACATACATCTTTATTAATCACCTTACATGGTTCCTATCACTAGTACAAAGAAAATATAACATGATGTCAGTCCAGATGGATTCCCAGTGCTTCAAGCTTCACTTTCTTGGTGATGAGTGTTTCCCTGTCAGGATGGTCTCTTATCTTAGCATTCAGGTATTGACAAAACCTGATGTTTTCTGGGGATTGGATCTGAGAGGCCACTGGAATATAGCTGATCATAGTAGCCACTCCTGCCTGATCGATATCACTCCACCTTTGGAATGCTGGATTCCTGTAGACATCAATGAAAAATAGCCCTCTTTCAGGCTTTTCAATCACTAGACAGTTCACAAATTTCACACCCTCATGCAGCTCTCTGTTGCATTCAAAGCCAGGCACTTTGATCTCAGGCTGGAACTCAACTCTTTTCCTTTTGCCAGTGGATGCTTGTGGTTGAGATCCTTGAGGTGCAGTCAAGGCAGGCTGAATTCCCAGTTGGGCTGATGCATCTCTCAGCCTTTCATATCTTTTGCTGAGAATCTTCATCAGCTCCTTAACCACCTTATTTTGCTTCTTTCCAATAATTGGACCAAGTTCATCGAGTTCAGTGATCCCAAAGTCAGTGAATTTTAGGGGATCATGAACCTCGAAGTGTCTTTTATCATCCCCTTTATAAACATTCATAGCCAGTGGTTTGGTGTTGGGGATAATCTTGACATCTGTGATCTTTTCAGGAAGCCTTCGGCTTGTCATTGTCCAGTTGTAATGCTCAATTCTGCTTTGCCTAAGAGCTTCAGTTTTCTTCTTCTTTTCTTCTAACTGTTTTCTCATTTCAGCCATCTGAGCAGCCTGAGCTTCCTTGAACTTTTGTCCTGCCTGACCCTTTTGGAGCTTGCTTGCATCTAATCCCATGTTCTCAGCTTCTTCAGCGACAACCTTTGCCAGTGCTTCTCTGTTCTTTTTCTCTTCCTCAGCTAGTTTCAATCTTCTTTCTTCTTTAGCAAGATGTTTACTCAGCTGTTGTGGTGTGAGCAGGTATTCAGTGTCACCGATTTTATAGGGAATCTTCTCAGGCTCAGCAGTTGTCATTATGCCTTTGCCCTTGTCCTGGCCTGAGGAAGATGATGCAACTAAGGGTGGTGGTGTTGTCATTATTGGTGTAATTACTGTCAGTGTTGTTGTTGATGTTGATGGTGGGATTGATGAGATGGGAATTGCTGAGACTGGTGCAGATGATGATGTTGGAGCTGTAGAGACTGGTGGTGTTTGCTCCCCCTCAGTGTGAAGAGGAGTTTCTTCAGCAGTATTCTCCCCCTCAACTGTTGCCGGAGCGTTAGTGAGGGCAAGAGTTGGAGTTGGTGCTGAGGGGGACGGAGCAGCTTGACCCTTGAAGGCCTGATAGATTTCGGGGATCATGGCCTTAATATCTGAAGTATCTGCCTGAATACCAGTGACCTTTGCATCCAGGTTAGCCTGAGAGATCTCCAATGCAGTCATTCGGGGACCAAGATTCCAGGCCATAGAAGACGAGGCCTGAGCCATAGCAGCTACCTGAGTGTTCAAGGAGTCCACTGAGGTCTGTAGAGACTGAACTGAAGGTTGGAGACCCTGAACATTTTCAGATTGAAGCATTTCGATCAGTTCAGTGAGTCGAGATGAATTTTTAACATACACCTCAGTGGCTTCCAGCACTTTGGCATTGAGTGCTGGGTCTTCTTTAACAGCATCCCTGATTTCATCAATTTTAACCCCACACGTCTGAAGATGCTTGAGGAACTTAACCAGGTTTTCATCCAGTCTAATGAGATGTTGGTACATAAGATCCCTGTGCTCATGAACATTTTCGTTGAAGGTGAGTACATCGGATCGAAGATCAGCGTAGCTGGCAGCCGCTTCAGTGTGTTGATCCCAAAAAATTTTAGTAACCCCAGTGTATAACTTCCTTGAGGATCTTGTGATCCACTGAACCAGCTGTCTTTCAGTGACTGGAAGAATGTTGTCAAAACGGTTAAATTCCTCAGAGCTGGATGATGAGGAGTCTGAATCATTATCTTCTGGATGAAATGGTGACTCAGTATGCTCTTTTGGATCAGGCTGAGGCTCTTGTTCAGATTGAACCTCAGCGTCCACTTCTTCACCAGCTGATAAGATTTCATCTTCAGTTTCAGCAAGCTCATCTTCTGAGAATAGTATACCAGTGACATCAGCAATGGTTAGCAAGGGGTTGGTGATGGGTTCCATATCAGCGGGTGGTATATATCCCTCTGAGTCTTTGTCCCCCGTGGACCCCTCAGACACTGGTGGGAGTTTCCCAGTGCCTTCTCCAGAGTCAGGATTGGTTTTGGGTTCCGTATCGGCGGGTTGTTTCTTTCCCTCCGAGTCTTTGTCCCCCAGTGACCCCTGAGACACTGGTGGGTGTTTCCCAGTGCCTTTGGCGGAGTCAGTGATTGTTGTATCCCTATCAGTGGGTTGTTTGTTTCCCCCTGAGTCTTCGGGATTGATCACTGTGCCCTCAGACAAAGGCTTGGATTGGCTAATGTCATCATCAGGCGTTGTGGAAGGCGCTTCCCTACCAACGGGTTGTTTGTTTCCCTCTGGATCTTGGGGAGTAGTAGTTGTGACCAAGGGCACTGACTGTGATGTATCAGTGTCCTTCGTTGTCACGGGGGTAGATGTTGCCTGGTCAGTGGGTGCCTGTTTAGTCTCGGGTCTTTTGTGCCTTTTAGGCTGTGTTCCTGAAGCCTCAGGGCCCTGAGACTTTGGTTTAGTCTTAGTCCCAGTCTAAGACTTTCCCTTTCTCTTTTTGGGACCAGGGTTTGGAGACACTGATCCACTCTGATTGTTTACAGCAATCATGTGGGCCGTCAATTCAATAGGAGTGACAAGGGATGGGTCTTTTTGAAAATTTGATTGGCTCAGGATGCCTGGTAAAGCACCAAAATTTTCTTCCTGAGGATAGTTTGTACCCAGTAACACTTGCAAAGCACAAGAGACAAACCTAGGATACGAAATGTATTTCGTCCTAGTTTTGCTCTGTAGCTTGGTCACGAGATCACTGTAAATGATCTCCCCTATGTCGACAGTGACCCCATTCATTAAGCAGTAGGCCATCATCAACTGAATAGAGTTAACTTGTTTAGTGGATGAGTGGTTCCCGCCGAGGACCTGAATCACAAATGTGAATAGGATCCTCCAAGCCACGGGAAAGGAGCTTTTGGTGACTGGGGTCTTGTCCAAAAAAGTTGGATCTAAAATGATTTGTTTTAACCCATCCTTCAATGTTGAGGGTTCAGGATGGGCGACATAAACTCCTTTATTGTAATCCAACCCTGTTGAAGTACAAAATGTTTTATAGTCCAGGGTGAATTGTTGTTGCCCCCATGAAGACTGAATCTGACGAGATATTCCCTGAGGGGTCTGAGGTTGTTCTCATCAGTAGAGGGTGTCGGGTCAAAGGCCTTGGCTGTTGCCCAAAACTCCCTGAGGAGATTTTGGTAAACAATGGATGGACACTGAACAAAGGCCGTTTTCAGTGGGCAGTTAAACAAAAATTTCATAATGTCTTTGTAGGCTGGGACAGTTTTAGGGTATTCAAAATTGCCTATGACATTATTAGTTTTAAATTCAACATTTGTAAGATCTCCTACCCACTGAGAAGCAAACTGGAGAGATTGTGTTCTAGCCATTTCCATTTAAAAGGGTTTTAGGGTTTGAAAAATATATTTTGACTAGAACAATCAAAGTTTTTTTTAATTTTTTTAAATCTCTCAAGTTTGTGATGAAAAACTTTTGTAAATGTTTACAAGGAAGGTTTTTCAAAAGAAGGTTTAAAGTTTTTTAAGAACACACAAATTTTTCTGGATTTGAGAAAGGATTTTGACAGAGTTTTGTTGCAGAAAATAATTTGTGTGTGTGTTCTTGGTTGAGAGGAGGGTATTTATAGAGTGGTGAGAGGGGTGGTTTTTGCATAAACGTGGATACGTAAAGACGATTTTTGAAAACGTTTGAAATTCCACATTTAATGCCACCCACCACTACCCGCAGTAAAATCCCGTATTTCAAGAGAACAGTTGCAATTCACAGTAAGAGTGCACTTTTGCAGCGTTAAAATATCCATAGGATATTTTATGTGTGAGAGGGCATTTAATGCCAAGTGGGTAAGTGATGAGACCCCTGACAGTAAGACATATATTCCTATATTAAATTGGTGGGATTACCAACCTAGGACATTTAAGTAACTAATACTTGGAGCATTTAGTTACTCATTCAATGCTTTCTGTCAGGGACCCTGAGTGAGTCTTACTCATTCAGTGAGAGGTTGATTTTGGATGTTCAGGGAGATGAACCAGTTCACAAAACTCACTGAGATTAGTTTTCAGATGCCTGACTTTCAATGTCAAGCATTCCCAATTCAGCTTTCAGTCTCCTTGTTGGAATCACTCCTAAACCTAAATCAAGTGTTAGTAATTCATATGTAATAGTTAGCTTAGTTATGGCCTTTATGTTTGTTATTAGCCTTAAGCTTATGTAGAAGGCCCATGAGCTTAGGCCCAAGCCCATAGGAGAAAGGATGGGAACTAGGAGTGTTGCCCTAGCTTCCCTCCTATAAATACTCTTGTATAACCCTCACTTGAGGGTTGGTTGTTCAATTTATTTTCTTTCACTCACATCTATGCATAACCATTTACATTATATCGTGTGTGTGTGTTTGGATATTGTTCAATCGCCTTTATCTCTTTCTATTAAGCTTGTGTTGTAAAACTAGTGACCTAACAGTGGTATCAATCGCCAACTAGTTGGGTGAATCGTTATTGCTTTTGATGTAGGTTTTTGGTCCTACGCGTAAGGCTAACGTGATACTTTGTTTCGCTTAAAAACTCGTTTTTTTGCACTTTTTAATCCAAGATTCTTGCACTTTCAATGTTTTAAGGTGTTAAAATAACTGTTTTTGGCAAAAAGTTTCAAACTTTATGCGTGGATCATAGTTTTTTAAGCTTGTTTTTGTTCGTGGGTATCGTTCTACGCGTAACCTGTTTAGTCATTTTGGTTCATCAAGTTTCACACTTTTGTGTTATTTTGGTGATATTGAAGCTAATCCATAACAAAAAATCTGGTTTAGAAACAACTTTGGGCAAAATCATTTTTACGAGTAAAGCTACGCGTATCAAAACCCTAGTTTTACGCGTAACTTTATCCTTGGTTTGATCTTCAGTTTCGTGGTTTACTCCGTGTTTTCTTGCTTGGATAAGCCTGAAAATACGTCGACTTTGGATATCTTTTGCACTGTGATAGTGTAAAAGATCACTTGGGATAAAACCCTAAACTTACGCATAAGCATAAAGCTTACGCGTAGAAATCCTACGCATAAGATTCATCTTACGCCTAAGCCTAGTCTTACGCATAAGGTAATCCTACGCCTAAGTTTCTACGCCTAACTTTGTGTCTACGCATAACTTTAGTGTCTTTTCCCTACTTATGCGTAAGCTAAACATACGCGTAACTCTTGATTGTTACGCGTAACTTTGGTGTTTTTACGCATAAGTGATACTTGGCTATTGTGATTTCTACGCCTAAGGATACTTCATCAACAAAGGTTCATTCGACTACAAAGATCCATTTTTACCAACACAAGTTTTCAACATGGCACAACCACCATACTCTAACTATTTCCCTTACACTTATTTTCAACGACAACAACAACTAAGTCCACAACATCAACAATGGAATCAACAACAAGCAATTTATCAACAACAATTTAATCAACAACATACTCCACAACTTGGAGCCATTCCTCCACCACAAATGGTTCAAACACCACCAAGCCTTCAAGTTCAACCCTACACAAAAGATTTCAATCAACATCCATCAAGGAACACTATGAAGGAACCCACTTGGTTTGCAAAGATGTGTGAAGCTTTAAGCAGCCAACAATCAATTCATGAGGCTGGATCACTTGATAGACCTCCAATGCTCACTCCAGGAAACTACGATCAATGGGTGATTAGGTTCTTTAGGTTTTGTGATCTAAAGAAGCCACATGGAAAGTTCTTAAAGAAGGTTATCTTGGAAGGTCCATTTCAGATGCCTACTGTCATTGTACCCGGAGATCCAAATGCTAATCCACCAAGAGATGAACAATCAAACATTGCTACTGTTGCAGACCTGAATCCAGCAGAACTTCTACACTATGAAGCTGATGAACTTGCAATGCAATATATCCTTTTAGGATTACCAAACCCAATTCTTCGAAGTGTTGATGCTCAAAAGACTGCAAAGGCAATGTGGGAACATATTCATCTTCTTATGGAAGGATCTGCACTCAATCAGGAGGATATGGAATCCAAAATTTACTTGGCTTATGAACACTTCATGATTGAACCTGGAGAGACACTAGAGTCTTATCATCATCGATTCTCAGACATCATAAATGATTTGGATAAACACAACATCATCATGCCAAGAATTGCAGTTAATACTAAGTTCCTGAGTAGTCTTGGTCCTGAATGGGAGAAGTATGTCATTTTTCTCCGTCAAGCGAAGAACATGCATCATTCTACATACGGATTGTTGTACGATTACTTGAAGCCTCATCAAAAGGAAGTTGATAAGGAAGGATTCTCCGTGCTCAAATTGCTTCAGCTACACATCCGGACAATCAACAACTTGCCTTGTATGCTCAAAACTGTTATCCTCCTCAACCAGCAACTCAACCAACTGCCACAATCACACCAAATGATCAATCACAGCAATCTCAACAAAATCAATTGGTTCCTTACAACAACAACAATGATCAGGTACTTTATAGTCAAGCTAATGAGGAATCTGATCCGTTCGAAGCATTGCAACAAGGATTTGTTATGATTGCTAATGCTTTTAGCCGTTATACCAACAAACCCAACAATCGTATTCGTTCCTCATCTAACACAAGAAATCAAGCTGTTGTGAACAATGGACGAGTTGAAGTTCAGAATCGTGCTTATGGTCGTCAGATGGGAGGTGGTCAAGGGTTTAATGCTGTGGGCAGGAATAACAACAGAGCTCAAGTGGTGGAACAGGGAAATGCTCAGAATGGGTTGAATGGTCTTCGATGCTACAACTGCAATGAGAAGGGACACCTGGCTAATGCATGCCCTAAGCCGAGAACTAGGGGCAGTGCTTATCACAAAGAGGCTCTTCTTTTAGCTCTTAAGGATGAAGCTGGTGGAACTCTCACAGACAAAGAACAGAGTTTTATGGCAGATGCAGACTCAGATGATGATATGGAGGACTTGCAGGCCAATGCAGCTGTTATGTTGATGGCTAATATGCATGAGTTACACATGAGTGACACAGGCCCAGTTTATGACACTGATGGCTTGTCTCAGGTACCCGAACAAACCATATTTATCTCTGATCTAATATCTCCGCCAACATCTGAATCCGGCAAGGCTCAGAATGTTCAAAATGAGTCATCTACATTTCATTCCGACGATTTTCAATTAGACCCCGTAGTTACATTTGACGATCAAGATGACCTTATGGTTTTCTTTGATAATCAAATTGACTCCGTGGTTATACTTGAGGATCTAAATAATGATCATGTTGTGACTCCCGTTGAACAAGCCGAACTTTTGCCTCATCCAGATTTTGCTTTTTTACTTAAAGACCAGCAATCCCAAATTGAAGAATGTTGTGCATTAAATCAGGACTTAAAAAGTAAAAATGCACTGTTAACCAAGGATTTTGAATGCTTAAAAATGCAACTCAACTTTTTTAAAACTCAAGAAAACCGTGAAAAAGGTTTTGAAGCCGCTTTTGCTAAATCTCATCAAAACGAAAAATATTTAGAGAGAAAGATGCGTGATCTAGCTGCTTCGAAGAATGCTTTGTTGTCTGAAATAGAACAACTGAAACATGAACATAAAAAGCAAATTAACGCTCTCACCTTGGAAAATCAAAAAGCTAAGGCTGAGTTGTTAAATTGTCAAAAACAGTTCTCTGCATACAAAAAGCATTCAACGAAACGAATAGATGATCATCTTGAAGAAATTATCGACTTGCAAAACAAACTTAAAGAGTTTAAAACTGTTGTTTACAAACATGGTGAGTCAGTAACGGCTATTGAAAAGTTTACTTTAAAACCCAATCCAAATGGATATGGACTGAATCTTGCTGATTACAAACCTAAGCTTTCTACCAAAGCATTCAAACCAAATCCTGAAGTTTCCAGTGCATAATATAAAATTGATAATTCTGTTATGAGTGTTGTTGAATATCATTGTCAAGAGGAATTAGATGCAGAAGACGAGAGTCGATCAAAATTAAAAACTGTTGTTTACAACAAACCTTTTAATTATTCAAAACCGGTCACTTTCGCCACACCAACGGATTCTTCTAACACACCAAGGGTTATCATAAAAATGTCTGAGTCTTCTAATGTTAATCCCCAACCAGATTATGCACAAATTTATGGTCTTTTACCTTCCATCAGTGAAGTAAACTCAAAACCTGAAAATCGCAAAATTCTTAGATATTTTGACATTTCCATGGCTGACCTCAAAACTTTAGAGCATGAGATAGAATATCATTCTGAAATCAAATTTCAACACTTTCAATCGCCTCTGGCGCGAGAACAAAGAGACATTTTTCAGAAAAATCTTTTACCAAATGTTAAAAATTTGAAAAGTTGTGCATTGTCTTGGGAACGGGACTTTCATAAGGAACTTGGATTGATGAAGGTCGTTTTCGAGAAAACAGAAACATCTATTTCTAATACTTAACGTAAAAATAAAATGTTGAGAAAAGATGTTGATCGAGTCTTGGAAGATGTTATTTGTGCTGATGTCCATAATGTTGTGTTGTTTAATTCTTTGCCACATGCATCTGATTATATCTCTGCTGATACTGTTGATAATGTTGTAATTGTTGAGAATACTGATAATGTGCTTCAGATCGAGTCTTTAAAAGTTGAAAACGAACGTCTCTTACACGAGCTTTCAAATGCAAAACGTCGTCTTCAATGGTGTCAAAAAGATTGTCATAATCGTGAACTTGCTTTGCAAACCAAAATCCACCAGTTGCAATCAAACAATTTTAATTCAAAATCTGAGCAACTGGATGATCAAAACGTGTCTTTGAAAAGTCAAATCTCAAAATATGAACAAGAACTTGTAAAAGTTAAACAGGAATATGGTATCATATTTGATTTACTCAATAAGACTCGTCATGAAGCATCACACGAACTTCATCACTATCTTGCACACACTAGAGAAGTAATGCATTTTGCTGGTAATATTCGTTCTGAAAATCAAGATTTGATTCACACTATCTTTAAATTAAGAGAAATGTTAGGAAAGTATGAACAACTTCCGCCTACCGTGATTAAGAGAATAGCACCAGTAACACTTAGTAATCGTGAACCTAGAATGCCTACTGCCAAAACACAAGTTGCTAACATGCTTCCTTCTACTGAAACAGGAATAGTTGCCTCTTTTCCAAACGTCCGCACTTCACAGCCTAGGAGCACTACATCGAAGAATAGGAAGTTGCGACCTAAGAAAAGATCAATAAGGAATGCTAAAGTAGAAGAACACCCTAGGACAATGAATAAAACTCATGTTGCTTCCACTATAGATATTGCGTCTGGCAAATGTAATAGAAATAGTGATGTAACGAATGCTAAACCTTTAAGTACTTTTGATATTCAGTCTGATGCACCTTGTGTTATTTGTCGTAAAAGTATGAATTCTGATTGTCATGACAAATGTGTTGCTAAAGCTACCATCTCTCGTTTACGGAATCCTAAGAATCGGAATACCTCTAGGCCCACTAATCTTCCTAAGTCTGTGCTTGGTAGACCGCCTTCTTTAGATTCTAAGGCAAGCATTGCTGTCCCAGTAGCTCCAGTTTCACCTCCTAAGAATATAGTCCCACCTAGTGCATTCACTAAGATTAAGCAAATACTAGTTGGAGATGGCAGAAATGGATATATAACACACTAGGATTTAAATGGATGCCTAAAGTTATTAATGTGTGTATGTCTACTATAACTGCTCCGGAACCCTCTAACATTTCGGGTTCCACATCTACTTCTATTCCATCTGTGTCGTCTATGTGTAATACAGGTGATACAGATCATTCTCTGGATTGTTGATAGCGGATGTTCCCGACACATGACAGGCAACCTTAAACTGTTATCAAACTTTATTGCAAAGTTCATTGGCACTGTCAGATTCGGGAATGATCACATCGCAGCTATCATGGGCTACGGAGACTATATCTATGGGAACATCGAAATTAGCAGGGTTTATTATGTGGAAGGCCTCGGTCACAATCTGTTTTTAGTAGGTCAGTTCTGTGATGGAGATTTGGAGGTTTCTTTCAGGGAGAAATCTTATTTCATTCGTGATCTACAAGGAAACGACCTTATGTCTGGCTCGCATAATTCTAGTCTTTACACTATCTCAATGCAAGACATGGTTGCTTCATCTCCCATCTGCTTACTTTCAAAGGCAACATCAACAAAATCCTGGCTATGGCACCGTCGTCTCTCATATCTAAACTTTCAAACCATCACCAACCTTGCTCGACACAAACTAGTTGAAGGACTCCCACGATTTCGATATTCAAAAGATCACCTTTGCTCAGCTTGTGAACAAGGGAAAAGCACTCGTGCTCATTTTCCTTCAAAGGTGGAACACAGCTCTCAACATGTGCTTCATCTTCTTCACATGGATTTGTGTGGCCCAATGCGCGTGCAAACGATCAATGGCAAACGCTACATCTTAGTAACTGTTGATGACTATTCACGCTGGACTTGGGTCTATTTTCTTCGAAGCAAAGACCAAGCTCCACAGATGATCATCACTTTTCTCACAAAAATACAGGTTCAGCTCCGAAACACCGTCAGACAAATCAGAACAGACAAAGGAACTGAATTTGTTAACAAAACTCTTCGTGACTTTTATGAGAAAGTGGGGATTCAGCATCAGACATCTATTGCACGAACACCAGAACAAAACGGCGTTGTTGAAAGACGAAACCGAACGTTAGTGGAAGCTGCAAGAACAATGTTAATCAATGCTAAACTCCCAGATTACTTGTGGGCAGAAGCTGTATCTACTGCATGCTATACTCAAAAACGCTCTATGATTACAAAACGCCACAACAAAACACCTTTCGAGCTTGTCCACAACAGAAAACCGAATCTCAAACACTTTCATGTCTTTGGATCTCTTTGCTATCCGAATAATGATCCTGATGACTTTGGAAAGCTCAAAGCCAAAGCTGACATTGGAGTCTTTATTGGATATTGTGATAATTCTAAAGGTTTCTGAATCTGGAATCGTCGAACAAAGGAGGTTATGGAAACGATTCATGCTCAGTTTGATGAACTCACGGAAATGGCTTCTGAGTATAACAGCTTAGAACCCGGTCACAACCGCTTAAACTTCCCTCAACCCCTATCATCAGCTGAACAAAGCCCCCAGCTTACTCATCAACAAATGGAAAGGTTATTTGCTCCTCTGTCCAGTGACGATATTGATGAACGTGCTACAGGTGTATCCGCTGTTTCCGCTGCTCAACCTGATACTACTCTTATACCTGATACACCTGCTACAACAACTACTGTTGAAGAAGCACCACCAGTTGACTCCACCACAACAGTTGAACAAACCGCTTCCAACAATGATGAACCGGCTGATGACATTCTGAATGAAGTACCCCCACCTGCAGACTTTGATCTAAATGCATTCTTTAACCCGTTTGCTAATGAGACTGCTGCACCACATGTCGCGGAATCTTCAACAAGCCATCTGAATCCTCAGAATCTGCACAATGTATACCAACATCAACCCTCTACACATAGATGGACAAAAGACCATCCTCTTGAAAATATTATTGGCAACCCGAATCAACCAGTCGTTACGAGACAACGTCTTCACACAGATGGTGAACATTGCATTTATGCACTCACTGTCTGCCAATCTGAGCCTAAAAACATTAAAGATGCAATGACAAAAGACAACTAGATTGAATCCATGCAAGAAGAACTAAACCAATTCAAACGTCTTGAAGTATGGGAACTGGTTGAAAGACCAACAGGGGTCTACGTCATTGGTCTCAAATGGATTTGGAAGAACAAATTGGATGCTGAAGGGAACGTAATCCGAAACAAGTCACGGCTAGTTGCTAAGGGTTATCGTCAGGAAGAAGGTATTGACTTTGAAGAATCATTTGCTCCTGTTGCTCGTCTTGAGGCTGTTCGGATATTTCTCGCGTTCGCGGCTCATATGAATATGACGGTCTTTCAGATGGATGTCAAAACTGCGTTTCTCAACGGACAACTGAAAGAAACGGTTTATGTCAACCAACCAGAAGGATTCGTTGATCTCGAGTTCCCGAACCATGTCTACAAACTGAACAAAGCTCTTTATGGTCTCAAACAAGCTCCTCGGGCATGGTATGATAAGCTATCATCTTTCCTCATTGCCAATAATTTCACCAAAGGTTCGGTCGACCCTACTTTTTTTATACAATATCACGAGGCACATATCTTAATTGTTCAAATTTACGTAGATGACATCATTTTTGGATCTACACATAAAAAGTACTCAATCGCTTTTGCAAAACTAATGAAGAAAAATTTTGAAATGTCCATGATGGGTGAACTTACGTTCTTTCTAGGACTGCAAGTTCATCAATCACCCCGTGGTATTTTCTTGAGTCAGTCCAAATATGCCCTTGAATTGTTAAACAAATTTGGAATGAAAACCTGTGACACTTATGCCACACCAATGACTCATACCAAGAAGCTAGATGCTAATTTACATGGGAAATTAGTGGACCCTACCAAATACCGAAGTATTATTGGGTCTCTCATGTATCTAACAGCTAGCAGACCTGATATTGTCTTTGCCGTTTATCTCTGCTCCCGTTATCAGTCAAGACCAACTGAAACCCACCTCTCTGAGGCTAAAAGAATCCTCCGATACATCAAGGGAACCATTAACTTGGGGATATGGTATCCGAAGGATTCTGGTTTTGAACTAATCGCTTTTTCAGATGCTAATCACGCAGGATGTTTAGATTCACGAAAAAGCACTTCAGGAGCACTACAATTTCTTGGTGATAAACTGGTGTCTTGGCAATCGAAGAAGCAGGATTGTACATCGCTGTCATCAACCGAAGCAGAATATGTAGCCATGTCCGCGTTTTGTGCTCAAGTCATTTGGATGAGAACACAACTCAAAGACTATGGTTACGTATTTGACAAAATCCCGATGTACTGCGACAATCGGAGTGCCATTGCGATCTCGTGCAACTCAGTTCAACACTCGAAATCAAAGCACATCGATCTTCGCTATCATTTCATCAAGGACCACGTGGAACAGGGTACAGTTGAATTATACTTCGTGGGTATAGAATACCAATTGGCATATCTTCTCACCAAAGCCTTGCCTCCCGCTAGGTTTAATGAGTTGGTCCACCGGATTGGTATGCGGTGTTTGACTCAAGAGGAATTGGATGACCTCCTAAAACAGTCTTAAAAACCTGTCAAACACCAAAATCTCTTTTGTAAATATTTTTCAAAACCAAAATACAAAAATATAAAATCTGATAAAACAACAAAAATATTCTTCTATCTATTTTTCTTCCAACATGGTAAGTACATTTCTTCCGTCAACACTTTAATCTTTCAAAATTCAGTATTTTTCCGATCAAGTGTTGAGGGGGAGAAAATAAACACTTAACTATTTCAAAATAATTGTGTACTTGCATGTTACCCTATTCTGGTTGTTTCTTTTATCAATGGTGGTAAACTTTTCTGGTTCAACTAACACTCCTCGGACTAAAATTTATAACCTTTCATTATTTTCTTAAGTCGAGGGGGAGTGTCGTCAATTTTCTTTTTTAAAATCTTTTGTTTGGTAACCAAAATGGAAGTTAAATGGCTTTGGATGAAAAAGGAAAAGGTGGAGGGACTGAAACTGCCAAAAGCACAAAGTCACTTTTAATAAAATACCTCCACCTAACTTTAACCTTTCACATTTATTACTTTCATCTAATATCATCTACGATCCAAAATCGTTTAACAAATCCGTTCTTTCATTCATCAATTTGTAAGTGTTTATACGTTCTTTGCATCAATCTAAACATGGGTTTTGAATCGTTTTTCAAACTAACGGTTAGATTTTCGCCTAGCCCCACACTAAGATATTGCTAGTCCCTAGCAATGTTTTGAGAAAAATTAATGGATTTCATCTCTTTACCAAAAGCCATTACTTCTGGAGTAGCCAATTGTTTCAGTTCAAGTAAGAACCTTGGTACAATGATAACCAAGTGATTTTGAGCAAATCACCAGCTTTCAACGGTTTTGATTTGTCTTTACCAGAAGCCGTTTGCTTCTGGACTAGCCAACTCTTAGATAAATTATCAATATTATCTTTGGTGAGTCAATTACCAATTATGGTTTTCCAACTGCCTTTACCACAAGCCATAAACTTGCGGGCTAGCTAACTTTTCACTAATTAAAGATATGGTGAGCTGAACACCATACAATTTTGGGCAAATTGCAAGCCATAAACGGATTTGAGATATCTTTACCAAGAGCCGTTTGCTCCTGGATTAGCCAATCCTTATGTGGGTTAGACATGGCGGACTGATAACCATATGCTGAGTAAGTGCAAAACACTTACTCCAAAAAAGAATTTTGGCCAAAAATGGGGGAATTGGGTGGTATAATTACATGATAAAATTCGTGAGAATTCCCCCCCACACTAGAAATGAATATTGCCCTCAATATTCAAAGTACCGGCTGTTATGCCGAAACATAGAATATAAAAGGGAAATACTACGGCCATAATTTTATTTTTGATATATACATTTTTTTTTAGAGAGTACTTATATACAACAGCGGGGGGCAACTCCCCCACACTAGGGTGGTAGAAAGTAGAAAAAAGTCAGAAATATGAGTGAAAACCCATATGGTGTGTGCTACTGTTTTTGATTCCCGAGTCACTAGCTTGACTCGATCCCCGCATTCATTGGTTCATGGGGAAAGTTTGTAGATCCGGGACAATCACAGGTGGAATGTCCTCTCCAAAATAATGTTTTAATCGATGACCATTCACTTTAAAATTTGGACCATCGGGCTGAGATAACTCAATGGTACCATAAGGATAAACCTTAGCAATAGTAAATGGACCAGACCAACGGGACTTGAGCTTTCCCGAGAATATCTTCAATCTTGAATTGAAAAGAAGGACTCGATCACCGACATTGAAAACGCAGTTCTTGATTTTAGAGTCATGAATCTTCTTTGTCTTTTGTTTGTAGATCAAAGAGTTCGCGTATGCTTGATCACGGAGTTCATTTAATTCATTCATTTGAACTTTTCTGTGATCACCAGCTGTCTGAATATTGAAATTGGCATGTTTCAAGGCCCAGTATGCTTTGTGCTCAAGCTCAATCGGAAGATGACATGCCTTTCCGTACACAAGCTTGTATGGAGTACACCCGATGGGTGTTTTATAAGCTGTACGGAAGGCCCAGAGTGCGTCATCCAGTTTATCCGACCAGGATGCACGGTTTTCGCCTACTGTCCTTTCCAGAATTCTTTTAATCCCTCGGTTAGAAACTTCCACTTGCCCACTTGTTTGGGGGTGGTACGCAGTAGAGAGACGGTGGGTTACACCATACTTTTGCATGACAATATCAAATTGATCATTGCAGAAATGCGTACCACGATCACTGATTATAGCTCGCGGAGTTCCAAACCTAGCAAAAAGAGATTTTAAAAATTTTACAACAACTCGGGCATCATTGGTAGGTAAAGCTTTCGCTTCAACCGATTTTGACAAATAGTCAACAGCCACAAGTATGTATTTGTTTTCTCGAGATGATGGAAATGGCCCCATAAAGTCAATGCCCCAGATGTCAAAGATCTCACACACTTGAATGGCGTTTTGCGGCATTTCATTTCTTTGCGAGATATTTCCGTGACGTTGACAAGCGTCACAAGCTTTGACAAATTCGTGAGCATCCTTGTAAATAGTGGGCCAATAAAACCCGGAATCAAACACCTTTTTGGCAGTGTAGTTTGGACTATGATGTCCCCCGGTGGGTCCAGCATGGCAAGCTTTGAGAATGTCCATAGCTTCCTGTCCATAAACACACCGTCGGATGACTTGATCCGCACAGATTTTGAATAAGTAGGGGTCGTCCCAGAAGTAATGTTTAACATCCTTGAAGAATTTGTTCTTCTGTTGGGTCGACATTCCTTTCACTATGAAGTTACCCGCATGGTAATTTGCGAAGTCAGCAAACCATGGGGTAGAAGAGTTTCCACGAAAAGAAACCGCATTGAGTGTCTCGAGAGGAAATGTTTCATTTATTTCCTTTTTCTCGAAAACATCTTGGTGAGGGTTTTCTAGACGGGACAGATGATCAGCAGCCAGGTTCTCAGCTCCTTTTTTATCACGTATAATGATATCAAATTCTTGCAGGAGGAGAACCCAACGAAGCAATCTCGGCTTTGCATCTTGTTTTGCAAAGAGATATTTGAGAGCCGAGTGATCCGTATACACCACGCATTTGGTCAAGATTAAGTATGGCCGAAACTTCTCAAACGCATACACCACGGCTAATAGCTCTTTTTCTGTGGTGGTGTAATGGGTTTGAGCTTCAGTCATAGTCTTACTTGCGTAGTGGATAGGCTGAAAATGCTTGTTTCTGCGTTTCCCCAAAACTGCACCAATAGCAAAATCACTTGCATCGCACATGAGCTCAAAGGGTAAATCCCAGTCGGGAGCAACGAGAATGGGTGTTTCCGTAAGCTTTTTCTTTAATGTTTCAAAAGCTTCGATGCACTCACGTGAGAAGATAAAAGGAGCATCTTTTTCAAGAAGATGGGTCATAGGCCGGGTGATTTTAGAAAAATCTTGTATGAATCTGCGATAAAAACCAGCATGACCTAAAAAACTCCTAATACCTTTGACGGTAGTAGGATGAGGCAATTTAGCAATAACATTGACTTTTGCTCTATCAACCTCAATCCCGTTTTTCGAAATCTTATGGCCAAGGACTATGCCTTCTTTGACCATAAAGTGGCTCTTCTCCCAATTTAGACAAAGATTGGTGTCTTCACACCGTTTGAGCATTTTTTCTAAATGGGAGAGACATGTTTGAAACGAGTCCCCAATGACCGAGAAATCATCCATAAACACCTCCATTGTTTCCCCGATCATGTCGTGGAAAATTGCCATCATACATCGTTGGAACGTGCCAGGAGCGTTACATAAGCCAAAAGGCATACGTCTGTAGGCAAAAGTTCCGTATGGGCAGGTGAATGTAGTCTTTTCTTGATCCTGTGGATCAATGGGGATCTGAAAATACCCCGAGAAACCATCAAGGAAACAATAATATTCATTCCCTGCTAATCTCTCAAGCATTTGGTCCATGAAGGGTAGAGGAAAATGGTCTTTACGGGTGGCGTCATTCAACTTACGATAGTCAATGCAAACACGCCATCCCGTTACCATCCGAGTTGGAATTAACTCGTTTTCTTCATTTGTGACAACAGTTATGCCACCCTTTTTAGGAACACAGTGAATTGGGCTAACCCAAGGACTATCTGATATTGGGTAAATTAATCCTGCATCAAGAAGTTTGATAACCTCCTGTTTAATAACATCATAGATTTTTGGATTTACTCTTCTCTGATGTTGGACTGCTGGCTTGAAATCATTCTCCATCAATATTTTGTGAGTACAAAACTCAGGGTTGATACCCTTAATGTCGGAGAGTTTCCAAGCAATTGCTTGCTTGTGTGACTTCAAGACCTTTATGAGAGCAGTCTTTTCATCTTTACTCAAATCTCGAGCAATAATGACGGGTAATTTATCATCACCCTCAAGAAATGCATACTCGAGATGAGGTGGTAAGTCCTTAAGTTCGACTTCAGGAAATTCTTCAGTTTTCTCAACTGACTTGACTTCCTTGTTATAAAGATTGACGTGAGGGAGTGATGATGGATCATCGTTGAGTAACTTCTCAATGAGAAGTATGTCCCCCTCGATGTCGATGGGAGCGTGATCAATTTCCCATGGAACTGAATCACTAGACAAGTATGCTTCAATCTCTTCTAAGATGAAGTCACTTTCCTCAAATGGAGTGAGAGAAGGAGTAGAATTGGCAATGATGGGTTGAGATGAATGAGTGAGATTATCACTCGAAGAATTATGATCATAACCAAGAACTTCTTGAGAGTACTCTTCAGAAGCAACATCAATGATATCTATTCGGTTAACCGACTCAGAATCATAGTTTGCGGAGTACCTCGAAGTTTGATCAAGGTTAAAGGTGACAGCTTCATTACCAACACGTAATGTGATTTCTTGCTCAAATACATCAATGAGAGCACGGCCCGTTCTCAGGAATCCTCGTCCAACAATGAGAGGAACCCGATGATCGGCATCGAAGTCAACAACCACAAAGTCAGCTGGAAAATGGAACTTTCCTACTTTCACAAATACGTCCTCGGCAATGCCAAGTGGACGGGATATTGTACGATCTGCAAGCTCGAGAGTCATGCATGTAGGAGTAAGGTCCGGAAGAGAAAGTTTCTTCCATACTAAATAAGGCATCAGGTTTATGCTTGCACCAAGATCGGCTAAGGCAAAGCATTCAACCATTCCTGGAAATACACAAGGTAAGAGAAATTTTCCAGGATCTCCAAGCTTCTCGGGAAGCTTCTTCAAGATAACTGCTGAGCAGTTCTCGTTCAGAGGAGTTTTAGCCATCTCAAACAGTTTTTCCTTGTTGCTTAACATGTGTTTGAGAGTTGATGCAAACTTGGGCATCAGCATGATAGCATCCGCAAAGCTTATGTCAAAATGTAGTTCTTGGAAAATTTGAAAAAATTTGTCCATTTGATGACTGGCTTTTTCGCGGAGCTTTTGCTCATTCAAACGTGATGGGTAAGGAATAGAAGTTTTGGATTTGGGTTTTTCAACGGGAGCTACTGGAGGTTCAAAAACAACTTCTGGGTTGGATTTGGGTTTCTGGACAACTTGAGGATGGACATCGTTGGTACCTCCGTTATTAGTAGGAAGTTCCTTGTCCTTTGTTGCCTCAGGTTCACTTTCCACTACCTTCGGGAGAGAAGAAGAAGAGGTAGTAGGAATAGCGGGTCCATTGTATGAAACACCACTTCTGGTTGTGATCGCCTTTGCATCGCCCCTCGGGTTAGCGATCGTGTTGCTCAGAAGTTTTCCTGAGCCCGAGGGTTGATCATTTAAAGACTTCTTTAGATCGGCGATCTGACTGACCAACAACCTGTTCATTTCATCTTGGGATTTCATGAATTGCTTCAATAACTCATCAGATGATGGTACTGGAGGATGTGGAGGGAAATTTTGAGGTCGTATGTTTTGATTATGACCTTGTTGTTGAAAATTCCCTTGGTTAGGATTCACATTTCCCTGAAATTGATTCCCTCGATTGAAATTGTTTTGATTAAGGTTTCCTTGATGTTGAAAACCTTGATTTGGTCCGGGATAGAAATTACCTTGGTTTTGATAACCTTGGTTCATTCTAGGTTGGTTCTGATTCCGGTTTTGTATGTTAGGATTCTGGTTAAAACCGGGTGGTCCCTGATAAGTATTAGCACGGTAGTTTGGTTCATTTTGAGGACGGTATTGATTACCTCCCTGATGTGAAGTACCGGCTATAGCATTGGCTTCAAACGGACTACCATCGGTAGCAGTACAGTTGTAGTATGCATGAGGGCCACCACAAGTAACACAGACCTCGACTTTCTTAACTTCACCATGTGATGGTGTTTGTGTGAAAGTGACTTTCTTTTGGTTAGCAAGAACCAAAGCCTGAACAATATCTGTGAGTTTGTCAATCTTAGCATCAGTGCTAGATGTATTCACGGGAGATGAAGTAGAAGGTCCAGCATTAGACTGAGACTGATATGTCTTTGTTCGGAAAGGGCGGACCTGGGACTTGTTTTCAATGATTTGCAAGGCTTCTTTTGTGGTCTTGCTCAGGAAATTACCTCCCGCGGAGGCATTTAAAGAGTCTTGGTCAGCTTGTCTCAGACCATTGTAGAAAGTATCCATTTGCATTAACTCGGTAAAACCATGATGCGGACACTTGCGGAGCAATTCTTTGTAACGATCCCATGCCTCCCCGAATGATTCATCAAATCTTTGAGAGAATTTCATTATCTCATTCTTAAGACTTGTAGTTCGGGATGGAGGATAGAATTCGTTAACAAATTTGGTGACTAAATCCTCCCATGTCTCAATGGAACGAGGGGGTTGTTTCTCAAGCCAATTTCGGGCTTGTCCCTCTAGAGAGAATGGGAACAGAAGAAGCTTAATTGCTTCATGTGGGACATTCTTGTATTTGATGGTAGATGCAATCTTGTTAAACCATCGAATATGTGCATGAGGATCATCCCGCTCAAAACCATAAAATTGGCTTTGGGTCACAAGATTAAGCAACCCGGTTTTGAGTTCAAAGGTATCAGCAACGATGGCTTGGACAATAATGGCATCTCCGTAACCCTCGATGGGTGCTTGGAGAAGCTCATTCATCGGTTTGTCTTCTGCCATTACGACAGGGGGTGGTTGTGCTAGACGTTCCTCAGTCACGGCTGAAGGAGCAGAACGTCCTCTACGTCTACGAGGAATATTTGCAAGCTCAGAAAGTGGACTTGTAGAGCTGGAAGAACGAGTGCGCATGCACTAAGTATAAAAATCAGTTTTCAAAACAAATGCGAGGCAAAACGACAAGTGAACTTAAACCAATAATCACAAATGAAATGGCTTCTTTGAAAAAAGTACACCAAATCACAAGGACACAAAGGCAAGTTTTGATCTTTAAGATTGGGAACTTATTAATGTTCACACCCCCAGTTGGTAGGTGTACTGCCTTGGTTTGCGGTGGTTGATTTTTATGTATTTATTAAGTACCACTGAAAAGACGTAGGTATGGATTTGTGCTAAGGGTTTAAATACTTTTGGATAATATTTTTGGTATCGTCTCGTTTAACCAAATTGTATCTCTTTAAGAATCACCTTAAAGGAAACACAAGCTAGAAAACGTTACGATTGTTTTGTTGTTTTTTTATTTTTTTTGGTGTTGTTAACACTTTAGGAAAAGTGTTAATGAACTTTTTGATAACTTTACAAAAAAAACTGTTTACAAAAGGTGGTATATGTGCAAGAATGAATCTGAAAATGCTTAAAACACGCTTACAGCCTCCCCGGCAACGGCGCCAAAATTTGATTCGCTCCAGAAAGTCAAGTTTATTACACAAGTCAACCACTTGTGAATGGTCAACCGTAATAAAATTCAAACAGTCTAAAACCAATGCAATGAAGATCTAGAGGAGTATAGTGTAACCTCAGGTCTTTAAGTCCCACGGAGGATTAATGGTGTTTCAAAACTTTCAGATGTCGAATGATCACTAAGGATAATGATCAGTAAGGATTTTGGAATATTTATACCTAAAGAAAAAGTTTTGTAAATTACAGGGCTTAAATGCAAATTAAAGAAGATTAAAAAGCTAAATTATATTAAATAAATGCTAACACTATTTTTAAAATGATGTTTTTCTTGATTTATAAAACAAAATAACTTAAATAAACTATTTTAATTGAAGTGTAAACCTAAATTACCTAAAAACGTGACCTAGAATGAAAACGCGCGTTATATGTAAAAATTACGCGAGTGCGCAAGAAAAAACGTAAAATTTGTAAAATAAAAGTCCTACGAGTGTAAAAACAATTTTCTTACTTACTATATGACAAAAGAAAATTTTAGAAAAAAGATTTATATTTTTTTGACTTTTATATTTTTTATTATGAATTAAATACTATTTTAGACTAATTAAATGATTATAAATACTAAAACTATTCAGAAAATTCTGAAACTTTTTTGTAAAATACTTTATAACAATACAAATCTAAGAAAAATATAAAAGGTGCAACAACTTTTTTTAATAAGCTGTAAATAAGCTAAAGAGTACGAATAAGCTAAATAGAAAACAAGGGGTAAGTATTAAATAATGCAAAGTAATATTAGTCAAAGACCCAAGGGCAGATGGTAGTGTGTGTGTGTGGTGAGCTGGGTGGCCAAGGTTCGAATCCCAGCAATGGCTTTTTTATTTTTATTTCTTTTTGGACTTTTTCTTATTGAAACTGATTAAGTACAATGAAATAAGCAATTTATAAAACTACAACTTTTTATAAAATCCACTAATAAGCTCAGAATAAGCTTATTATTTCAACAGTGGACAAGAAATGGTAATAAGCACAAGGATTAAGCCAAGTGGCTAATTAAGCTAATAAATAAGCAAATGTAAACTAAAATAAGCTAAGCAAATGTTAATAAGCTAAAATGAAAACTGAAAAAGCACAAATACTTAGAAATAAGCACTGATCAATAAGCACAAGCTTAACTGGTTGCACAGGACACTTTTTTGAGTTACTAAGTATTTTCTAGCTAATATTTAAGCACTTTAATAAGCTAGGAAATGAAAAAGAACAATGGAACTAGTAAGTTTACCAACTAAGCTTTCCAAAAAGCTAAAGCTCTCACTGTTTTGTTCACTAGTGAGCTTATGATGAGCTTGTGAAAAAGTTTATAAACATTGAATGTTCATTGTACTAGATTAAATGGACAAAACAAAAAGCTACTTGCAGGCTTATTAGATAAGCTGCAAAATGAAAAATAAGCACTGAGCCTATGATATGGGTAGGTAAGCTATCCTAAAAGCTAAATAACACAAGCTTAAGAGTACCAGAGAGCTTTTGACAAGCTTGTGAAAAAGCTTGTAATTCTGTGCACATGACACATTTTTAGACAAGTGGTTCAAATAAGCTAAGAAAAAAGCTATTAAATAAGCTAAACAGAAATTATAAAAAATACTATTAGGAAGACGAGCAATTGAATATTAATATCCCAAGAGCTCAAATCTTGAAACTTAAAATTAAGTCCTATATAAAATTATCTATTTTATTCAAAAACTGTCTAAGTGAGATTTTTGACTTTTTAAGTTACACTAAAGTTTGACTTATATGAACTTTGGATCTTTTCTACTTATTAATTATGTTATATTAAGCTGTAATAAGATTGATTTAAGCTAGAGTACTAAGTTATAAGCAACTTTGATGCAATTTGTATTCCAAATTCTTAACAGTAAATAACTAAGGTAAGTTTAAAACTAATTTTGACTTTTTACTAAACAAGGACTAAATTTTATGCTTGCAGAGAGTTCTTAGACACTTTTGTGACTTAGAACAACAACAAACAACAACACTACTGGCCTCTATCACAGATAACTAAGCAAATCCAAACAGCACTTTATAAAACTGTTTTGATGTTTTTCAAAAGATTTCACAGATTTAGACCATACAAATGATTAAAAACTTTATATTATCACTTAATGAGACTATATAAGCATTAAACAACAATAATAACAACATTAAATTAAGAAATTTCACTTATGCTATATTAACTGTTAAAATAAAACATTTACTAACTACAAATTAAAGAGAACAAGTAACTGGTTTTAATGCTTAATTATACTTAACTATGACTAATAAACATGAACATACAGAGATTTAAGCTAATGAACAACTCAAACAGTGAAATGCCAAAAATGGAGAATTAAGCTTACAAGTTGGATTCCAAGTGAAAACTGAGAACCAATGTTTGAAAACACTTCCTATAGCTTCCCAAGAAGCTCTAAACCAAGACAATCCAATATCAACCTTGCTCCAGCTTTCTCTCTTCTTCATTCTTGATTTTTATTTTTCACTAATTTTTTTGGTATTTTCTTGTATTTTTGAGTTTTATATCTAGAACTGATTTTAAAGGGTTTCTAATAGCTTACATAAGCTATATAGGAGCTTATGTGATCTTATAAGTCCAAAGCAACAACTAACAACAACATTAACACATATTGAGAATTTGAACTTGAAAAATTGCATAAACTGGAAATATGATTAAAACTTGAAATTGAGACTTGAAAAAGTTTAACAATACACTGAAATTGCTGAACAAAGTACTTTAAAGCTGGAAATTACACTTGAAAACTTAAACTAATTAAAACGACTTAAGAAATTAAAAATTACACTAGTTATTATTCTACATTGCTTCCTCCTTGCTTTTTAAAGATCTCATTGAGCTTTGTCGACATCTCTGAGACTTTCCCACCTATTTCCAACCATTGGATCCTTCCAGATCAACAAATTCGCCATTTGTCAATTTTGGCGCCAAATTTCTCTTGAGCATGTTATTTGCATTTAAAGAAGTTTGGGAGGATGTGGAGGTGGAGGGGAGTTGTTAAACAGCTGTTAGGGTGAGGCGTAAAGGTGGAAACCACCTCTGGTTTTGGTTTTCAGAGGTTGGAGAGGAAGATGAACAGTATACGTGGTTTTGGCGCGTTTGACTTATTTTGACCGAAGTTTATTAATACTTGGGGGGTTCACAATAGGGGGTCACAAGTTTATGACAGGGGGTTCTTTTGGTTTGGCTGGGGTAATAATACAAAAAGGGTCCATTTGGTTTTGTTATTAATACAATGACCATTCATGTAATTTCTGCCAAGTTAAGGGGCTGAACCTGCCACTTTTCCAAACTTATCACAAGGACCAAATATGCCAATCTTTAATATTACAAGGACCACATTTGATTATTTTCCATTTTTAAATATCCAAGGACCAATTTTTGACATTTTTCAAAGTTGAGGGACCAAAGTTGTAATTTTGCAATTTTTAAACTTTGAAGGGTTTGTTTTGACAACTATTGAATCCCATGGACCTTAAATGATTTTTTTCTTTATTTTGATTTACTAGGGACTAGATTTGACAACTTTTGAAACTTGGGGAACTAAAACTGCCAATTATGCAAACTTGATACGTTTTTCACCTGATTTTGATATTTTTGCATTTGAAATACATAAAACACTTATTTGTGATATTTTTATCATTTTGATGCATTTCTGAGTGTTTTCAGATATTTTTGCAGTTTAAATGGTACAAAAATGATGAGTATTTAGACACTCATCAAATGGATTTTGTGTTCTACGCATAAGCGTATGAACACATGATCAATTTTGTGTGTTTATGATTGAAATGATAGTGCCAAAATGCTTTTCTTACATCAATGAATACATTTTCATCGTTTAAACATATCCAGTTACACGAATTGAGTGATTTTGAAAAATAGGGTTTATGCGTGGTTTTGGGTGTTTTCTAAATGTTTTTGGCCAAAAAGATTGTTGTGTGATGTTGATATCATAATGTATTGATGATATCCAGGCCTTAAAACAACCCAGAAACAATAATTGATTGAAAATTAGAGATTAGGGTTTAATGTTCCTCGCTTTTGGGTATTTTTGATTCATTGGGAGTTTGATGTTAAAACTTGGTTATTACACTCACATGACATCAGAATAACTTTGGTGTAATTCCTATGGCTAAAGTTCTTACACGTAATCTATGAACTATTAGGGTTTTGGTTTACGCGTAAGGTTTTCTACGCCTAACTGTTTAAATGAGTGATTGTGATTAAATCTGTTATAGAATGAGTGTTAGTGTCAAAATTGATGTTATGATGATTTTATTTCAGGCTTGCTATGCGTAAAACTCAGAATCAAGGTCATTGAAACTCTACGCATAAGGATCACCTTACGCGTAGAAAGTTATGCGTAAGAGAAATCTTACGCGTAACTGTTACCCGTAAGGTTCTACAAAGGGACTACGCGTATCCTGTGAAGGATATGCGTAAACAGTGACCTCTACGCATAAGGTCTACTCTTACGAGTAAGCCTTACGCGTAAGGTTTATATACGCCTACGCATAAGGTCCCCTTTTCCTACGCATAATATTTCTTACGCGTAAGTAAGGATCCTACGCATAAGCTTGCGTCTACGCGTATACTTCTCCTGTTTACGCATAAGCTACCATTTCTACGCATAAGCCTTGATCAAACCTTCATTATGAATTGTTACGCGTGCAAACTTGTAAATAAATATATCATAACGTCACGATACCAATAATGTCACTAATAAACTTAAACGTTTAATATGTTGTGTTAAATAAGTGATAACATAAACTTTAAAACTTAAAGTTAACTAACTCATGAAACTTATCACGACGCCATTGGACTATTGAACAAACAAGTGACTTTGGACTCGTAACAATCATTGACATTGTACATTCAATAATTAGACAATAAAACCTTCTGTTGACTAACATTATGTCTTTCGATATGTTGGTTCTTTTGGCTAATGTTATTTCAGATCACGACATGGCTGCTCAAATGAATGTGGATGCACCAGATGTTCTCACAATTGCAGATATCTTCCCTAATGGCTATCCAAGGAAGATTGGAAAGAACAACCTTCGGGTTGACTTTGAAACCCTCACCTGCTCAAAATCTTCATGTTTGATTGCTATGGATATTATCAAGAATCATCCCTACCAGAACATGCTCTCACATTCTGCTACAGTACCGGAGATCTACATTCAACAGTTCTGGAATTCAATGCAAAGGATCAATGGTCAAAGTGCAGTGACAGTGACGCTCAATCACAAACAAGTCACCATCACACATACAGACTTACGGGCTGTTCTTCTCATCCATGACATCGAGTCAACCGACTTCTATGCCACACCTACTGAAGAGACAGTTTTGCAATTCTTGATTGATATTGGCTATGATGAAGCATCAGGAATTATCACTAAGCATTCTCATGTGGAGCTTAAGAACATTCCTCAACCGTGGAGAACTCTCTACATCATCATCACCAAATCTGTCTCTGGTCGTGATAGTGGCTATGAGCATCCCAAGCTCATGGAACTGCAAATCTTCTAGTCATTAATCAACATGAAGAACATCGAACTAGAAGCTCTGATATGGGATGACATGATGTAATTTCTCAAAAAGCTTGGCTCAAAGATTCCCTATGTCAGATTCACTAAACTGTTGATCCAGAGAGCACTTGGTCTTCATCCTGATATTCCCAAGAGGCTCAATGACCCCGACAATCACGACATGTTGACTGAGCCTATTTTAACTGTCAGAATCAAGGAATCATCAACGAAGAAACAAGGTGTTGTGTTACCTGATCACCTTCTGTCTAACGAAATCAAAAAGCTCGAGACATACAAAAGGTATCTGGTAGCAGTGAAAGAAGGTAAAGTTGGTCATCTTGATGAGAAACCTTCTGGGACACCTACACGGAGAACTAGAAGAGGAAGTGTAGGGAGTGTTGCAAGCACTGAGAGTCAGAGGAAGTTTCCCAAAAGGAATCCTCCACGTAAAAGGACTGTTCCTTCTAAGGAAGCTGCTCCTATTCCCATTCTAAAGCTTGAACCACAAAGAAAGCTAGTGGACGAAAGCTCTGAAGATACACAATCAGACGAAGAGGTCTTCTATTCTGAAACTCCAACCGACACTAATCCTTTAGTAGCAAAACCTCCCAGTCCACCTGCTATTCAAGGAAAAGGGAAGACTCCAGTACTTGTGCCTTATGAAGAGGAAAGCTCAGAAGAAGAGCCACTGGAAACTGATTACAGGAGGAAGTTTAAATTTGTTAGACTCCAACAAGTTACGGAGAAATTTGCCAAAGATCAAATGGGTGGCCCCGGAGGGTCAAGTGATGAAGTTCAACCTACACCAGATCCTGATACGGTTAATCGACCCGATAAGGGAACTGGTGCCACCACTCTTGTGCAACAGCAAAAGCTTATGGAGGACTCTACTGATTTTAACATTGAGGAACCAGAAAAGGATAAGTCTGAGAAAGAAAAGACTGATGAAGAGGCCCGGACTCAGACGAAAGTAAAAGCTAAATCTGGACAAGATAACGAAGGGAATTATGATGATTTTCTTCTCAACAGTCCAATTCGTTCCAAGGAGGATACTTCTACACCTCCAAAGGACCCTGAGCCTCCTCATGTCTCCTCATCATCAGATTCATCATCTCATTCTTCACTACCACCATCTAAAAGATCAACCAAATCAACATCCAAATCAGTGAAGAAGCCAACTCGATCTTGGATTTCTCATACTCGTAAAAGAATTGTGAATGCTGTCAAACAAGTCAGAAAGAAAGACATGCTCTACAGGAAGATGAATTTCTACGCTGATCAGATACAGTATCTCCATGATGAGACCGACAAGATGCAAGTTGAAAGGGAGTATCTCCAGAAGCTCATGAAAGATGATCTTCAAGGGAAAATGGACGAGATGATCAAAGGATACACTCACAAGTTCCTTCTTGACGTCGTTCCTAAACTGACAAAGGAGATGTATACCAGACAACTTTATCCGAATCTTCTACATCTGGCCAAGCAAACCATGAAATCAACTCCAATGAATGTGAACATCAATCCAGTTGAACCCACAGTCTTTTCAGATGATGAATTGGTGAACCGGCTAGTAGCTCAAATGTCTAAACGCTCTGCAACGTTTGCCTCCCACGAAGCTAAATTGTTTGAAGCATTGCTGGAATACCAACTCAGGTCAGCATACAGAGAAGAAGCTGTAAGGCCTAAACGTTCAAGAGACGATGAAGACAAAGATCAGGATAAGGATAACGAGCCCAAACGCCCGAAGAAGTCTGATGCATCATCTTCTATGCAACCTCCACCCCAACGGACTACAGCACAACAAAGGTCTCCTCCTCGTTCTTCTACTGATAAACCTCGGGATTCTTCTGAGATACCACCCGAGACTCAGAAAACCAGTGATCACTTTGAGTATACGGGTGGTGACGAAGAGGAATTCCATGAGCCCCAACAATAACCCATCTCTCCTGACATAGCCAAGAAACCAGAATCCTCCTCCAGACCAAAGAAGATGAAAAAGAAGGTGCCTATGACTGACGTCTTATCATGGCTAGACGAGGATGATACTGAATTTGAATGGTTCTCGAAGCTTGTTGATTCCACTCCTTACCTAGCTGAAGGTCAAGAGGTTCCAGAATGTAGTACATTGGAGCATGCAAAGATATTGCAAGAAAAATTCCGTGTGAAAAAGATGACGAAATCCGAGTTGAAGCGAATCAAGAATGAAGCATTTCAACTTCTCAAAGAAAACTCAGAAAGTGCTATCGAAGTTGAATATCACCTCGATAATATAGCACGAGCCATGTCTAACAACATGGATTGGCTCAACCCAGAAGCAAACATCGACTTCACCAAACGGGACAACCCTTCATATTACGCCTACTGGTCTAACCCTCTACCAACAATTGGCCAACCAGATCAGCCTCGGATTCCATTCCGATATTTCTTCAACAAAGACTTGGAATTTCTCCTACACGGTGGTGATGGTTCAAGGAAATATGCTACATCTCTGACACTTCCATTCTCGGCAGCCATATACTCTAACTGCATAGCCATCGAGGAAAGGGCTAACCACATGTTCTCCAACAATGTGGAAGTATATGACCGTGATGCAATGTATAGGATTCACCATTGGCCGGAACGCCGACGAATCTACTACAGAAGCTGCCAGGTTCAGAAGTCTTCACATGAAGTGTTCAGTACTAAAGGAATCGTTGCTATTAAACAAGTTGACCTTTCGTCTAAATGGGACTACACTTTCCTCAAGAATATTATGGTCGAAAGGCAAGACGAAAGGGATTATGCATTCTCTGAAGCGGACTTTGAGAATTTGTCTATCAACGACATTGAAGACATGTACCTTGCCAAAGTACAGGGTCGCATGAGACAATTTTCAACTGAAGTACAACGTGAATTCATCAAGTCTTTGCTTATCTTCATCAGAAGCATAGTCATCAAAGAACGTGTAGAAGATCTCCAGCTTGCAGTTGAATCATATCAGACCCGTGTCAACTTCACTCCACCTCAGCTAGATCTTCCCGACATTAACCAGCTTTCACAACACACACTCATCAGCCAACCTTTCAGAGTGGTTTACATTAGTGAAACACATCGCAACTGCTTGATGGCGTGTAAAGATCTTCACAAGTTTGGGGATCACACATTGAAGAAGGTTAGGGACGGATTGGCTTATAGGTTGAAGGATATTCATGAAGGCATTGGGTCACAAAAGCGATGGAATTCCAAGGAAAGACGGGATGTGCGAAGGATCATCAGAAAGATTGATGAAAGGTTGTATCGACGGGATCAGTTCAGAACATTGGAAAGCTTTGTTGGTGGTCGACCCAGGATTAACATCACCGGCTATCAACGCCCGGTTCGCACTCCTGGCAACATCACTGGACTTCCTGGTACCCCTTGAACTATTTCTTTCATTATTACATTTGGATTTGTGATTTATTATGTCTATGGCTTGTGCACACATTACAGTGTACAACCCGTAATTGTCAAGAAAGGACCCTGTGGTACGCCTCAGTGCCACAATCCTTATACAAGGAGCGAAAGCTTCTTACTTTTGAGTAAAACCTATCAAACCTTTCATCTTTCAAGGTTTTGCTCAAAAGAACAAGTACTTCCCCGTATGATTTTCAAAACCTTAACCGTTTATATCACTTGTTGAGGGGGAGTATTTGAATTAAAACTTTGTACACAAATTGTTCACAGTGGTCATCTTCCTGCAACATTCGAAATGGTCATATTTATTCTCAACTTTTCAAAAATAACATTTTATATGCCATTTTTTAGGGGGAGAAAATTATGTGATAAGAAATATGTTGTGTAAATGCAAATGAATCTTTGTGTTATAGACTTAACCAACGAATTGACGGTACTTAACTGTTAGTAACTCGAAAAGACTTGTCCAGGATGGGTAATAATTTCAAACTAGTTCGCTAGTAATGTAAACGTATCTCACAAAGGACTTGTCCGAGTAGAAAGTACCATTCGAGAAACTCTTGGCAAACATGAACTCTGACGGGTTTGACAACCTTTCGAGGCTTGTCTACACCTTCAAGGTAGTTGATTCGCGCAAAACCGTCAAGTTCTCTCACGCAAGCGTAAGAAAACCTAAAACAGCTCAGGCACGAATGCAATGAAGTCCAGGAGAGTATAATGTTTCCCCAGGTCGTTATGTCCCAACGAGCCGTGCGAGAATAGTCAGACGTTTAGTGATCGAGAAGATTTGAATGGATACAGAGATTTGATTTATGATTATAACTACGGAAAAAGCCAACAGATAAAAACGGCTTAAATGCAAATTAAAGGAAATCTAAAAAGATAAAATCTATTAAATAAACGCTATCACTATTATTAAACTAATGTTTTTGTTCTTTTTGTTTTTATAAAACTGAATTAAAAACTACGTGACGTACAAACAAAAACGTGAAACTTACAAAATATTAACCCTAAAAATATGAAAATGATATTTTTATAAACCTAATGGTATAAGAAAATTTTAAGAAAAAGAAAATTAATTTTACAACTAATTATCTAATTATTATTAATTAAAAACTATTTTGAACTAATTGATAATTACCTAAAATACAAGAAAATAGGAAACAAAGCTAGAAAAATAAAATTATGAAATGAAAAAGTCTAAAATATCAAACTAGAATTTTCAAAACTATTTTTGTATTTTTCTGATTGTTTTTCTATTTTTTATGAATTTTAAACTATTAAAAACTAATTAAATTACTAAAAATTACCAAATAAACTATGAAAAATATGGAAAATTACTTTTTTCACTATTTATATTTATCTAAACTTAATAAGATTGAAAAATTATTTTTTTGAAGCTTTTTCTAATTTTTTGTATTAAATACTATTTAAAAGTGCTTAAAAACTAATTTAAATTAAGAAAAATAGCAAAACTACTTAGAAAAATCTGAAAATTTCAGGAAAAGTCTAAAATGAGATTATGAATCTATGAAAATTGAAAAATCAACAGGTTATGTGTGAAAATAAAGACCTATAGTGTAACAGATGACAAAACAAGCTAGGAAAATAAGCAAATAAGCTAATTGGCTAACCAAACAGTGACAGTAGCTAAAGTATGCTAGAATGAGCTAAATGAAACTAGTTAAACCTATTCCTAACAAGCCTAAAGCTCTGATCTATGAATATAATCTAACTGCTAAAATGAACAAAACAGTGAAACACCCCTTATGTTTAAGCTTTTACACAAGCTTAACCAATAAGCTAACCTGAAAACAAAAAGTACAGACCTAAAGACCACCTGGCCAGCTCCAATTTTGCCAAAAATCAGATTATGAAGAGCTCTTATGAGCTTTGTACACTTGCTGCAAGAACTGAGAAAAGACTCAGCATTCACTGAGCTTGGTGCAGGGCATATTTGGCCTGAAAAATGAGCTTATTTGAAGCTTTTAAGTAAATGGCAAAATTCTACAAAAATACTGATAAGAAGGACAACCAATTGAAGTTTCTGAAATACCAAACCTTACTTGATAAGACCCAAAGGTGAGTTCAAGAAAAATCTTTGTAACTGACCCCAAAACCAGATTTTAGCTATTTTGACTTTTGAAGTTACTGATAAACTTTGACTAATATGAACTTTGAAACCAATTTGTTGACTGTTATTGATGTTATGTGAAGTAATAAGCCTAATGCAAGTGATATTGATGATTTCCAAACACAAATTAATGAGTTGCAATTCACAAAACTCCAACAGTGGCAGTTAAGAGTGATTTAAGCATAATTTTGACTTTTAAGGTTCAAATGCACAATTAACCAACTCAAATGAGTTCAGCTACCTGTATTAAGATTGCTAATGCAATTTTCAAGTTCAAATTAAGGACCAATGACAGCTTGACAGACTATTCCAAACACACCTTTATAACTTGTTTTGAGCTCAAAAACAGCTTTTAACCATGAACCTAGTTATATTTATGATCAAACTAACTTATATAGACCTAATTACAGCTATTAAAACAGATTTTAACAACTTTAAACTACAATAGCAGATTATGCTATGAAATTTGAATAACACTTACAAATGGTCCTTAAGCCACAGTAGCTTGCAACAGAAACTAATGAACTACTACCCTATCAATTCCAACCCATAGCTTCCATTTCAACCCACATACATGCCTGAATCAACCCCATTCCTTTCTGCATCATTTTTTATCCGTGTTGACTTTTGTTGACCAAACCTAAAATGGTTTGAAACTTGATTTCAAGCTTATAAAAAGCTATGAAGAGCTTATATAAGCTTGTTAACACTGATAAACAAGCTGAATGAAGCTTGTCTTTATGAAATAGAAACTTGAATCTTTAACAGTGAACAAATACACATGAAACTAAATGATACTTTGCATTAATGATTAAAACTTGGATAAACTGAAAATTTAGCTTGAGTTTGATACTTAAGAACAAATTATTACAACTTTCAAGTTTAACTAAGACATAATTAGAAATTACGACATAAGAGAAAAAATAAAAACTAAAGACTACTTGCTTCTCCTTGCTACTCTTCTTCTTTTATGCTTGAAACTTGCTCCACGTGGCCTTCTGAGTGTTTCCCACCACTTTTGTGGCCAATGGGAGTGTTTTGACCATTTTTCCTGTTTTACCAATTTTGGCGGGAATGGTGTTTTTGACCTGTTGACCTCTGCAACTAGCACTAGGGGGGGTGGCATTAAATGGGGTGGTAAAAGTAGGTGGGTATGATGAGGAGGAGGGTGGAAAGGTGATGGGAATGGTGCCTGTGTTGCAAGGCTCAAGTTGAGGAAGGAGATAAGGTGGGGCGCGTATTTCTGGTTTTGACTTTATTTGACCAAAGGGTCAAAATGAAAGGAAGGGGTCACAAGGGAAAAAGGCAGGGGTCAAAGGTTTTTGTGATAGGGTCAAAATTGGTTTAAAGGTTTTAAACTTCAAGGGACCTTTATGTAAATTCTGAAATTATAGGGACCTGTTCTGCCAAATCATCAAACTTGTTCCAAGGGCTGAAAATGACAAGCTTCAAAAGTATAGGGACCAAAATTGCCATTTTGCAATTTTCCAGGGGCTAATTTTGCCAATTTTCAAACTTGGAGGACCATTTTTGTAATTTTCTCAAACTTTTGATATTTTTCACCAAAGGACTAAATTTGATAACTTTTGATTTAAAAAGGACCTTTGGTGACTTTTCTTTTGAAATTATGTACCAGGGACTGTTTTTGACAACTTTTGAAACTTGGGGGACTGAAACTGCAATTTTTGCAAATTTGATATGTTTTTCATCTGATTTTGATATTTTTGCTTTTAAAACACATAAAACACTGATTTGTGATATTTTGATCATTTTGATGTGTTTCTGAGTGTTTTCAGATGATTTTGCAGTTTATTTTGTACAAAAATGATGAGTATTTAGACACTCATCAGTAGTTATTAAAGCTAGTTGTCACCTAAATGCTGACAATGTAACTGTTAGGTCACTAGTTTTACAAACACAAGTAATATAGAAAGAGATAAGGCGATTGAACAAGATCTAACACACACACATACGATAATAAAGATGGTTAAGGCGTAGGATGTGAATGAGAGAAAAACTTGAACAACCAACCTTCAAATGAAGTTTTACATAAGGTATTTATAGGAGGAAAGCTAGGGCAACACTCCTAGTTTCCATCCTTTCCTTAATGGACTAAGGCCTAGGCTTATGGGCATTATACATAAGCCTAAGGCTAATTGCAAATATAAAGGCCATAATAAAGCTAACTATTACATATTAATTACAAACACTTGATTATGGTTTAGGAGTGATTCCAACAATCTCCCCCTCAAGTGTTGGTGATGAACGGTGAAGGCGTTGATGTAATAGTAGCGTTGACGTCTTCTCACATTCTTCTTTCTTGTGAGAAGATTTGCCTTGATTCGAACAATCTCCCCAGTGTAGGAAAATTGTTTTCTGTGAGAGGTTCTGCTTTGACGTCATCTTTAACTTTGTTCTTTGATCGTTGTTCTTTGTGATGAAAGTGATAGTATGTTGTAGTCTGCATCAAGTCTGCCTCAGGTCAGCTTCGCTGCTCCAGTGTCTCCACGTCATTCTTCAACATGCTCACACGCTCTTTGACGATGGAATTCAATACTGATGAAGTTCTTTAAGTCTTTAACTTTGTAGATTCTTTGGTTTGACGAAGAATCATTCTGACTGTTGTGTTGCATTTGAATAAAACTTCCATTAGTGATGATGTTGGCGTGAGCATGAGAAGAATCTGCACGATCATCCCGCTCCAGAGCTTCCATAAGAAGAAAACATTAAAACGGTTAGTAATAAGCGGATTCCGGCACTTACAAGTTTGAACTTCGAGAGTGTTAACAGCATAGTGTGAAAACACAACTCTAATTCTCACAAAGGCCGTTCCTGAACCGGAGTCCCACAAGTGAGATAACACGATGTACCGAAGTACACCTACGGTTCAGATGAGTCTCTGAGGTACACCGAAGCATCACCTCAGACTGTAGACCGTTTGAGACGCACTCCGCGTAATCCACGGGGAGTTACTGAAGTGACCTGCTGTCAGGGCTGTTTGATGTTGACCCTGGCAGGAGTTTCCATTCAATCACTGAGGATCACAGTTGTGAACCTCTCATAAATGTTCTCGACAGATTGCTAAGATCTGTGAAGGACTCGATATGAACCACTGATGATCTTATTTGTTGATCAACAAGTGATGAAATGTCAAGTGTTCCTAAGAGATCTTTTGATGAATCTCGTGGCTCTAGACTCAATAGTGCGTTTTGGTTTTCCTGAGCGGAGACTAGGGAGAGGGTCTCCTTCTTCAATACCAGCGATCTCTAAGAGAAAGCCAATAGTTTACGTAGGGTTCCCTATGAGAATGAAACAAGCTTCTATTGAGAGAAACTTGAGTGGCTAAGAAGGTTTAGTGCATGCGTCACTGGGTCCATGACGACTTTTAATCTTCAATACCGGTGTCACTAAGTGACAACCAGTAGCATATGAATTGAACCCGGTGTCTGCCCTAAGTTGAATAATCTAGAGGGCTATTTCTTTTCACCCTTTTCTTTGCATTTCTTTTTGATTCTTCAACTCCTTCTTTCTCCGATTCTCATTTTCTCCTTTTTACAATCATACCTAAGGACTTCTAAATTCTAACTATTTGAGGTGTCCTTGGGTAGATCCCTCCGGCTCTGGCGGATCATAGGACGGTTATTCCTAACCTTAGTCACCTTATAACTCCATGACTAACCTATGTTTCCATTAAAACCACAGTTGTGAAAAATCTCTCACGGTGTTTATGAATGAAAACCGTTTTGAACCACTGTGAAGATAAGATTTTGCATAAATACTCCCCCTCCACGTGTGCTTAAGAGTTTTAACGGTTAAATGCATAGTGAGGCAAGAGCGCACACATTTTGAATTGATCCACTGGAGATAGACAATCCCCCGCGAGACACGGTTACGTTGCATAGTTAAAGAGTTACGTTGTCAGCTTTTAGGTGACAACTAGCTCTAATAACTACCTTGAAGGTGTAGACAATCCTCAAAAGGTTGTCATACCCGTCAGAGTTTATGTCTACCAAGAGTTTCTCGAATGGTACTTTCTACTCGGACAAGTCCTTTGCGAGACACGTTTACATTACTAGCGAACTAGCTTGAAATTATTACCCGTCCAGGACAAGTCTTTTCGAGTTACTAATAGTTAAGTACCATCAATTTGTTGGTTAAGTCTGAAGTACACAGATTCATTTGCATTTTGCACAACATATTTCTTATCACACAATTTTCTCCCCCTCAAAAATGGCATATAAAAATGTTATTTTTGAACGGTTGAGAATAAATATGACCATTTCGAGTGTTGCGGGAAGAGTGACCACTGTGAACAATTTGTGAACAAAGTTTAAATTCAAATACTCCCCCTCGACAAGTGATATAAACGGTTGAGGTTTTGAAAATCATATGGGGAAGTACTTGTTCTTTTGAGCAAAACCTTGAAAATTGAAAGGTTTGATAGGTTTTACTCAAAAGTAAGAAGCTTTCGCTCATTTTATAAGGATTGTGGCACTGAAGCGTACCACAGGGTCCTTTCTTGACAATTACGGGTTGTACACTGTTATGTGTGCACAAGCCATAGACATATAAAATCACACATCCAAATGTAATAATGAAGGAAACAATTCAAGGGGTACCAGGAAGTGCAGTGATGTCGCCAGGAGTGCGAACAGGGCGTTGATAGCCGGTGATGTTGATCCTGGGTCGACCACCAACAAAGCTTTCCAACGTTCTGAACTGATCCCTTCGAAACAACCTTTCATCAATCATCTTGTTGATCCTCCTCACATCCCTTCGATCCTGAGAATTCCATCGTTTAGGAGACCCAATTTTGTGACGTATATCCTTCAACCTATAAGCCATTCCGTCCCTAACCATCTTCAAAGTGTGATCTCCAAACTTGTGAAGTTCATTACACACCATTAAGCAATTTCTTTAAAGTTCAATACGGTAAACGACGCCGAAAGGTTTGCTGATGAGTGTATATTGTGAGAGCTGGTTGAGGTCGGGAAGATCTAGCTGAGGTGGAGTGAAGTTGACACGGGTCTGATAAGATTCAACTGCCAGCTGAAGATCTTCAACACGTTCTTTGATGACTATGCATCTGATGAATATGAGCAATGACTTGATGAATTCACGTTGTACTTCGGTTGAAAATTGTCTCATGCGACCTTGTACTTTGGCAAGGTACATGTCTTCGATGTCGTTGATAGACAAATTCTCAAAGTCAGCTTCAGAGAATGCATAATCTTTTTCATCTTGTCGTTTGACCACGATATTCTTTAGGAAGGTGTAGTCCCACTTAGATGAAAGAACAACATGTTTGATGGCAACGACGTCCTTAGTACTGAACGCCGCATGTTGAGACTTCTGAACCTGACAGCTTCTGTAGTAGATTCGTCGGCGTTCAGGCCAATGATGAATCCCGTACATTGCATCTCGGTCGTATGCTTACACTTTGTTAGAGAACAAGTGATTGGCACGTTCCTCGATGGCTATGCAGTTCGAGTATATAGATGCTGGAAATGGAAGTGTCAACGATGTAGCGTATTTCCTTGAACCATCGCCACCATGTAGAAGAAATTCCAGGTCTTTGTTGAAGAAATATCTGAATGGAATCCTAGGTTCATTTGGTTGGCCAATTGTTGGTAGAGGTCTTGACCAATCGGTGTAGTATGGAGGGTTTTCCCGTTTAGTGAAGTCATTGTTTGCTTCTGGGTTGAGCCAATCCATGTTGTTAGACATGGCTCGAGCAATGTTCTCAAGGTGATATTCGACCTCGATGGCACTTTCGGAGCTGTCTTTTAACAGTTGAAATGCTTCATTCTTGATTCGCTTCAACTCGGATTTCGTCATCTTCTTCACATGGAACTGTTCTTGCAAAAGTTTTGCATGCTCCAATATATTACCGTCTACCAAATTCTGACCTTCTTCAGGGTAGGGAGTGTTGTTAACAAGAATAGAGAACCATTCAAATTCTTCAGTTTTATCGTCATCTAGCCATGATACGACGTCAACCATGGGTGCCTTCTTCTTCTTCTTTTTTGAAGGCCTAGATGATGATTCTGGTTTCTGAACTTGTTTGGGAGAGGTGGGTTGTTGTAGGGGCTCATGGACCTCTTCATCGTCACCACCCGTATACTCAAAGTGATCACCGGTTTTCTGAGTCAGGGGTGGTAACTCGAAATCGTCCTGAGGTTTATTAGCAGAAGAACGAGAAGGAGACCTTTGTTGAGTGGGAGTCCGTTGGAGAGGAGGTAACATAGAAGATGATTCACCAGACTTCTTCTGACGTTTAGCTTTATCATGCTTATCCTGATCCTTGTCTTCATCGTCTCTAGGACGTTTAGACTTTTCTGCTTCGAATCTACATGCTTCTTTGAGTTGGTAGTCCAGCAATGCTTGAAACAGCTTTCCTTCCTCAAAAGTGAATGTCCCAGATCGTGTAGACATTTGTGTGACAAGCTTGGCCACCAATTCATTATCCGAGAAAACTACAGGATCAGATGGATTGATTGTGACGGTTAAAGGTGTTGATCTTATAGTTTGCTTGGCTATTTGCATAAGATTCGGATATAGTTGTCTAGTAAACATCTCCTTTGTGATTTTAGGAACGATATCCTGAAGGTACTTGTTAGTGTAACCTTCGATCATTTCGTTCAGTTCCTCTTGACGATGACTTCTCATGAATTCCTGGATAAACTTCCTTTCTTCTTGCATCTTGTCATTCTCGTCATGTAGATATTGTATTTGTTGATTGAGAAAGTTTAGCTTCCTGTATAACATGTCTTTCATTCTGACTTGTTTGATAGCTTTCACAATTCTTTCATGTGTCTGAGAAATCCAAGATCGAGGTGGTTTCTTCACAGATTTGGATGATGATTTGGTTGATCTCTTTGATGGTGGTGGTGAGGAGTGAGATGATGAATCTGATGAGGAAGAGACATGAGGAGACTCGGGTCCTTGGGCGGTTCAGAAGTTTCCTTCTGTGAATGTGTAGGACTTTCCAAAAGCAGCTTGTCATAATCAGCATCTTTATCTTTCTCAGACTTCTCAGTTTCAGGTTTCTCAAACTCATATTCGATAGTATCTTCCACAATATTTTGTTGTTGCAACAGAGTGGTGGCACCAGCTCCCTTATCGGGTCGATTAACCGCATCAGGAGATGTTTTAGAGTGGGCAGCACCACTTGATCCTCCGGGGCCACCCATTTGGTCTTTTTCAAATTTTTCATCTTTTTGAAGGTGGCTAACGAATTTAAACTTCTTCCTGTAGGATTGATCCAGTAGCTCTTCTTCTTCTTCAGAGCTTTCATCATAGGGCACAAGTGCAGGAGTCTTCCCTTTTCCTTTATCAGCTTGAGGACTTGGAGGTTTTGGTACTGAAGGATTGTCATCCTTTGTAGTTTCAGAGTAGGTAATCTCTTCATCTGTGTCAGTACCTTCAGAGCTTTCGTCCAAAAGCTTTCTTTGCGGTTCAGGTGTGGGAATAGGTTCAGCTTCCTTTACAGGAACAATCCTTTTACGAGGAGGATTCCTTTTGGGAAGTTTCCTATAACTTTCAGAACTTACTGCACTTCCAGCACTTCCTCTTCTGGTTCTCCGAGTAGGAGTTCCTGAAGGTTTTTCATCAAGATGACCAAGTTTGCCTTCTTTTACTGCTACTAGATACCTTTTGTACGTTTCAAGCTTCTTGAGTTCTTTATATAGAAGGTGATCAGGCAGCACGGCACCCTGTTTCTTTGTTGACGATTCCTTGATTCTGACAGATAGGGTAGGTTCAGTCAACATATCGTGATTGTCTGGGTCATTAAGCCTCTGTGGAATATCAGGATTGAGCCCAAGTGCTCTTTGGATCAAAAGCTTTGTGTATCTGACATAGGGAATCTTTGAGCCAAGCTTCTTGTGAAATAGCATCATGTCCTCCCATATCAGTGCTTCGATTTCGATGTCCTTCTTATTGATCAGAGACCAGAAGATTTGCAGTTCCATGAGCTTTGGATGCTCATAACCACTATCACGACCAGAGGCTGATTTGGTGATGATGAGGTAGAGGGTTCTCCACGGTTGAGGAATGTTCTTAAGCTCCACATGAGAGTGCTTAGTAGCAATTCCTGAAGCTTCATCATAGCCAATATCTATCAGGAATTGAAGAACTGTCTCCTCAGTAGGTGTGGCAAAGAAGTCGGTTGGAGCGATGTCTGGAATGATGAGAACAGCCCGTAAGTCTGCAGGAGTGATGGTGACTTGTTTGTGATTAAGAGTCACTGTCACAGCACTTTGACCTGTGATCCTCTGCATAGAATTCCAGAATTGCTGAATGTAGATTTCCGGTACAGTTGCAGAGTGTGAGAGCATGTTCTGGTATGGATGAATCCTTAGAATATCCACAGCAATGAGACAAGAAGATTCTGAGCATGTGAGGGTTTCAAAGTCAACCCTGAGGTTATTCTTTCCAATCTTTCTCGGATAGCCATTTGGGAAGATATCAGCAATAGTGAGAACCTCAGGTGCATCCACATTCATTTGAGCAGCCATGTCGTGATCTGAAATAACATTAGCCAAAAGAACCAACATATCGAAAGACATAATGTTAGTCAACAGAAGGTTTTATTGTCTAGTATTTGAATGTACAGTGTCAATGATTGTTACGAGTCCTAAGTCACTTGTTTGTCTAATAGTCTAATGACGTCGTGAAATGTTTCGTGAGTTAGTTAGCTTTAAGTTTTAAAGTTTATGTTATCACTTATTGTTCACAACATATCAACCGATTAAGTTTATTAGTGACATTATTGGATTCGTGACGTTATGATTAGTTTATTTGCAAGTTTGTACACGTAACAATTCATAATGAAGGTCAATCAAGGCTTAGGCGTAGATTTGGCAAAGTCAGGCATAAACAGAAATGATATACGCGTAGACGAAAGCTTACGCGTAGGATCCTAACTTACGCGTAAGAAAAGTTACGCGTAGGAAAGGGGGCCTTATACGTAGGGCTTACGCTTAGGCGTATAAAGACCTTACGCGTAAGGCTTACTCGTAAGAGTAGACCTTATGCGTAGAGTCACTGTTTACGCATATCCTTCACAGGATACGCGTAGTCCCATTGTAGAACCTTATGCGTAGTAGTTACGCGTAGGATTTCTCTTACGCATAACTGCCTACGCGTAAGGTAATCCTTAAGCGTAGAGATTCAAATGACCTTGATTCTGAATTTTAAGCGCAGCAAGCCTGAAATAAATTCATCAAATCATCAATATTAACACAAAAATTCATTTTAACAACAAATCATGTCATGAACATTCGATAAACAGTTATGAGTAGAAAGTCATACGCGTAGGTCAAAACCCTACGGGTTATGAATTACGCGTATAATTTCTAGCCATGGGATTTGCACCAAACAATTTTAGGTAGTTCTAAGATGTCGCGAGAGTCTATAAACCAAGTGTTGAAACAAACAGACCTTGATAGATCTTGAGCTCGTGGATCGTTATGTATGCCTATGTAATCACAAGCACAATAAAAGACAATCTCTACTACTTATATTTATCAGCGGAATATAAACACAAGTAATAACTAAGAACTTCTTGATCCTCTATGGATCTTTAGATTAACTAAAACTGAGTTTTCCAATCGATACATAACTCATTCTAATGTGTTCCTTTTATAGACAAGGAACCCTAAACAATATCGCTAAACCGTTTCCCAAGAAACGTATAATCATAAAACTAAATAAGATATACACAATCACTTCCTAATAAAGCTCATGTATATCCACACTAAATAAACTAAACACGGAATGAACACTTCCGCAGAAACAGACTAATAACTATTATACTTTAGTAGATTATGTCTTTGGCAGAATCCACTCTTCTTCAGCAGAAACACTTCAGCATTAATTTCAGCATAATCCAAACTTCACATAATTCCCAACAATCCTCCCCTAAACTGGAATTTGACTTTGTTAAGTTCCAGTTTCTTGATAGATCTTTAACAAAACAGCTCCAGAGGATTGTAGACGAACAACAGCAACAGCAAAGAATCCAAAGAAGAACATCTCTATGATGAAGAAACTCTGAAACACCATATCTTTGCAGCAACAAATGACAATAGATACATCAAAACAAATTAGTTTCATACTATTCTCATCACATCCAGGTGTGTGAACTCCTGTGAGAGGTGAATCATTGAAATAATGGAGTTGATGTCTCTTTACCAATAGCCATCACTACTGGAGTAGCCATATGTTTAAGTTCGTAAACTATGGTACACTGATAACCATCTGATTTATTGGCAAACCAGCAACCATATAAACGGATTTGTTATGTCTTTACCTGTAGCCGTTTGCTCAGGACTAGTCAATTCTTAGAATTGGTGAATTGATAACCAAATATGGAATGCCATTGCCTTTACCACAAGCCATATACATGTGGGCTAGTCAATTCTTGGATTCCAAAAAGGAATAAACCATGGTGAATTAATGACCATACAACACTCAGCAATTAAGCATGGGTGGTTGCAAACCCTATGATTTTTAGCAAATCATTACAGCTATCAACAGATTTGATGTGTCTTTACCAAAGTTGTACCCTTTGGACTTGCTAACTCTTTGACATACACAAGGTATATCTGGTGAGTCAATAACCATAAAAAGTATACAACAAACCTGCAAGAAAAGTTAGATAAACCAAAAACATTTTTTTTTTTTTTTTTTAAACTAAGAAATAAATAACACAAAGATTACAAAGTAAACAAACTATTACAAGCAAGATGAACCTTTATGTGACAGAAGCTGATTTTTAATCAAACCAACACATTGAGAAGCATGAAGTTCATCATTGCCAACAGGATGAGGAGGTACTTCCAACTTTTGTCTCAGCAACCGTTCCATAAAAGTAACCGATAAAGGATAGAACTTATCCGATAGCATACACAAAATCATTCCACATGTGGTCTGAACCACATGAACACAAGGCAGAGGATAAAATCTCCAACTCTCAATCTCCCACTTATGAGAATTCTTCCAAATAGAATACCCTTTACCATTTGGAGAATGAGAATCAAACATAACCTGAAGATCACCCAACAAATATAAACCAGAACCAGTTGCTGAATGAAACTTATAATACTGAATGACATGTTCATACAGCATCTTCAAATCATGTCTAGTCACTAAATGAAGAATGTCCTTCAAGAAGTTGAACTCAAGAACAATATTATCCAGCCTATAAACAGTGTTAAGCTTTCCAGCTTTCCAATTGACCAATACCACATGAGTTCCTTCAGGAAAAACTTCAACAGATCCAACTTCAATAAAGGTAGATTCATCAGCCTTGAGATCTAAATCAGTATTCCTGGAAGAATGTTTCCTAGCCAATCTATCAGAACTCCTTGTAACCAAGCTCTTCTCCCCCGTACCAACAATGTTATCAGTATCAAGCTGTAGATCATTTCCCTGACTCAGAGGATCACTTAACTCCACACTAGACAACACTTCAGAAGAAACCAAAGAGGATTCAGCAGCAACAACCACATCAGAAGAAAGAGTAGCTACAGAAGTTGTGTCAGAGGTAACAACTGGAGAGATCACCAAAGGCAAAACAGTTTAAAAATTATCCACAATTTCAACTGTTTTCTGTCTCTTAGCCATAGGAACATCAGACATTGAAGCAATGCTTTCCAATTGAGAAGAAGAAGTAGAAACAGAAGAAGAAAACTTCATAACCATATTATACTGTCTAATCAAAGCATCATCAGATAAAGCATAGATTTGCTTCATTGACATATCAGAATTATACATAGCAGAATTCTTCACAACTCTCCTCATATAATTCCTCTTCTGAGCAACAGTCATAGGTTTTTCTCTTTTGGCTTTATTTCTTTGATCAATAAGAGTTCTTCTCTTTGCAGCAGATTCTTGCTTCCTTTGATTACCAAGTTCCACCATTTTATCCACAAAATTCTCATCATCAAAAGATGCTCCTAATATAAGTTTTGCAAGATTTGGATCAGATGCACCTTGAGAAGTATAAGCATCCCATTGAGCATCAGTGATCTTAGGAAGTAATGCATCAAGCTCTAATTTCCTTTCAGGAGACAAATTAGAATCAGACTGATCTTGAAGAAATTTAGCCACAATACGACTCTTCTGCATATTCTCATAATCAGCAAATATCCAAGCCTGAGCTTGATTTTCTTCTTCAGTCACTATACCTGAATTAAGCATATCATCAATCACAGGGTCCTGTCCTTTCTCAGAAGATGTCTCAGTAGAACCAATTTCAGCAGAACCAATGTGAGCTTCAGAAGGAACAATCAAACCCACATCAGAGGAAACAGGTTGAGACAATTCCTCAACAGGTGTAGAGAAAACTTCAGATGAAGAATTCAACTTATACATTCTCCCAGCAATAAAAACCTCTTTATCATCTGCTGAAGGCGAAATATTTGGTTGTTCTTGTATAGACGAAGTTTGATCATGATCAGAAGCAACCTCCGCAACTAGAACATCAGCAGATGCATCAACAACATTTGATTCCTTTAAAGTGTTAGTCGATACCTTATTCAAATATTGTCTTCTTCTTTTGCTAGCATATATAATAGGCACCTTGCTCCTTGAAGATTTAGCAATAGGAGAAGAAACATCAGATGTAAGCGCTGCATCAGCCAATATTCCAAGGGATGTATGAAGATCCTCTTCATCCTCCTCTTCAGAAGAAATCAAACTTCTCTTATTACCTTCCTGACTTAGTAATTCCAAGGGATCTTGGTTTCAACGATTGTGGTGATTCTATGAATTCTAATTGGCTGCGTGAGATCACATGGGCTTGATTTTGTCATCACATTGGTCGGTGTGCTTGATGTTAAGGAAATCTCATTATCAACCTGAACTTCATCAATATTAACCTGAACCTCATCAATAGAAACTTGTGTAGGTTCTGGACTAGGACCTGGTCTAGGTGAAGGTATGGATGCCCCATTAACAGCAGAAGGACCCTCATCAACATCAACTAAAATATTACTATCAGTAGTATTAAAAGAAGGTAAAACAACATTAACCTCATCAGCAGTCTCATTCTCCTGAGGCAACATGGCAGCTAACAAAGGAAAATGTGTCCCCTCAAATTTAGTTCTCATCGTGGCAAATAACTTAGGAGTCAAAACACTTATGGGATGAAAAGCTTGGGTTTGTGTAGAAACATTCAATATCATCAGTAAGAACCTAGGGTACATCAAAAACTTACCCTTTTTCCTAGTTATATTTTCAACCATATTATCAAAAATAAACTTAGAAAAATTATAAGTCAAACCCTTAGATAAACAAACAATACCACATCCCATTTGGGTTGAAAACTGATCCCATCCTCCAGACTTATTGCTTACACACTGGAGCAACGTATGAACCAAAAACCTCCACATAGGACAAAGCTTATTTTTTAACCACATATATGTCCTTGTACTTTGATATCCAATCGCCCTAAGCCCTTCAAGTACCATCGTAGAATCAGAATGATAAACTCCATTCTCATCATCCAAGCGAAGTTGTCTTCTGATCAGTTCCTCTGTCACCACATACTCTCTTCCATCAACCCTTGCAGCTATCTCAGTATCACTTCTCCTCTCAGCCGACGCCCAAAATTGAGTAACCAAGGATTCATATATAGCATTTGGAGAATGCGTTAATGCATACTGAATCTTTGATCTTTGTAAGAATGAAATCATCGGCCTATACAACTCATCTCCCCGAGCAGTTCCGAGAAAAGCAACCTTATTATGATCATGTTTAAATTGAAGCGCCATTAGAGATTTTGAAGATTAGGGTTACGATTTGCACAAAAGGAATTGTTTTGAATGAGAGTAATAATCAAATCACTTAATATGGAGCGAATATATGCCGGTAGAGAATAAATAGAAATTTCCCAATGTTGGTCAAAGTTGACCAACGATGACGTAGATTTCTACTTTTACTCATATTCACTTTTAACTTCAGTGGAAACAGAAATCATTCTGCTGAAGTAGAACAATCAGCAGAAACAGATTACTTATTCAAGAAGCTTCAGTAAATATCTTTTTACTGTTTCACCCACACGCATTAAATCTCTTACCACTTGAAGCCGTCTATAAAAAACCCCCAAAGCACATAGACTTCTTCATCAAAAACCCCCAAAGATTATTTCAAACCCTAATTCCACCAATACTCCAAAATTAACCATCATAGATCATGAGTACCAAACCTGAGATCATAGATCTCACAACAACATCCTCATCATCGTCATCATCTAGTGAAGATACCAATCCATGGCTTCATTACTTTCCAAAACCATATCCACGACCTAAGAAATCACCCTTTCTCCCTTCATCAGAAGATGAAAGTGTGGTGAATCCAAGTGAATCTGCTGATGATTCTGATGACTCCTATAAGGAGGGAACATCTTACTCCCAACCCCCAGCACCTCGGCCTCAACGAAGGCCACGAGCCAAAAACCCACCACTTCCAGAAGATAGAGAGGTGGTTCTTGGTCTTTCTGCATCAGGTTTTGGTGCATCATCACATATCGTATAAGGGAAGAACTTAAAGAGGGTAGATGGGTTGCATTTTGGTTGAAATACATAGATGAAGCACAAAGGACACATTGTTTTTCTCCATCATCAAATGTGGTCATTGTCATCATCAACGTTTGCATCAATCCATCCTCTCCATTTTGATCCTTAGCATCTTGTTAGTGTTGGTTATGCATGTCACAAAAGCGTAGCCAGCATTTAGTGTGAAAGATGTGAGCGATCATGCATATCCAACAGCCTGTTAGATGTTGGAACGGATGATATGTAATAGATTAGGATTAGTAGATCATGTAGATGCATTTGATGTTGCTAGTACTCTGTAAGCTGTAAGCTGTAAACTGTTTCTTGAATGAATGAATGATCAATTTGCTTCAGTACTTCTTTTGAATGAATCATATAACTTCAGTACATCATCTTCAGAAGAAACAATTGACTCACTTCAGCACTTTGAACTCAGTAGAAACAAGCTTTAGTACATCAGACCATATCTCAACTAAACAAAACAGACACTCTGCAAAACAAAACAAACACAGAGAAACACACAAACCAACAAAGAAACACACTAAGATTACATTAGCAGGTTAGAGTTAGTTAAAATCTACCAAATATACAAAATTACATAGCAAAATGCAAAGTTATACACAAATCCTCCCCTGAGGCATAAGCCTCCCATGAGGCCTATGCCTCCCCTTAAACTTTGCAGTTAAGGGTTAAGCATGCCAATATGGACCACAAGGTATTGAAACCTTGGTCCCTCAAAAGCCTTTGTTAACAAATCTGCCACATTATCATCGGTATGAATTTTGACCACATTTATCAAATTTTTATCATATGCATCTCTTATAAAGTGGTGCCTGATTTCAATATGTTTTGTTCGACTGTGAAAAACTGGATTTTTAACAATGCATATGGTACTTTGATTATCAATAAAAATTGTTGTGTTCATGAAATTGTACCCATAATCCAACAACTGATTTTGAATCCAAAGAACCTGTCCACAATAGTTTGTTTCTTGCATTGCCAAGAAATCAATCTCTTTCCAAGGAATTGGCAACCTCCAGTGGTGGACCTCCTATCCAGATTAGCACCAGCATAGTCACTATCACTATATGCTTCCAACTTAAAAGGAGACTCTTTTGGGTACCAAAGACCTAGAAGAGGTTGGCCTTTGAGGTACTTAAAGATCTTCTTAACAGCATTGAGATGGGAAGTCAGTGGAGTAACTTGATGTCGTGAACAAACACTCACAGCAAAAGTAATATCAGGCCTTGAAGCTGTTAAATACATCAAAGAGCCAATCATGGACCTGTACAGATGAACATTCACAGGTCGATCAGCTTCATTGTTGGTCTTTGTCTTTGGAGCTTCATAAGGTGTAGTGGCAGTCCTTACACCCTCCATACCAAACTTCTTCAAGATGTCCCTCACATATTTGTCCTGACTGATAAAGATACCATCAGGTTTCTGCTGAACTTGAAGACCCAAAAAGAAAGTCATCTCTCCCATGGCACTCATCTAAAACTCTCCCTTCATAAGTTCCTCAAACTCCCTGCACCAAGCTTCCTTTGTGGATCCAAAAATAATGTCATCCACATACACTTGCACAAGAATAATGTCAGTGGAATTCTTCTTTAGGAAAAGAGTCTTATCAATTGCACCTCTTCTGTAACCGTGCTTCAGCAGAAATGTAGAGAGCCTAGCATACCAGGCTCTGGGTGCTTGATGTAGTCCATACAGAGCTTTGACCACCTTATAAACATGATTAGGATGATCTGGATCTTCAAATCCTTTAGGTTGAGTGACATACACCTCCTCTTCAATTTCACCATACAAGAAGGCTCCTTTAACATCCATCTGATAGACCATAAAACCCATATAGGATGCATAAGCTAGAAAAATCCGTATTGCCTCAACTCTTGCCACTGGTGCAAACACTTCATCATAATCGATCCCCTCCTCTTGTCTATACCCCTGTGCAACTAATCTGGCTTTGTTTTTAATGACAACACCTCGAGCATCTCTCTTATTCTTCAGAATCCATTTAGTCCCAATAGCATACTTACCATCAGGTAGTGGTACCAATATCCAAACCTGCTGATTTTGAAATTGTTGCATCTCATCCTGCATTGCTTCAAGCCAACTTGAGTCTTCAAGAGCCTGAGTAACACTGGTTGGTTCCACTTGTGAGAGAAAACAAGCAAACAGACAATGTTCATAGTCTGTGTGATTGTCTCTCTGCTGATTTGAGACATAGGAGATAAAAGCCACCTGACCATATTTAGAACGCGCCACAGTACCTCTTGTTCTAACAGGTGCATTAGGATCACCAATAATATTAGACTGTGGATGAACATTGTTGATCCTTGTAGTAGTGGTGGTGTTGACATCAATGGAGGAATCAAGATTAGTCACAGTAGGTTCAAAGTCAGTATCATAGGAAGGTGTGTTGAAGATGCCTGCTTTAGGTTGATGATGACCAAGATCTGAAGGTTTTGGAAACCTTGTATACGGTTCTCCAAGGTCTGTTGACACTCTAGTAGAAATAGGAGTAGAGTCAACATGTCTTTCAGCCGAATTGGAGAGGTGAGGAGAAACAGAACCACTTTCAGCAGAATTGAATGTTCCACTGATTGCTTCACTTGTATTATTTTCAACATTCCTCTCAGCATCTAAATTGGCTGCATACTCTTGTTTCTTCAGTCTGGCAAGGTCCTCAGCATAATAGAATTCATCTTCACCCACATCAGTATAATCTTTAGAAGTGTCACCTACAAAATTGTTAGGAGAGAAGGAAGGTACTACAATGGGTTGTTCATCATCATCAGACCCACTGTCAGAATGAGCTTCCAAAAATTCTGCACTAGTAGTTGGAGATGCTTCAGAATCTGCATTTTGGTTAGCCATATGTCTAGCATAACCCAAGTAATCAGTCAAGTAATCAAGGTCAAATGACCAAATATGACCCTGTCCTTGAACATTAGGCTTGTCTTCAAGATACCTCAGATTCAATGTCTCCTCAATCTTCTTAGCAGATACATTGTAAACTCTGTATGCCTTACTATGAGCAGAATACCCCACAATGTAACCATCATAAGCTTTCTCATCAAATTTTCCCAATGGATCACTGGTATTCAAAATTGTCACTTGGCAGCCAAACGGTTTAAGGTAATGAATAACAGGAACTTTCCCAAAAAGAAGTTCATATGGTGTTTTAAGATGTGGTCTAGTAATGGACACTCTATTGAGTACATAACAAGCTGTACCAACAGCTTCAGTCCAAAACATGGTTGGAAGTTTAGAGTCTGCCAGCATTGATCTTGCAGCCTCTATTAAGGTTCTATTTTTTCTTTCTGCCACCCCATTTTGTTGAGGGGTTCTTGGAGTGCTATAGTCCCTTTTGATTCCCTTTAACCTGCAGAGTTCTATCAGAATTGCATTTTTGAACTTTGTACCATTATCACACCTAATTCCTTTCACCTTTTTGTTCAACTGATTCTCAATAAGGGTAATGAAGTCTTTCAATACTTCAGATGTTTCATCTTTGGTCCTTAGAAAGAATACCCAACAAAATTTGCTATAACCATCAGTGATCACCAGACAAAAATATTTATGATCAATGCTTCTCACTTTAGTTGGACCAAACAGATCCATATGAAGCAGCTGAAGAGGTTCAGAAATAATGCTTACTGCTGTAACAGGAACACCTTTGTATGAGGCTCTGTGCTGCTTTCCTTTGTTGCATGCAACACAGTTATGATCATTGGTGAATACTTTGGCAGGAAGACCTTGAACTAGGCCCAGTTTAGAAAGCTGGTTTATGGTGGACTCATCCACAAATGCTTTAGCCACCAAACATGTTAAGTCACCTGTTGGTTGGACATTAGTTAAGTTGAATGTATAAAGATTGTGACTGCGAGGAACCTTCAGTAGAATTGAAGTTTCTTCTGGGAGTTTGAAGTCTTTAGACAGCACAAGACATTCATCCTTTGTGAAGAGTACTTTGTTCTTAGTGTCACAGATTTGTGAGACTGAAAACAAATTGAAGTGTTGAAGTTCCTTGACATAATAAACATTATCAAAGTCCAGCTGAGGTGTTTTGATGGTCCCTTTTCCAGTAATTCGTCCATCACTTCCTCCAAAGGTTACATTGCCTCCTCCTTCAATGGGAACAAAGTTATGCATCATGTCCCTGTTTCCTGACATACTTCTAGAACAACCACTGTCAACAATTCCAACATCTTTATGCTTAAGGGGATGATCCTACAACAACAAAAATATACAGATAATTAGTACACTATGGAGGCTCAAGTCATTGCTGACTTGAACCTGCCTTATGGATCATATGAGTTGTGCCATGTAGAAGTATAAGATCCACTATTGTTCTTGGGTTTCCAATGAAACTTAGGTCCCTGTTTATTCCAAGAACAACCTGCTGAGGTCTTGACAGCAGTATCCCAGTACCCTTTCCCATCAGTCATAGGGTTAACATATCCAGGCCAAAAACCATTTTTAAAATATTCACTGGTTGGTTGAACATATGGTTTTACAACTGGTTTCCTCCAAGAAAAAGGAGTATTATACTTTGTATCTTGTGGAACATAAGGTGGTATGTCATTTACATTTGTCCACATTGGTCTAGATTTCCTAGAAGCACCACACCTACTCATCCTTTGCTCATGATAATCACAATCCTTAATTAAATGAGATTTACTTCCACACACAAAACATTTCTTCTGATTAGAAGATTTATTTAAACCAAAAGAAGTATTATTACAAGCAGAAGTATTCAAACCAAAACCATGAAAAGAATTGTTTTTAACAGTACTATTATGCAAAGAATTAAAATGCAAGTCTTCAGAGGCAACTGTCTTGGAAGTGGATTCCTTGGCAGCAACTCTGACATGCTTATTGGTAGTCTTGGGTGCAGGCAGGGGTGAAGACTTGGGAAGGGCAGACGTGGGAAGGTCAGACTTGTCATTTGAATCACACTCTGTAGACCCTTGCTTGGAGGACTTGTCACTGTTAACACAAGAGACAAAGTCATTAGTAGAAGTATTAGGGTCTGGCATGTCTCTTGACTTTTTGCCATACAGATGGTGTGATCCATCAAAGTCATTAAGAGTGGAAAGGTCAATGGGCATGTGCTCACCTCTAATTGGTCCACGTACAGCATGTAGGTCACCTTCTTTCACAAAATTAGCTAGGCCTGCTGATGTAGATTTACGTGTGTCATCCCTAGCTTCTAAGCCTACATATTTCTTAAAGCCTAAAGCCACTGTAGAATTGGAAGCTTGACTACTATAAATGAGACCAGCTAACTTATTTCCATTCATCATCCATTCTTTATGCCTAGCAATTTCCTCCTTAAGTTTCTCCTTAAGCTCTAGATTTTCTGACTCTACATCTGCTTTTAACTTCTCAGACCATTTTAATTCATTTTTAGCACATTCGAGATCCCTTTCTAAAACACCTATTTTCTCATCATAAGCTATTTGATTCTTCTGAAACCAAACCTTTTGTCTTTCTAGTGTTTTTAAAGCTTGTTTATAAGCTTCTACTTCCACATAGCATTCATTATATTTAGGTTCCAAAATATCATAAGCTTCTTTGAGTGTATTATAACGCTCACTACAACCAAACAAACAGTTTTGTACCTGAGAGATGCCCATCAAGGCAATCTGATCATGCCTATCCTCTGAAGTACAGCTTGCAATCAACCCAACATTATCAGGACCATCATTATCAGCCTCCTCATGTTGCTTCCAGTCCACATTGCTATCAAGAGTGACCAAAGCAGCTGATCCCTTTGAAGTTCCTGCCTCCTTCTGATACTGCTGATAAGAAGAGTATCTTGTCTCATCACCAGCTTTCCTGTCTTTGCATTCTCTAGAGAAGTGACCCATCTGTTGGCATGTGAAGTATTTAACCTTCCTCTTGTCAAACCTTGCTGGATCGCGTCCTTTGAATCCAAACCTTCTGCCAGCTTTGCGCTCAAAGTTCTTGATATCCATGGAAAGCATGGCCACCTGCCACCTCAGCTTCATCTCTTCCATCTCAATCGGGTCCACCTGATCAAAATCCTCATAAGCCAGATCCTGCTGAGGATCATAATCAGCAAAGAAGGATCCAAGTACATCTTCCATAATGTTGCTTGATTTAGAGTGAGAACTTGATGAAGGAGCAGCATAAGATGATGATGGATATGGGCTTGGACCATAGCTAGACTTTGGAGTGGAGGCTCCAACAAATGCAGTATGACTAGCAGAAGAAGATGATCGAAAAGGGCTTCTTACATCATGTTCAAGAGCTTTAGGTTTGTGGTACAGCTCATCAAAGGTAATCATATCCAAACCACCTTTAGCTTTTAAAGCTATGCTTACATGTAGCCAGGATGGAGGTAATGACCTTAGAAACTTAGAGTTACAGTCATCATTATCTGGCTTTGCCTGTAGCTGATTCAACTGACTTAAAATCTTGTGAAACTTATCATAGCCCTTGTGAATTCCTTCCTCTTCAGAGATTTAAAAATCCTGAAACTGTTGTCTCAGCATGGACTTCTTCAGTCTCCTAGACTCCTCATTCCCACCGAACTTCGCCTTAATTGCTAACCATATATCCTTAGCATCTTGCATAAAGTGAAAATCACTCAGGTGATCCTCAGGAATAGCTTGCAGAAGAATAGTTCTGACCTTGGTTTTTCTCTGAACTGCCAGCAACTCTTCAGCAGTTTTGGGAGGAACATTCATCATATTACCAGCAGCATACGTGGTAGTTCTCTTCAAACTGTTCCCCTTCATAACTATCTGCCATAGATTCCAATCAATGTTGGAGATCCAGTTCTGCATCTTCATCGCCCAAAGATCATATTCCTCCCTTTTAAGGTAAGGAAACTTAGCATTGCTATTAGAGAGACTTAGTTGTTGCAGATGGGTGGAGTTTTGGTTGTTGGTGATTTCAGTATCAACATCTGAACCAGGCATGATGATTTTGTTATGGTTGTATGGGTGTTTAGAAAAACTTGTCTATAGTATCGTAGAGACTCTCACGAGGCTCTGATACCACTTGTTGAAACAAACAGACCTTGATAGATCTTGAGCTCGTGGATCGTTATGTATGCCTATGTAATCACAAGCACAATAAAAGACAATCTCTACTACTTATATTTATCAGCGGAATATAAACACAAGTAATAACTAAGAACTTCTTGATCCTCTATGGATCTTTATATTAACTAAAACTGAGTTTTCCAATCGATACATAACTCATTCTAATGTGTTCCTTTTATAGACAAGGAACCCTAAACAATATCGCTAAACCGTTTCCCAAGAAACGTATAATCATAAAACTAAATAAGATATACACAATCACTTCCTAATAAAGCTCATGTATATCCACACTAAATAAACTAAACACGGAATGAACACTTCCGCAGAAACAGACTAATAACTATTATACTTCAGTAGATTATGTCTTTGGCAGAATCCACTCTTCTTCAGCAGAAACACTTCAGCATTAATTTCAGCATAATCCAAACTTCACATAATTCCCAACACCAAGTTATAACATCTAAATCGTGGAGAATCAAAGATGCCCAATCTTATGAACTTTAAACCCTAATTCCAAATTTTTAATCATTTAGAGTTTCTGGGTGGTTATAGAACCTGGAAACCTTTAATTCAACATGATATGAGTATCACACAACAATCTTTTTGACCAAAACCCTTCACATTTGAAAACACCCAAATCGACTCATAAACCCTAATTATCAAAATCCATTAATTCGTGTTTCTGGGTGTATTTTGAGCATAGAAAAGATATCATTGATGTTGTTAAAGCATTTTGACACAATCTTTTTAACCAAAAAACACACAACAAGTGATTATATGTTCTAACCCTTACGCGTAAAACACAAAATTCATTGAATCTTAAGTTTTAACCGTTGGATTCGTATGAAATTCAAAACCATTGTTTAAAATTACGTTAAGAACACAAAACCACTTACAGATTGATGATCAGAAACACAGATTTCTTGAATGAATATTAGGCGTAGGATCTTTTAGGTTAGAAGTAATAAATGTGAGGGTAATGTTAGGTGAAGGATGTTTTTATTAAAATAACTTTTAACATTTTGACAGTTTTGGTCCCTCCACCTTTTCTTTTTTCAAACAAATCCTTTTAACTTCCATTTTGGTTACCAAACAAAGATTTTAAGAAAGAAACTTGATGACACTCCCCCTCGACTTAAGAAATAATGAAAGGTTATAAATTTTAGTCCGAGGAGTGTCATTGAACCAGAAATTTAACCACCATTGATAAAAGAAACAACCTTGATATGATAACATGCAAGTACACAGATTTTTGAAATAGTAAAGTGATTTATTTTCTCCCCCTCAACACTTGATCGGAAAAATACTGAATTTTGAAAGATTAAATTGTTGACGGAAGAAATGTACTTGCCATGTTTGAAAGAAAAATTAGATTAGAAGAATATTTTTGTTGTTTTATAAGATTTTATATTTTTGTATTTTGTTTTTGAAATTTATTTACAAAAGATGTTTTGGTGTTTGACAGGTTTTTAAGACTGTTTTAAGAGGTCATCCAATTCCTCTTGAGTCAAACACCTCATACCAATCCGGTGGACCAACTCATTAAACCTAGCGGGAGGCAAGGCTTTGGTGAGAAGATCTGCCAATTGGTATTCTGTACCCACAAAGTATAATTCAACGGTACCCTGTTCCACGTGGTCCTTGATGAAATGATAGCGAAGATCGATGTGCTTTGATTTTGAGTGCTGAACTGAGTTGCACGAGATCACTATGGCACTCCGATTGTCGCAGTACATCGGGATTCTGTCAAATACGTAACCATAGTCTTTGAGTTGTGTTCTCATCCAGATGACTTGAGCACAACACGCGGACATGGCTACATATTCTGCTTCGGTTGATGACAACGATGTACAATCCTGCTTCTTTGATTGCCAAGACACCAGTTTATCACCAAGAAATTGTAGAGCTCCTGAAGTACTTTTCCTTGAGTCTAAGCATCCTGCGTGGTCAGCGTCTGAAAAAGTGATTAGTTCAAAACCAGAATACTTCGGATACCAGATCCCCAAGTTAATGGTTTCCTTGATGTATCTGAGGATTCTTTTAGCCTCAGAGATGTGGGTTTCAGTTGGTCGCGACTGATAACGGGAGCATAGATAAACGGAAAAGACAATATCAGGTCTGCTAGCTGTTAGATACATGAGAGACCCAATAATACTTCGGTATTTGGTATGGTCCACTAATTTCCCATGTAAATCAGCGTCTAGCTTCTTGGTATGAGTCATTGGTGTGACATAAGTATCACAGGTTTTCATTCCAAATTTGTTTAACAATTCAAGGGCATACTTGGACTGACTCAAGAAAATACCACGGGGTGATTGATGAACTTGTAATCCTAGAAAGAACGTAAGTTCACCCATCATGGACATTTCAAAATTTTCTTCATTAGTTTTACAAAAGCGATTGAAAACTTTTTATGTGTAGACCCAAAAATGATGTCATCCACGTAAATTTGAACAATTAACATATGTGCCCCGGGATATTGTATAAAAAGAGTTGGGTCAACCGAGCCTTTGGTGAAATTATTAGCAATGAGGAAAGATGATAGCTTATCGTACCATGCCCGAGGGGCTTGTTTGAGACCATAAAGAGCTTTGTTCAGTTTGTAGACATGGTTCGGGCACTCTGGATCAACGAATCATTCGGGTTGGCTGACATAAACCGTTTCTTTTAGTTGTCCGTTGAGAAACGCAGTTTTGACATCCATTTGAAAGACCGTCATATTCATATGAGCCGTGAACGCGAGAAATATCCGAACAGCCTCAAGACGAGCAACCGGAGCAAAAGATTCTTCAAAGTCTATTCCCTCTTCCTGACGATAACCCTTAGCAACTAGACGTGACTTGTTTCGGATTACATTCCCTTCACCATCCAATTTGTTTTTCCAAATCCATTTGAGACCAATGACGTAGACCCCTGTTGGTCTTTCAACCAGTTCCCATACTTCAAGACGTTTGAATTGGTTTAGTTCTTCTTGCATGGATTCAATCTAGTTGTCTTTTGTCATTGCGTCTTTAATGTTTTTAGGCTCAGATTGGCAGACAGTGAGTGCATAAATGCAATGTTCACCATCTGTGTGAAGACGTTGTCTCGTAACGACTGGTTGATTCGGGTTGCCAATAATATTAGCCAGAGGATGGTCTTTTGTCCATCGATGTGTCGAGGGTTGATGTTGGTATACATTGTGCAGATTCTGAGGATTCAAATGGTTTGTTGAAGATTCTGCGACATCTGGTGAAGCAGTCTCATTAGCAAACGGGTTAAAGAACGCATTTGGATCAAAATCGACAGGTGGGGGGTACTTCATTCAGAATATCATCAGCCGATTCATCATTGTTGGAAGCGGTTTGTTCAGCTGTTGTGGTGGAGTCAACTGGTGTAGGTGCATCTTCAACAGTAGTTGTTGTAGCAGGTGTATCAGGTATAAGAGTATTATCAGGTTGTGCAGCGGAAACATTGGATACACCTTGAGCACGTTCATCAATATCGTCACAAAATAGCGGAGCAAATAGCTTTTCCATTTGTTGACGAGTGAGCTGGGGGCTTTGTTCAGCTGATGATGGGGGTTGAGGGAAGTTTAAACGGTTATGACCGAGTTCTAAGCTATTATACTCAGAAGCCATCTCCGTAAGTTCATCAAAATGAGCATGAATCGTTTCCATTACCTCCTTAGTTCGACGATTCCAGATTCGGAAACCTTTAGAATTATCACAGTATCCAATAAAGACTCCAATATCAGCTTTGGCTTTGAGCTTTCCAAAATCATCACGATCATTATTCGGATAGCAAAGGGATCCAAATACATGAAAGTGTTTGATATTCGGTTTATGGTTGTGGACAAGCTCGAAAGGTGTTTTGTTGTGGCGTTTTGTGATCATAGAACGGTTTTGAGTATAGCATGCAGTAGATACAGCTTCTGCCCATAAGTAATCTGGAAGTTTAGCATTGATTAACATTGTTCTTGCAGCTTCCACTAACGTTCGGTTTCGTCTTTCAACAACTCCGTTTTGTTCAGGTGTACGTGCAATAGATGTTTGATGCTGAATTTCCACTTTCTCATAGAATTCACGAAGGGTTTGGTTAACAAATTCAGTTCCTTTGTCTGTTATGATTAGCCTGACAGTGTTGCGGAGCTGAACCTGTATTTTCGTGAGAAAGGTGATGATCATTTGTGGAGCTTGGTCTTTGCTTCGAAGAAAGTAGACCCAAGTCCATCGTGAGTAGTCATCAACAATTACTAAGATGTAGCATTTGCCATTGATCGTTTGCACGCGCATCGGGCCACACAAATCCATGTGAAGAAGATGAAGCACATGCTGAGAGCTGTGTTCCACCTTTGAAGGAAAGTGAGCACGAGTGCTTTTCCCTTGTTCACAAGCTGAACATAGGTGATCTTTGGAATACCGGAATCGTGGGAGTCCTTCAACTAGTTTGTGTCGAGCAAGGTTGGTGATGGTTTGAAAGTTTAGATGTGAGAGACGACGGTTCCATAGCCAGGATTTTGTAGATGTTGCCTTTGAAAGTAAGCAGATGGGAGAGGAAGCAACCATGTCTTGCATAGAGATAGTGTAGAGACTAGAATTACGCGAGCCAGACATAAGGTCATTTCCTTGTAGATCACGAATGAAACAAGTTTTCTCCCGGAAAGCAACCTCCAAATCTCCATCACAAAATTGACCTACTGAAAACAGATTGTGACTGAGGCCTTCCATATAGTAAACCCTGCTGATTTCGATGTTCCCATTGACATAGTCTCCGTAGCCCATGATAGCTGCAAAGTGATCATTCCCGAACCTGACAGTGCGAATGAACTTTGCAATAAAGTTTGATAACAGTTTAAGGTTGCCTGTCATGTGTCAGGAACATCCGCTATCAACAATTCAGAGAATGATCTGTATCACCTGCATTACACACAGACGACACAGATGGAATAGAAGTAGATGTGGAACCCGAAACGTTAGAGGGTTCCGAAGCAGGTATATTAGACATACACACATTAATAGTTTTAGGCATCCATTTAAATCCTAGTGTGTTATATATCCATTTCTGCCATCTATAACTACTCTTTGCTTTAGTCTTAGTGAATGCACTAGGTGGTACTACATTCTTAGGAGGTGAAACTGGAGCAACAGGGACAGCAATGCTTGCCTTAGAATCTAAAGAAGGCGGTCTACCAAGCAAAGACTTAGAATAATTAGTGGACTTAGAGGTATTCCGATTCTTAGGATTCCGTAACCGAGAGATTATAGCTTTAGCAACACATTTGTCATGACAATCAGAATTCATACTTTTACGACAAATAACACAAAGTGCATCAGACTGAATATCAAAAGTGCTTAAAGGTTTAGCATTCGTTACATCACTATTTCTATTACATTTGCCAGACGCAATATCTATAGTGGAAGCAACGTGAGTCTTATTCATAGTCCTAGGGTGTTCTTCTACTGTAGTATTCCTTATTGATCTTTTCTTAGGTCGCAACTTCCTATTCTTCGATTGAGTGCTCCTAGGCTGTGAAGTGCGGACGTTTGGAAAAGACGCAACTATTCCTGTTTCAGTAGAAGGAAGCACGTTAGCAACTTGTGATTTGGCAGTAGGGATTCTAGGTTCACGATTACTAAGTGTGACTGGTGCTATTCTCTTAATCACGGTAGGCGGAAGTTGTTCATACTTTCCTAACATTTCTCTTAACTTAGAGATAGTGTGAATCAAATCTTGATTTTCAGAACGAATATTACCAGCAAAATTCATGACTTCTCTAGTGTGAGTAAGATAGTGATCAAGTTCGTTTGATGCTTCATGACGAGTCTTATTGAGTAAATCAAATATGACACCATATTCCTGTTTAAAATTTACAAGTTCTTGTTCATATTTTGAGATTTGACTTTTCAAAGACACGCTTTGATCATCCATTTGCTCAATTTTAGGATCAGAAGATTTTGCACACAACTGAGCGATTTTGTTTTGAAAAGCAAGTTGTTTGTTGTGAATATCTTTTTGACACCAGTTAAGACGACGTTTTGCATAGGAAAGTTCGTTAAGCAATTGTTTATTTTCAGCTTTTAAAGACTCGATCTGAAGCACATTATCGGTGTTCTCAACAGTTACAACATTTTCAACAATATCAGCAGAGATATAATCAGATGCATATGGCAAAGAATGGCACAACACAGCATTATGGACATCAGCACAGATAAGATCTTCCAAGAGTTATCAACATCTTTTCTCAAAAGTTTCTTTTTACGTTTAGTATTAGAAATAGATGTTTCTGTTTTCTCGAAAACGACCTTCATAGTTCCAAGTTCCTTATGAAAATCCCGTTCCCAGGCTAATGCACAACTTTTCAAGTTTTTAACATTAGGTAAAAGATTTTTCTAAAAAATGTCTCTTTGTTCACGCGCTAAAGGCGATTGAAAATGTTGAATTTTGATTTCAGAATGATATTCTATCTCATGTTCTAAAGTTTTGAGGTCAGCCATGAAGATATCAAAATATCGAAGAATTTTGCGATTTTCAGGTTTTGAATTTACTTCACTGATGAAAGGTAAAGGACCATAAGTTTGTGCATAATCTGTTTTGGGATTAACATTAGAAGACTCAGGTGTTTTGATGATAACCCTTGGTGTGTTAGAAGAATCCGTTGGTGTGACGAAAGTGACCGTTTTTGAATAATTAAAAGGTTTGTTGTAAACAACATTTTTTAATTTTGATCGACTCTCGTCTTCTGCATCTAATTCCTCTTGACGATGATATTCAACAACACTCATAACAGTATCATTAATTTTATATTCTGCACTGGAAACTTCAGGATTTGGTGTGAATGTTTTTAGTGAAAGTTTTGGTTTGTAATCAGCTAGATTTGGTCCATATCCTTTTGGATTGGGTTTTAAAGTAAACTTTTCAATAGCTGTTACTGTTTCACCATGTTTGTAAACAACAGTTTTAAACTCTTTAAGTTTGTTTTGCAAGCCGACAATTTCTTCAAGAAGGTCATCTACTCGATTCGTTGAATGCTTTTTGTATGCGGAGAACTGTTTTTGACAAGTTAACAACTCAGCCTTAGCTTTTTGATTTTCCAAGGTGAGAGCGTTAATTTGCTTTTTATGTTCATGTTTCAGTTTTTCTAATTCAGACAACAAAGCATTCTTCGAAGCGGCTAGATCACGCATCTGTTTCTCTAAATATTTTTCGTTTTGATGAGATTTTGTAAAAGCGGCTTCAAAACCTTTTTCACGGTTTTCTTGAGTTTTGAAAAAGTTGAGTTGCATTTGTAAGCATTCAAAATCCTTGGTTAGCAGTGCATTTTTACTTTTTAAGGTCTGATTTAATGCAACACATTCAGCAATTTGGGAGTGTTGGTCTTTAAGTAACAGAACAAGATCTGGATGAGGCAAAGGTTCGGCGTGTTCAACGTGAGGCACAACATGATCATTATTTAGATCCTCAAGTATAACCACGGAGTCAATTTGATTATCAAGGGAAACCATAAGGTCATCTTGATCGTCAAATGTAACTACGGGGTCTATTTGAAAATCGTCAGAATGAGATGTAGATGACTCATTTTGAACAATCTGAGCCGTGCCGGATTCAGATATTGGCGGAGATATTAGTTCAGATATGATGATGGTTTGTTCGGGTACCTGAGACAAGCCATCAGTGTCATACACTGGGCCTGTTTCACTCATGTGTAACTCTGGCATATTAGCCATCAACATAACAGCTGCGTTGGCCTGCAAGTCCTCCATATCATCATCTGAGTCTGCATCTGCCATAAAACTCTGTTCTTTGTCTGTGAGAGATCCACCAGCTTCATCCTTAAGAGCCAAAAGTAAAGCCTCTTTGAAATAAGCACTGCCCCTAGTCCTCGGCTTTGGGCATGCATTAGCCAGGTGTCCCTTCTCATTGCAGTTGTAGCATCTAAGACCATTTAACCGATTCTGAGCATTTCCCTGTTCCACCACTTGAGCTCTGTTGTTATTCCTACCCACAGCATTAAACCCTTAACCACCGCCCATCTGACGACCATAATCACGATTCTGAACTTCAACACGTCCATTGTTCACAACAGCTTGAGTCCGTGTGTTATAGGAGGAACGAATACGATTGTTGGATTTGTTGGTATAACGGCCAAAAGCATTAGCAATCATAACAAATCCTTGTTGCAATGCTTCGAACGGATCGATTTCCTCAGTAGCTTCACTGAAATATGCTTGAGCATTGTTGTTGTTGTATGGAACCAATTGATTTTGTTGAGGTTGTTGTTGTGAAGGTGTGGTTGAAGCAGTTGGTTGAGTTGCTGGTTGAGAGGGATAATTCTGTTGAGCATACAAGGCAAGTTGTTGATTTTCCGGATGTGACTGTGTAGCAATTTGAGCACGGAGAATCCTTTCCCGATCAAATTCCTTTTCATGAGGCTTCAAGTAATCGTACAACAATCCATATGTAGAATGATGCATATTCTTCGCTTGACGGAGAAAAATGACATACTTCTCCCATTCAGGACCAAGACTACTCAGGAACTTAGTATTCACTGCAATTCTTGGCATGATGATGTTGTGTTTATCCAAATCATTGATGATGTCTGAAAATCGATGATGATAGGACTCTAGTGTCTCTCCAGGTTCAATCATGAAGTGTTCATAAGCCAAGTAAATTTTGGATTCCAAATCCTCCTGATTGAGTACAGATCCTTCCATAAGAAGACGAATATGATCCCACATTTTCTGTGCAGTCTTTTGAGCATCAACACTACGAAGAATTGGGTTTGGTAATCCTAAGAGGATATATTCCATTGCAAGCTCATCTGCTTCATAGTGTAGAAGTTCTTGAGGATTCAAGTCTGCAACAGTAGCAATGTTCGTTTGTTCATCTCTTGGTGGAATAGCAGTTGGATCTCCGGATACAATGACAGTAGGCATCTCAAATGGACCTTCTAAGATAACCTTTTTTAAGAACTTTCCATGTGGCTTCTTCATATCACAAAACCTAAGGAACCTTATCACCCATTGATCGTAGTTTCCTGGAGTTAGCATTAGAGGTTTATCAAGTGATCCAGCCTCATGAATTGATTGTTGGCTGCTTAAAGCTTCACACATCTTTGCAAACCAAGTGGGTTCCTTCATAGTGTTCCTTGATGGATGTTGATTGAAGTCGTTTGTGTAGGGTAGAACTTGAAGGCTTGGCGGTGTTTGAACCATTTGTGGTGGAGGAATTGCACCAATTTGTGGAGTATGTTGTTGATTAAATTGTTGTTGATAAATTGCTTGTTGTTGATTCCATTGTTGATGTTGTGGAGTTAATTGTTGTTGTTGTTGATGATTATAAGTGTGAGGGAAATAGTTAGAGTATGGTGGTTGAGACATGTTGAAAACTTGTGTTGGTAAAAATGGATCTTTGTAGTCGAATGAACCTTTGATGAAGAAGTATCCTTAGGCGTAGAAATCACAATAGCCAAGTAGCACTTATGCGTAAAAACACCAAAGTTACGCGTAACAATAAGGAGTTACGCGTAGAATTTAGCTTACGCGTAAGTAAGGAAAAGACGCTAAAGTTATGCGTAGACAAAAGTTAGGTGTAGAAACTTAGGCGTAGGATTATCTTATGCGTAAGACTAGGCTTAGGCATAAGATAAATCTTATGCGTAGGATTTCTACGCGTAAGCTTATGCTTATGCGTAATTTTAGGGTTTTATCCCAAGTGATCTTTTACACTTCACAGTGCAAAAGATATCCAAAGTCGACGTATTTTCAGGCTTATCCAAGCAAGAAAACACGGAGTAAACCACGAAAACGAAGATCAAACCAAGGAAATACTTACGCGTAGTTTTAGGGTTTCACTACGCGTAGGTTTACTCGTAAATTTGATATTGCCCAAAGATGTTTCTAAACCAGTTTTTGTGTGATAAAAGAGCTTCAAGATCACCAAATAACACAAGAATGTGAAATTTGATGAACCAAACCTTCTAAAACAGTTACGCGTAGAACTACACCCACGAATTAAAAACTAGTTCAAAAACAATGATCCACGCATAAAGTTCCAAACTTTTTACCAAAAAACGTTAGTTTAACACCTTATAACAGTGAAAGTACAAGAATCTTGGATTAAAAAGTGTAAAAAATGCGTTTTTAAGCTAACCAAAGATATGGTACCGTATGTTATGCGTGAGACCAAAACTCACTTCAAACAATACGTTCACCCAACTATTTGGCGATTGATACCACTGTTAGGTCACTAGTTTTACAAACACAAGTAATATAGAAAGAGATAAGGCGATTGAACAAGATCTAACACACACACACATGATAATAAAGATGGTTAAGGCGTAGGATGTGAATGAGAGAAAAACTTGAACAACCAACCTTCAAATGAAGGTTTACATAAGGTATTTATAGGAGAAAAGCTAGGGCAACACTCCTAGTTTCCATCCTTTCCTTAATGGACTAAGGCCTAGGCTTATGGGCCTTCTACATAAGCCTAAGGCTAATTGCAAATATAAAGGCCATAATAAAGCTAACTATTACATATTAATTACAAACACTTGATTATGGTTTAGGAGTGATTCCAACAGTAACTCTTTAACTATACAATGTAACCGTGTCTCGCGGGGGATTGTCTATCTTGAGTTGATCAATTCATAAAGTGCGCGCTCTTTCCTCACTGTGCAGATTTTTGTAAAAATTCTTAAGCACATGTGGAAAGGGAGTATTTCTGCAAAATAGTTTCTTACAGTGGTACAAAAATTTTTTCAATCATAACCGTTGTAAGAGATTTTCTTGAAAATTGGTTTTATGGCAACATAGGTTAGTCATGGAGTTATAAGGTGACTAAGGTTAGGAATAACCGTCCTATGATCCGCCAGAGCCGGAGGGATCTACCCAAGGACATCACAAATAGTTAGCATTTAGAAATCCTTAGGAACGATTATAAAAAGGAGAAAATGAGAATCGGAGAAAGAAGGAGTTGAAGAATTAAAAAAAGAAAAGCAAAGAAAAGGGTGAAAAGAAAAAGCCTTCCAAATTATTCAACTTAGGGCAGACACCGGGTTTAATTTATATGCTACTGGTTGTCACTTAGTGACACCGGTATTGAAGATTAAAAGTCATCATGGACCCAGTGACGCATGCACTAAACCTTCTTAGCCACTCAAGTTTCTCTCAAAAGAAGCTTGTTTCATTCTCACAGGGAACCCTACGTAAACTATTAGCTTTCTCTTAGAGATCGCTGGTATTGAAGAAGGAGACCCTCTCCCTAGTCTCCGCTCAGGAAAAACCAAAATGCACTATTGAGTCTAGAGCCACGAGATTCATCAAAAGATCTCTTAGGTACACTTGACATTTCATCACTTGATGTTCAACAATAAGAACATCAGTGGTACGTTATCGAGTCCTTCACAGATCTTAGAAATCTGTCGAGAACATTTATGAGAGGTTCACAACTGTGATCCTCAGTGATTGAATGGAAACTCCTGCCAGGGTCAACATCAAACAGCCCAGCAGGTCACTTCGGTAACTCCCCGTGGATTACGCTTAGTGTGTCTCAAACGGTCTACAGTCATGAGGTGATGCTTCGGTGTACCTCAGCGACTCATCTGAACTGTAGGTGTACTTCGGTACATCGTGTTATCTCACTTGTGGGACTCCAGTTCAGGAACGGCCTTTGTGAGAATTAGAGTTGTGTTTTCACACTATGCTGATAACACTCTCGAAGTTCAAACTTGTAAGTGCCGAAATCTGCTTATTACTAACCGTTTTCATGTTTTCTTCTAATGGAAGCTCCGGAGCTGGATGATCGTGCAGATTGTTCTCATGCTCATGCCAACATCATCACTAATGGAAGTTCTATCTTAAAGCAACACAAAAGTCAGAATGATTCTTCATCAATCAAAGAATCTACAAAGTTTAAAGACTTAAAGAACTTCATCAGTACTGAAATCTAACGTCAAAGAGCGTGTGAGCATGTTGAAGAATGATGTGGAGACACTGGAGCAACGAAGTAGACCTGAGGCAGACTTGATGCAGACAACAACAACATACTATCACTACCATCACAAAGAACAATGATCATAGAACAAAGTTAAAATATGACGTCAAAGCAAAACTGTTTAAAGAAAACAATTTCTCTACACTAGGGAGATTGTTCAAATCAAGGCAATTCTTCTCACAAGAAAGAAGAATGTCAGAAGACGTCAAAGCTACTATTACATCAACGCCTTCACGGTTCATATTCATTCATCACCAACACTTAGGGGGAGATTATTGGAATCACTCCTAAACCTAAATCAAGTGTTAGTAATTCATATGTAATAGTTAGCTTAATTATGGCCTTTATGTTTGTTATTAGCCTTAAGCTTATGTAGAAGGCCCATGAGCTTAGGCCCAAGCCCATAGGAGAAAGGATGGGAACTAGGAGTGTTGCCCTAGCTTCCCTCCTATAAATACTCTTGTATAACCCTCACTTGAGGGTTGGTTGTTCAATTTATTTTCTTTCACTCACATCTACGCATAACCGTTTACATTATATCGTGTGTGTGTGTTTGGATATTGTTCAATCGCCTTTATCTCTTTCTATTAAGCTTGTGTTGTAAAACTAGTGACCTTACACTCCTGAAGGTAGGTTCATCCAAAGGTTTGGTGAAGATATCAGCAAGTTGATATTCACTAGGGATGAAATGAAGTTCTATGTCTCCCTTCATTATGTGATCCCTGATGAAGTGATATCTGATATCAATATGTTTGGTTCTTTGATGGAGGACAGGATTGTTGGAGATTGCAATTGCACTGGTGTTGTCACAGAAGATGGGTACCATTTTGTAATGGATGTCATAGTCACTGAGTTGACTCTTCATCCATAAGACATTGGCACAGCATCCTGCAGCAGCCACATATTCAGCTTCGGCTGAAGACATAGCCACTGATTGCTGCTTTTTAGCACTCCAACAAACTAGTTTTCCTCCAAGAAATTGACAGGACCCTGAGGTACTTTTTCTGTCCATGTTGCAGCCAGCATAATCAGAATCAGAGTAACCTTTGAGGTCGAACCCTGAGCACTTTGGATAATAGAGTCCAAGGCTTGGTGTGCCCTTCAGGTATCTGAGTATTCTTTTGGCTGCAGTGAGGTGGGATTCTTTGGGATTGGACTGATATCTTGCTATTAGACAGACTGAGAATTGTATGTCTGGTCTGGAAGCAGTTAGATACATCAGTGAGCCAACAATCCCTCTGAAATGGGTTTGATTGACTGATTTGCCAGTGAGATCAGGTCCAAGATTGTTAGGTGGGACCATTGGAGTCTTCACTGAGGCACAGTCAGATATCTCATATTTCTTCAAGAGATTTCTTGTATTCTTCTCTTGACTGATGGAGATTCCTTTTTCAGTTTGCCTGATTTGTAGTCCAAGAAAGTATGTGAGTTCACCCATCATGCTCATTTCAAACTTCTTTGTCATTAGTTTTTCAAACTGTTTGCAAAGTTTATAGTTTGTTGAGCCAAAGATGATGTCATCAACATATACTTGGACCAGTATCACATCCTGTTGTGTTCTATAGACAAACAGTGTGTTGTCTATCTTTCCTCTGACAAACTTGTTTTGTATCAGGAAGGCTAAGAGAGTTTCATACCATGCCCTGGGAGCTTGTTTCAGTCCATAAAGGGCTTTGTCAAGCTTACAGACATAGTCAGGGAATTTACTGCTCTCAAAGCCTGGAGGTTGTTGAACATAAACATCTTCCTTGAGTTCACCATTTAGGAATGCACTTTTTACATCCATTTGATAAACTTTGAAGTTCATGTAGGTAGCATATGCAAGGAAGATCCTAATGGCTTCCATTCTTGCAACAGGAGCAAATGTCTCATCATATTCAATGCCTTCTTGTTGACTGTAACCTTCGGCTACAAGTCTGGCTTTATTTTTAATGACAGTGCCATTTTCATCAGTTTTGTTTCTGAAAACCCACTTCATTCCTATGACAATGACATCCTGAGGACATTTAATCAAGGTCATGACCTTGTTTTTGTCGAACTGTTGAAGGTCTTCTTGCATGGCCTGAACCCAGCTTGGATACTTTAGAGCCTCAGTGACACTTTTGGGTTCTATATCTGAGAGGTAATCAGCATATAGACATTCATTGGCTGAAGCTGCAGTTAACCTAGCAGCCATGCTTCTAGTGAGCATGCCCTCAGTGGGTTCACCAATGATGTTTACAAGCTCAATGTCCTGAGTTCTTGTCCACTTACTTTGTGGTCTAGGTTCTGAGCTTGAGGAAGTCACTGGAAGTTCAGGTGTGAGTTCAGGTACAAGAGCTACAGGATCATTTAGATCATCTGTTGAGATGTCTTGTTCTGGTAGCGGTTCTTGAGTTACAGGATCCTGATCATTTGGATCAGTGTCACCTATCCCAGCAGGGATTGACTGATTATCAATGAATTCACTGATAGTTGGTTGTGACAGGTTGTGAGGGAAGACATAATATGAGATGTCAGCATCAGCTTGGTATGAGGAATTGGTTTCAGTGTTGTACTCATCAGGAGGATATCTTGATGAGTTGTCAATTCCTATATCCTCCACTGAAGTGTTGGTGAGCTTGATGCTTTCTACCCTTTCATCAAAGGTGACATGAAAAGTTTCCTCAACTTGTTGTCTCCTTGTGTTAAATACCCTGAAGGCTTTGGAGATCAATGAGTAACCTAGAAAGTATCCATCATCAGCTTTAGCATCAAACTTGCCTAGATGATCCTTGTGGTTATGAATAAACACAGGACATCCAAACACATGAAAGTAGCTGATGTCAGGAAGTCTACCTTTGAATATCTCATATGGGGTTTTATTATGACTTTTGACAATGATTGACCTGTTTTGAGTGTAACAGGCTGTTTTAACTGCTTCAGTCCAGAAATGCTTTGAAAGGGCTGAGCCATTTAACATGGTTCTTGCAGCCTCAATGAGAGTTCTGTTTTTCCTTTCAACTACCCCGTTTTGTTTAGGGGTACAAGGAGATGAGAAATTTTGGGAGATTCCCTTCTCATCACAGAAACTCTCAAGCTCAGCATTTCTAAATTCAGTACCATTGTCAGTTTTGATTTGTTTCACTGTAATGTCATTCTGGTTTTCAATGTTCCTGATGAATGACATTATAGTATCAGCTTCCTGACTCTTTTTGGAAAGAAAGTATACCCAAGTGTATCTTGAAAACTCATCAACAATGACAAGTGTATACTTCTCATGCTGGATTGATCTAGGACTAACTGGTCCAAAGAGATCCATATGCAAGAGGTGAAGGCAGCTTTTGATAGAGAAATTTTGCTTGGTTTTGAAAGATGCTCTTTTATGTTTGCCTTTTTCACAGGCTGAGCATGGTTTATCTTTTGCAAAAACCAGTGATGGTAAGCCAAGGACCTTGTTTTGTTTTGCCAAGTTGTTGATGTTTTTGAAGTTTAAGTGTGAGAGTCTCTTGTGCCACAGCCAATTGATAGTTTCAGTGGCTTTGGCAAAGAGACAGGTTCCATCTTTAGAGAGAGTTGACATGTCTAAGACATAAACATCGTCTCTCGAGCAATCAACACAACTTCCTTGTTGGCATTGAAAATGGTACCTTGTTTGTCATTGAATTGTACAATGTACTTAGCATCACATAGCTGACTGACACTGATGAGATTGTATTTGAGACCATTGACATAAGCAATCCTAGAGAAAACTATTCCATTGCAGTTTACTGAACCATAACCTTATGTGGGATATGATGAGTTATCACCAAATACTACCTTGGGCCCTGGTTCCTTTACATACTTGTGCAGATATTCCTTCACACCAGTCATGCTTCTTGAGCATCCACTGTCTAGATGCCAGATAGGCTCCCTGGCATGCCTCTGCACAAGTAGTAAACTGAATTAGTTTCTTTTCGTGACCCACTTACTAGTGGGCTTGGGTCTCATGGTCTCTTTGAATTGAGCAATTGATTCATGGTCAGTGGTGGAGTGCAATGAGCTACCACATGTTTTGCATTTAGAGACTGAGGATGACTCAGTGGATTTGGGTTGCATTGAACTTCTCCTTGCATGGATGACACTGTCATGCTGGGATGTCTTATGAGCTGTGTTACCGCAAATATCACAGCATATGTTCATAAGACAATCATCAGGGCGATGATCATTAAAGCCACAGTGTGGGCATGGAGGAAAAGGCTTAGCTCTCAACTTTTGAGCTGACTTGGATGAAGAAGCATACTGAAGACCAACTTTGGTGTAGTTTGCTTGACTGAGAGAACTTACATATTGCAAGTGGTCAGCAGTTTTGTGATCATCCTTTTTGCAGATCATGCAAAAAAGGATTCTATAATAGTTGTCAGTGGTATGACTGGTATAGTGGCACATATCACATTTCTGCTTGTTTTTGGTGGTGGCTTTTGACTTTGAGGAACTTCAGGAAGCTGACTTAGTTTCCTTGATTGATTCAGGGACCTTTTCAATGGATTCCATTTTGTCAGTTAGCTTCCTCACTAGTTAAGTCAGTTGCTGAATCTGATCAGCTTCAGTGGGGACAGAGGATGTGGAAGTTTCAGTGGGGGTGGATTCTTGTTGAGTTGGTTTTGATGGTCTTTTCAGGATGGTTATACCAAGACCAGACCTTTCTTTTGGAGAGTGTGGATTGTATTGTAATGGAGTAAGCTCAGAGCTAGGATCAGCACCCAGAAGAGGTTCCAAAGGTGGAAGTGGTGCTTGAGATTCATCTTCGGACTCAGAGATGTGTTCAGTACTACTGGGCACATCTGGGAGTCCAAGTATGCTCTTTAGAGCTTGACTTTCAGGCTCTAGAATTCTTCCATAGTCAAAGTTAGGAAGCTTACTCTCAGGATTAAGTCTTTCAATCCAATCACTGGGCTTGGGAACAGACAACATATTGGTAATCATGCTACCAGACACAAATGGTTTAGGACTCTGTTCTTTGTTGTGAGAGTCAGAAAGATGATGTTCACCTATGACTCTCTTTTTGCTACTAGGGGCACCCACAGCATCAAAGACTCTTGGATTCTTGGCGGTCCAACTATCAATGATTTCTTTTTCTTTTTTAAGTTCATCTTAAAGAGCCTGATTTCTTTTAACTAATTCAGTGTTTTGAATTTTTAAGGTGATAGCCTCAAGCTTGTTTTGTTTTAACACAAGTAACTCATCCCTACACTTGTTCAATTCAAAACTTAGCTTGTTGTACTTAGAAAAAAGATTTAGTCTTTGCTCCTCTACAAACTTAAGATCAACATTGATATAGTTCATATAGGACTGCCAATCAGAATCATCATCCATAGAAAGTAGAATATTTACCTTCTTCATTGTGAGGTTGACCCATTATCCATTTATGGCATGATTCTTTCCAACAGCTAGCTTGTCTTCCTCTGAGAGGGCCATCCGTGCGCTGACATGCACCATTTCATCATCTTATGAGACTGGCTCTTCATCCCAATCGAAGGTTTCAGCAACAAGACCTTTGTTTTTACCCTGCACAGATTGAACACTTTTTGGTTCTGAGGGACTGGCCTCAAGTAATGCAAGCTTAGCTTTGATCTTCCTATACTTGGTTTCAAAATCTATTGTTTTGTTCTGGTCAGTTTATTCTGAAAGTTTTGATGAGACTGATAGATTTTAGGTTGAAATTTGCTAAAGCCTGAGGACTGATTTGACCCTGATGGTCTGTAAGAGGGTTCAGAAATTGTTTTTGAAAAACAGTCCTTTGCAAAATGGCCTCTTTTGTGACACTTAAAGCATTCAGTGTCCTCATTTGCTCTAGCAGTTGAAAAACCTTTGTTTCTTTTAATAAACCTTCGAGAGTTTGCAAGGAGTGCCCTTTCCTGAAATTCAACGTTCATGTCATTTAGGTACTCCTCATTTGATCTCTCATCAGGCTCATTATCTGAATTTTCTTGAAAATCTTGAACGACATTGTTAGAAAAGAAGGCAGTTGATATAGGTGAGGTGATGGTCAGGGACTTCTTGACTTCCTGAGACTTCTTTAAGTCAGGGTATCGTCTGTTGATGAGGTTTTCCTCATAGACAAATTTCCCATAAATTTCAGGAAGTTCAAGATTTTGAATGTGATTTGCATTTCTAAGTCCCTGAGAGAAGTTCAACCACTTCTCAGGGAGACAATTGACAAACCCAACATTAATCTCATGTTTGGACAACTTAACACCATCATTAGCCAGTTCATTTAAAAGAGTTTTGTATCGGGTGTAAGTTTGTGAGAGAGTTTCAGAGTCCCTAGCCCTGAAGGTATTATACTCAAGTTTCAGGTCCATAATCTTGTTTTCCTTGGTATCAGATGGGCCTTTATGGCTATGGACTAGGTCACCCCAGGTTTGTTTAGTTGTATTACAGCTTATAACTGACTCCATTATATCATTAGGAAGACATGATATGATGATACTTTTGAGTCTTTGGTCCTGGTTGACCACTCTCCTTTCATCCTGAGTCCACTGAGCTTCAGGTTTGGGCAAACCTTCAGCAGTCTTTGGGATAAATGGACCTTCATTTATACACTTGATATAATAAGGTTCCATCCCAATCAAATAGCAAAGCATACGCTTTTTCTATTTGTTAAATTTGCCAACTTCAAGTCTAGGGGCAACAGCTGAATAAGCTCCACCCTTTTTATCGACTAGTTGGGGTACATCAGTTTCAGCCATAGGAATCCTAATTTAAAAACATTTTAGAGCTGCTTAAAAGGTTTTATAATCAGCCTTGCTCTGATACCACTTATTGTTCCCTATTCACTATCGTTTCAAAACAATTAAGTACTTAAAATAATTTAACAGTGAATAATGACTGAAATTAATGTAAGTAAAACACACAAAGTAATTTTCAACATCATATTCTTATTAGAAATAAATCAAAAGAATACGTTACCTAAGTACTTGCGGAATAGTACTTGGGATTGAAATGACAAAGTTTGGGGTGACTCCTCTCTAAGCTCAGGCTAAGTCTGAGCACAACTCTTAGAACCCACTGAGCTATCTCAAGGATAAAGTTGTATTTGGAAGAGTGAAAAGTTGGCTTGAGTGTGTGTGTTTTTACAATTCACAAGCTTAAACTTTTCACTCATTCTCTTATGCTATTTATACAAGTATGGATATTTAACTTTAACCTAGAAGATAAAAACATTGATCACAGTAATCCCGAATATAGATATATTCGATTACTGTTTACTTTGCTATTTGTAGTCAGGCGGCGAAGCTTCTTTTCTTAACAGAGAATCCTTTAGTATCGTCGCTTACTATAAATGGGAAGATATGGCTTTAGTAGATAGGGACTTAGTTTTATCTGGGTAAAGCACTTGGGGGCTTAGTTTTATCTGGGTAAACTTTTCTCGCCTAGTCCCGCTCATTCTTCAGTCTTCAAAGCCTTCAGTCTCTTCCTTCAGTTTGTCTTCAGTGCTAACAGTTGGAGAGGAGTCTTAGGGATTCAGTGAGTTATTGTCATCACTCACTGAATCCACCATCTTCTTCTTGACTTAGTCTTCACCCATTAAGTTCCGCCTTGCTGAGTGGAGAGGCTTTTCCTTCGCCTCGTACTGAGTATCCTGAAGATGGCTCACTGAGAGACTATGCACTCAGTGACCTGATAGTGTTTAACGGATTAAACACTTAGGATATTTTCAATTCAAATCCTAGATTAAGGGGTTTGGGTATTTACTGAACCCAACAATTTAAATCGTTCCTTTTCACATTTTAGGTCTTTTGAAAGCAAAATGCTAGAATCAAGCACTTTTGGATGAAAAGGATCGAAAACATGAATAAAACAGAAAAGTCAAGAAACAAGGCTGTATTCTGCACCTGACGGTGTCCCAACCCAAAGGGCGACGTCGCCGCTAAGGAGGTTTTCTAATAGAATTGCAAGCGACGACTCAGGTGTGATATTGGTTCTACAGCATGACGGCGTCAAGCCTCTTTTCTGGAAGGCGTCTCTCTTTATTTTACACCAGACGTCCAATAACTATTTCAAGACGACATCCCTTAAGAAGACAGATGGCGACGCCGTCCCAATGATGACTTGGCCCAAACGAAACCCTAATGACGGTGACCCCGTCGCATTTGTAAATCTATATATAGAATTCGATTTTTCTGCATTTAAAGGGTAGTATTTTGGTGAGCAAACCCTAGTTCGTTAATAGTCCGACTTGGGCAGTATTTTAGGGTTCTAAACCCTTCTTTACACCTAAAGATGAGTTTGTTAATCCATTATATCACCATGTTTATCCTATGTTCAATTGTTTGTGCGTGTGCATGCTTATCTATCACGAGTAGCTAAATTACTATTGTTTTTGCTTAGATCTATGAAACCTAGTTGTTAATTATTGTTAGGTTGTCTCTTGTTTTAATTGGTAGACGCTAGAGTAAGGAAAACTGGCTTCTTCTTTAATTGTTGCGACCTTGAATGTCCTAAATAGCACAAAGATTGAGAGTGCACTTGAGCCATCGTTGTGTTTATTGCGTGAGTTGTAGCTTTAGGATAATAGAGTATTCGGGGGAGATACTACGGTACTTGGCGATCCCAAAGAGTCTAGAGGAGAGTTACGATTCATAGAACTAAGGAATTAGGCACCCCCTATGACCACACGGAATACAACGCACCAATTAAGATGAGGATGTGACAATTCAACCGACCAATAAGAGATAACTAGGGAGTAAGAACATCTAAGTAAACACGCTTTTAATTATCATAAGAACACACCTTACAATACATAGCTCATCTTTTCCTTTTTATTAGTTATTTAGTTTTTAATCTTTATTATTAAGTAGTTAAAATTGGTAGAAGTACCACCCCCACTCCTATACCCTGAGATTTACTTGATTTTCTAAAAATATAAAAAGCTAAAAAAGAATCACCCTCAACCTCACCTTCTCGTCATACATCTCTACTAGCATCTCTATTCCCCTAGAGAACGATCAACCCCTGGGCTTACCCATACTACACTGCAACGATTAGGTACACTGCCTAGTGGGGGTGTAAAGCTTGCTCGCGGAAAAGAAGTCTTTCGACCCCAAACCCTGCATATCAATGGTTAGGACCAATGACTCTGGAAACCGATATGCCATCCACATACCCTTTTATAAAACAATAATTTGCATAAAAACCAATTCTAAATAGATAAAAAATATATTGTAATAAAATTGCTCATTAGATGGAAATTATGATATTATTATATTTGTAGCATAACTTCATATCATACATTAATAGTTACCATTCGAGATCTGTTGTCACCATTCTATACACTTACAAACAACCCTTTTAGCATTAGATTCCTAACTCACATGGAATATGCACATATATAAATAACTGTTTGATAGTTATACTTATAAAAAGACTACACACTGTCACAACACCTCTGCTTCACCGATTTCTCAAATTTCTATAAAACAACTTGTTGCTCTCAAAGTCTCAATACAATCAACCGAATTCCCATTAACATTATCTTCAACCAAAATGATGTGAAAAAATCAACCCTGTTATTAATAAAATTGTACGTCAAGTCTGGTTTTCGTCCAGACTACTGCTTGAACCATCTAGCGAAACCACCGAGTATGATCCATCCGGTTGACGAATACATAAGTTCATGTTATGGTAGGGAATGGATTCCTGGAAGATTTAACAATCAATAACAAATGAGGTTAGTAAACCGGTCTGCACCTAATTATCATTTCTGTGACCAACGATTACGATATTAATCTGATTACCTGATTTTCATTTTCTTGGGCTTCTGAATGGAAGAGAATCGGACTGCACCATTTGTCCTCGTTCATTATACTCGAATTCTGGAAATGTGTAATGAGAGCTAGCTTCCCTTGTATCCTTGCATATGCCAATGTAGCCACCTTCTCACTGTTAAACTTCTCCCATTTCTTCCCATTGAATGCCTGCACCAAAGTATATGCCATAAATTTAGATATGATATTCAGATACATGCTATGGCACTTAAAGCTCCTAAAGGTTATAACACAATAAGGATAGAAAAACAGAACCTCATAAAAGGAGATAATATGTGAATGAGACACCATGTTGATGAACGCATAGCCCATATTGCATTTGTTCTGTAATCATGGACTATATATCAAATCAGCAGTGGTTTAACATTACAGGTCTCTTGATGGCTATATGTCAGCTAGAAAATTACCTTAAAATCAATCGGCAAATACTCAAAGTCAAAGGTACCATTGTGACTTTCATCAATGGCAGCAAGCAACATCTTTGTAGTGTACCTTATAACGAGAAACAAAACAATGAGGAACACCGAGGAACCAACAATCTACAATCACATGATAATAACTAAAAAACAAAAGAAATTGTTGATTTCTTACTTATTGGGAATATTTTTTATCATTAATGTTGTCTGAGTGTCTTCCCCACGAATGATCTTATCCAAATCAAGTTGATACTGCTTGTTTCCTATGTGGTTCACAGAATCAACTCGCCGACTGCGACTAAATGACCCCTTGTTTGAGACCACCCTTTCCATGATAAGAACCATTACCAAAGAATACAGTTCCTATATTGTTAAAAGATGTCATTCAGGAAATAGGAGAGCCACTTCCCAATGATCCCGCACCATTAAATGCCATTGGATTCATAAAGGCTCTCTCTGAAGATGGAGCATACCCTACATGATGATGTGCTCCTAGATATACACCATGCTGACCAGGACTTCATTACACTTGACCTTGTTTTGTGGGTGCAAGCGGGCCCTTTGGAGATGCCAGCCAAGAAGAAGAACTTTGGAGGCTACCCCAAAGAAACTTTGCATGAGATAGTCTACCAACACTTGACGGGTCAAAATTGGAGCTTTGTTCAGATTGTTGACGTTTAAAACCGTGTGTTGACTTGATAGAGCTATCTTTACCAATAGGTGCAATCTTGACAGGATTCGCCATATCTGGTGGAAGTATAGATGCCAAGCCACGCAAAGGGTGGTTGTTACGGGGCTAATGGTCCCAAACCCTGATGACCAGTTGCACCCTTGTTGTGAACTGAGTTCCCATGGACTGCTTAGATGACTCCAGCTACCTGCTAGATATAGGCATAGAGTTTCAGCTCACCGAAAGATATACAAAAACCACATAATTGACAAAATAATGGAGATGGAAATTTCAACCCATTTACTTATGAACGGATTGATTCGAGTCACACAGTAAAATAAAAATAATAGCTAGAAAACTGGTCGAACAACAGGTCAAAAGTCTCCCAGAGTGTTTTTTATACATAAAACCTTCTAAATCATTTAAATAAGAAAAAATATATATTATTATTATTGAGATTATAAAAGTTTTGTAATCATATTTTAGCACACTAAATATTTAAAAAAAAAAAGTAAATAAGTTTGGACAAAAAGTGTTTAAGGTCAACTCTAAAGAACCAACCCCTTTTAAATCCTACCAAAATTTACCATTTCTGATATGTTACCTAACCCATCCTACCCGTCAGCTTATAAATTATGCAGATACTAACCAGGAGGAGAGTTGATCACAGGTGAACCACCAGGGTGCCAGAAGGGTCGGGTTTCATCATGATCAAGCTATAGACTCAATTGTTGCATCAAGCTACATAAAGGAAAATATTAGTATCATTATAATTCAAACTTAAAAGTCAATAAATATTTAAAGTACCAAATGCTAGTAAATTGTTATACATAACTTCTACGAGCACCACCGGGCCTGCTATGCTCAGGTTTGATTCGTTTGCCAACAATTTCAGCACCATTTAGAGCTTTAAGAGCCATCGCGGCAGCTCTGACATCATAAAACTCAATAAACTTATGGTGTCTCTTGTGTGGTGTTTCCCTGATCTGCTTCATACATAAAAAAAAGTTAATATGTATTCAGACCAGCAAGCATTTGGAAAGAACACAATCTTAAAACATCACCTCTTTGACTTCGCCATAAGCTGCAAATATTTGACGAAGATCGTCACTAGATATTGATGCATCCAAATTAAAAACAACAAGAGTTCCTTGGTTTAAATCCTTTCCTGATGGATTATCCTGTATGTAACACGGAAGTATATAAATAACATATCAACTGTGTGAACTAAAGGTCTAAAGGGGTTGTAAGATATTGGATATCATAACACCAAGATTCAACAAACTATGGATCGTGTGAGATTCTAGTGAGAGAAAGAGAGATGGGATGTTCTAGAGAGATTAAAACAAAAGAAATGTTAGATTACCAAATGAACATTCAACCCTCTCCCTTGTGGGGAGAGGGCTATTTATACATATGTCTACGCCCTCCTTCGGGCTATGGATCAGGCATACAGTAGGTAAAGACAAGTCCTTCTTCCACGGTGTTACTTATACTAATGTAAACTAACTAATATAACGTCATGTCTACGAGCTATAATTTGCTAGACCATTGTTGGGGTGACCGACACTTCAACATGGATTTTCTAAATCCCAACAATCTCCCCCTAAGGGAGGTCACCCCATGAATTACATATCGAATCCTAGCATTCTATCTTTAATCTTTCATGCTCGAGCTCGTAGACTTTAAAGCTTCCTTAAGTTCACCTTTGCACATCAGTAGTGGTTCTTTGACTTGAACATTTCGTTGTTACGTAATCACGAGCTTTCTTTGAGATCATCAACCACATAGAATCTCTGGATCACCCTTTGTTGTGTTGCCTTCATGTGATGTTGTGACTTTTGGACCGACATGTTCACATTTTCTGGATCATGACATCTTTTCATCAGAGTAGCGGAAGCATCGTTGTATGTCTTTGATTGTCATGATTTTCTTCAATTAAGATTGTGTGTTGTGAGCATGCGGTTATGGATTGACTCTTCAATTTTGATCAGCTGCAACCGTCCGATGTTCCTGCAAACAACAGTTAGCAACAAAGCACATGAAAGTGTCTTTGATCACTTTCGTTGAATGGGTTTGTAAGAACTACGGTTCCCCGTTGATCAGTACAAGTACTGCCTGTGATCAGGTAGAATTCCGAAGAATCTCCTTGACAGGGTTTCGCGGCTAATCTAGCCGTTCTCAAACCGGAGCGTCCCAAAGTAGACAACACGGAGTGAGTGAACCAGCGAATTGAGATTCACTAATTGATAATAAATTGATTTGAAAAACAATCGCGTATTGCTTAAGAGAAAGAGTTTTGCAATACGACGAAGGTTTTATTAGAAAGATCAATTTTCAATCATAAATACCATTTTATTTTGAAACATTAATACACAGTCGATGTGCTAGAGAAAATAATTGTTGAGCACAACTACCGGTTTTTCAAAGGTATCCGTCAATCCATTTCCTGGACCAAGGTTGATTCGATTGAATCGCCCCATTGTTTCTATCCATTCGTCACAAGCTTGATCTTTTGAAAATATCTCACATGTCACCCACCAAGAGCTTGTTTGATGTTGACTCTAGAAGGACTTCCATCTTCATCGTGAATATTTTACATATCACTCAGATGTTCTGGCAATACCTCAAGGATAATGCGTAGGACTCTCAATATATATTTTCTTACTTTCCACATTGTGTGAAACAACAAGTCTTCATTAATTGTGTCTTAATGAGATTTATGGATGATCTCTTGGCTCTAGACACAATTGTGCACTTTGGTTTCCTATATCGAAGACTAGGGAGAGGGTCTCCTTATTCGATATCAACCATCTCTAAGAGAAAGTCAATAGATTATGTAGGTTCCCCGTGAGAATGAAACAAATTCTTTTAAGAGAACTTGAGTGGCTTGGTGTGCAGTGCGTCACTGGGTCTATGATGTCTTGTCTTCAATACCATCGTTACCTTAGTAACCGCCAGTAGCATATGTATTGAACCCGGTTTCTGCCCTAAGGTTGAATTAATGGAGGGCTATTTCTTTTCACCCTTTTCTCACTTTTCATTTCTTTTTCATTCTTCAACCCCTTCAGTGCTTACTGAGACTTCATTACTGGAACCTTGTTGGGTTTATTCCAGTTCTATCTCTATCTCAATTGGCACTCTTCCCTTATTATCACTTTTTCTCCTTTTTTCATCATACCTAAGGACTTCTACACTATCTAGTGGATTGTCCCTGGGTAGATCCCTCCGGTTCTAGCGGGATCGTGAGAACTAATACCTAACCTTACCATCCTTATAACTCCAATGCATAAAGTAAGTTGGTCGGTCTTTTGGTATAGTTCTTTCCTTCTTGAACCCAAATGAAAATCATTTAAAAAATCAATCAAGGTACTTGTGATACGGATCAAAGTATTTTGTACCTTAATAATTTTGATGTTTCATAAATGCTCCCCCGCAACATGTGCGTAGGCTTTTGAAATTATTTTGCACATAGAGGACGACATGTTCGTTTGAGATTCTACAAATGCTCCCCCTCAACATGTGCATGAGGAATTTTGAAATACTTTTTGCACATGGATGACGGAGTGTTTTTGAAGCACTTATCACGACTGCAATAGCCAAGGAAACCATTTAAAATCAATCAAGGTACTTGTTGATAAAACGTTGATGCTTTGGTACCTTGATAGTTTCAATTAAAGTTTTGAAATGCTCCTCCTCAATATGTGCATCGATATATGAAAATGTTTAGCACATATGAGAGAATTGCCTATACATTGAGTCTTAAAAGATCACATTTTCTTAGATTTCATATTTATATCACATTTTCTCCCCCGATCAAAAATTTCAAATCATTTGAGATTTTGGATCCCATGTGATTTAAATATGTTGGAAAAATTGGAGAATATGTGTCCTGATTTTATTTAATCTGAAATGAAACATTACAGTGCTCCCCCTTAGTTAGAGAGGGAGACTACAACCCATAATCCTATCACTACTATATATTGCATAGTTATATTTGTTCATATTACAATCACCACATCACAAATAAGAGTTCAAAAATATAATAACCACCATTGAGAAGATATCATCATTCGGTTCTCTGTAGTAGCTTGTAATGCCCTTCTTGAACTCTACCTCCCACAAAACTTTCCAGACTTCGGAAGATTCTCCGAGTCTTGAGCCTTCTTTCGATAGCAGCAATAAAGGCCTCACTCCTTTCCAAGTCATTCTTAGTCCAAAACCTTGTACTAACTCCTGGTCTCATGTCGAGCTTATACTCCTTAACCCGAAAATCCAATGCTTCTACAATTTGCCGTAGAGTACCATCACTGAACTTGTACAACTCACACAACCTCATAAGCATCCTTGTCCTATATTTTTCCGTGAAGACAACTGATCTTGGAGTATCCATTACTGAGTAGTCATGCCTATATTCCACTCATGTTGCTTCCCATCGAGGCTTGGTGAGGTTGACATGAGTCTGGTAGCTTTCCATGCCAAGCTGTAAGTCACCAACTCTTTGTCGAATCACTAATCCTCTGATCCATAGGTTGACTGCTGCAGCAAGAAACTTCTTTTGACGGATGCGCATATGATCAAGGTGGCCTTGGAGGTTCAACAGATACAGATCTTCAAAATCACTGGGATACAGATTCTTGAAGACGTTTTCCTTTTATCACATGGTCTTTCTAATCTGCTCTTCTGAGGACAATCATCTTCAGATAATCGTATCCATACATTGGGAAGATCTCCACACTGACAACACTTAGAATTCGCATTTTTGACCGAACAGCTATGCGACTCTTTTTCGCACCATGTCTTTCAATGTAGAATCGTTTCTTTTTTAACCACCAGTGTGAGATTCCGTATGAGGCAGCAACGTCGTACTCATATTCTTTATTCGCCCAAAACTGATCTGGGGCCATCTGCTCTAGACAAGCATCTGGATAGTTGGCAGCCTTCATTTTCGAGATTGAAAGAGCTGGATTGCTTCCCTGATTCCCGACAAGCTGATAATCCAGATCTCTGTTGAAGAAGAAGTCTGCTTGGATGGTAACATGACTAGGTTCACCACCAAGAGGAAGTGGTTTGTTGACATTGTATTGAAGAACATTGTTGTCTACTTGATCCATCAACAACTTGTAGCACTCCTCGATTTGGTATTGTAGGTGAGCAGCATTTGGATGAAAGGCTTTTACTATCTCATATATTGGGCCTTCCAGATCCTTTGGTGTAGTCGTTGAAATTCCTCGCCTTTCACAGTACCACTTCATAAAGCTTCCAATATCACCTGTAATGTTGAGAAGAGATTCCTCAGGAGGAGCTTTATGGTTAGCTGTGATGGTGTTCACCCAGTTGTTGTCAAGAATAATAAGATCAGATACAGGAATGGTCCATGAAGGCTCTGGAGTTTCTGGTCTTTCCTCTGTTCACCAGCCTTGAGTCATTTCCTTTGTTGGTGCAGACCAAGATGACTTAGTACTCTTCTCTCCCATATATGCTTTCCACCAGTCGTCGTCACGAGTCACTTTAGGGATGTGTCTGGTGGAAGCATCATCTTCTTCTGAATCAGACTCTTGAGCAATAGTTGATTCTTCATTCATGACTTGTTCTTCAGGAATGGAAGAGAAGGTAGGTGTGAACCTTGAGTCAACCGTGGTCCAGGCAGCATGGGCCGAGGTTTTAGTCGTCATGTGTGAACCTTGATCGGCTGAGGAACCAGGATGACTTGATGACTTTGGAGAAGGAGGTGGTGGATTGGTCTTAGCAGTCTTTGCAGTACCCGAAGAGTCACCTGTTCCAGAAGAACCAGCTCCACCAGTTGGAGGAGGAGGTGGTGGTTTAGGTGTTCCTGACAATGATTCAAGCAGCTCGAGTCATCTCTTTTTCTTTGCTTCTCTTTCACCAATATCCTTTAAGTACTGCATATGGCTATCACGATCTATTGAGTTCTGAAGAGCGTCATAGAGTTTCATATGGACTTTGTGCTCTTTGTGCTCATCAGTTTCATACATCCTTTCATGGAGAGTTTCTTTCATATCCGATGTAGGTAGGTCTTTAAACCTCTTATGCAAAGGATCTTTCATAGCCCATTCTACTACATCTTTGACTTATGCTTCAATTGCATTGACTACCTCATAGTCAAAATTGAGTCGTTCCAGCTTCGATAATCGATGATTGTGATGCTTAACCATTTCTGGCAGTTGTTGCTTCTCGAGGGCCTCAAGACGTTTTAACGCCTCATCAAGTCGTTGTTCGACTATTTTGCTTGGAGGTGGTGATGGTGGTGGTGTTGCAGTATCACTAACAATAATGGTTGTTGAGGAGACGGTTTTTGTAGTCGCTTCAGTTATCATGGGTGGTGGAAGTGCAGTTGATTGAGGTGACAACAATGGTGGAAGTGCGGTTGCTGACGGTGTTACCGATGGAGTTGGTGTTGGTACATACATAGGTGGAATGGTAGAAGTATCTTGCTGAATAGTAACAGAAAACATGGATTCGACTTCTTTTTCATCATTCTGCTTATCGGACTCAGCATCAGATGGTCTATCTATGAGGAATTGATCACCAAAGGTAATATCTGCATCAAGGTTTTTCAGCGAAGATAGGGATCCAGTTGAAATGTTCGTCTCATCCAAGTGAACTTGTTCTTCAGTTCTTTGCTTTAGAGATTCCTGGAGATCGGGATAGGTTTCTTGAATAAGTACATTTCCTGCTAGCCCACTACCTTGAACACCGGTTTCTATGTCCTTAACCTCTGATTCTGACTTCTCCAATGTCCCGACTTTTGTAAGAACCTCTGTCTAAATGTATGGTTCATTCATATCCGCATCTCCACTCTCATACCCCTGATTCTCAGACTCAGTATCACTAGAGTCGAGATTGACTTCCGGAGTTGTAGAGTGTTCTCCTTCTGTTCCACTTAGCTTCTGTGCAGATGATGATTCAGCAGTTCGTCTTTGGAGCACGTATTGAGTGGTGGTCTTTGGAGCAGAAGATGATATAGTCAACAACATTTGAGAAACTTGCTCAACTTCCTCAACTGCCTTCCCTTTTCCTTTACCTTCAACTACAGGAGGGGAGTGATGTGGCACCGATTCTGGTTCATTTATTATTACTCCCTTCCTAGGTTGTCTCTCCGACTCCTCAAGACTCTGTAAACTGGCATCGATGCCCTGTTGGAGTGCAGCATCATCTTTATCCCTTAAAGTCATTTCGATCCTGGGCTTCATGGTCCCTCTTCCTTTGCCTGCTCCATCCTTTCTTTTCTTCTGGCTTGGTGAGGATGGATCTGCAGAAGTAGATCTTTCTTGTCGTTTCTTGGGAAGATTGGCATAAGATGACTTGGTAGATTTTGATGATGTTTTTGTTTGTTTTGTAGGTGTTGGATTGGTTGATTCATTGGCAGAGGACTTGGTTGATTTTTTGAAGTAATCTTCGAAGTAATCGGCATTGGTCATATCATCGGTGATGAGAGCGTCTGGAATAGCCTTTCCAAATATTTCTTTAGTAGTCCCTTTAGCCACGAACTTTAGATTGCCAAGAATGTGCTCTGAGTCAGCTTCATGAAGAGCAGATTCGCTCCTTGGGTTGAATCGGTGCTTTGCCTGAAGGTGCTTGATAATGAGCTTTGAAAATCTGATGTTGGGGATCAAACATTTGGATATAGTCTTCCTTCCCTTGACATTTTGTGCAGCCTTTAGCTTGTCAGAGATAAAAGTGTCCATTGATAGTGTGAATTCCTCCCAGATTCGTTCAGCAAAATCAATGTTTGCCTGGTTCACCACTCCCCATAATATCTGCAGAATTGGGGCTTTTACTCTTTCATAACCGGATGTTCTCCCAGTGAGGCAAAGATTGAGGATTGTGACGATTGCCCTCCAGGGTTGATACATCTCATTGGTGATGATTGCAGAGATCTTGGTGATGTCATGTGGATATCCCAATTCAGTGACGAATTCGATCAAGTCTTCAGTGGTTGGTGGAGAGGTGAATGGACGAACATGGTCAACAGGTGTGATTTGAAGAGCTTCCCTGAGTTTGTCTGCAGTGAGATCATACCATGTATCATCAAGCTGGCAGTTGTATATAGCAGAGATCTTGTCCCACTTGACCGTGTCCCAGAATTGTTGTATGTAGATAGATGGGATTGTGTAACGTAACGTCAGAGCACCAAAGAAATTGGTGTTCTTCAGTATATCTACAGCAATTCTGCAGGTAGGGTTCGGTTGGTTTCTGTCCACGTCAATAAAACAGTTGCTTCTCCGAATAGCCACCCAGTTTTCTCTAGGAAGAATCTGTTCATCTGTACATGTGCTAGGTGGTACTGCAGTTGCTTGGTTACCAGGTGCAGTGATGTTAGACATAGTTTCTGTAATAGACACATCCACAGAGAAAGATATTTGCAGATTTGTTATGTTAGATGTGAATAACAGAGTGAACACTTCGAGTACATGAGGTTGAATATCAAAGCAACGAAAAACCTAAGACATAGTCAAAGCATGGCAAGCACACAACTGGAAATGGGACACCCTTGAGACTAAGTCACATTAAACATTATCACAATATACACAAAACACAATTTTGTCAATCTGTGATGATCAAGTCAAATGTGATAAGCCTTAGGAAGTGAATTAGCAATATACATGACATAGGACAACACTCATGCTAAATAGATTGGGTGAAATGGACAAGACACATAACACATAACTCGCATAGAATATATCAAACCGCATAAGGACAAGACTCATAGTATACAAGTCGTACAATGTTAAACCGCATAGGTTCAAATAGCACTAGGTCAAACTGCATAGGGTCAAACCGCACTAAGTCAAACCACAGATGATAAACCGCACATATCAAACAGCATGGATTCAAACCGCATTAAGTCAAGTCGCATGAGGTCAAAACGCATTGGATCAAACTGCAATAAGTCAAGTCGCATACAGTCAAGACGCATTTGGTCAAATCGCATTATATTTATCAAATCGCATCAAACCAAATCGCATAATACAAACCGCAGTATAATATGACAAATTTCATAGCTTAGGCAAATCGCATGATTAGGTAAATCACATTAAGTTAAACCGCATAGGACAAGACGCATTGGGTCAGATTGCTTAGTTCAAGACGCTTATGACAAACTGCAGTGAATATGACAACTCGCATAACATCAAACCGCATAATTAGGCAAATCGCACTAAGCTAAACAATTAGATCAAATCGCATCCATGCATATCAGGTTGACAAACCGCTTTGAAGAATAACTCATCAAGACGCACCCAAGCATATTATATCGAAACGCACATAAGAAACTCATGATAATCAAAATGCATTCAAGCATTCAATCATCAAATCGCTCGTAAGAAACTCCTAATAATCCAGAAACGTGTTCAAGAACATTAATTTCAACAAATCACATTCAAGCATTATAATGCAACTCAGAACTGTAATAACTTAACTTATAACTAATTCATGGGCAAAACTCAATCACTAACACAAACACAATCATAGTAATTCCACTTAAACCATTTCAAATCCTACATCATGATGCGTAAAACTCAAGATCAATCAATTTAAACAGAATATGTAGTCACAGATTCATGGAGAGATGCCTAATGATACTACCAAGTCATTTCAACACATTAACCACTTAAACCCAGCAATCGATTAAAAGAGCGACAAACCTAAAAATGTGAGTGAAGGGTTTTCGAATGAGAGATTACACAAAAAACTGCAAATAGGATTGAACAATTAGAGATATGGTCACAAACATGATATTGTTTAATTTAGATGATCTTATGATTCATAACATACCAAGAATGAGGGCAGGCGGATCAAATCGCAACAAAGAGAGATAGACACAAATGTGTGTATGTGTGTGTTTTGTCAGTTTTTGAAAAGTTTGTTTGTGACAAATCGCATAATATTTATACCACAACACGCAAGTTTCATGAATTGACACAAACAGTCCTTGTGATTGACAAAACGCATAAGTGTTCTTTTCAAGGACAAATCGCATAAGCTCTCTTAGATTAGACAAATCGCATAAAAGGCATTTAATTGACAAATCTCACAATTAATTCACATAACTATCCTCCTTTGGCAGTTTTTTTTATCATGCATTATCCAATAAGTTCTTTGCATCTCCTAAATGTGCATTTTACCCATGATCAATTCATATTTGAGCCTTACAAACCATTATGTGAGCATACAGAGATACACAACAGCATGGGAAAGCATGATGACTATTATTACACGGATATCTAGAAAACAATTTGTAGATAGCACTCAATACCCTAAATATAACACATAGTCAGCTCATGAGACCATATAGGACAAAATGCAAGATACCGGTATAAGATGCAATTAGTTGAGAGAACATGACAAATAATCATAAATTTTGATCATTAATTATCCCCCTCAATCAATGACTCGATTTTGAATAAGCATGAGAAGTCATTGATTGATTTTGAAAATTTTATGCACCCATGATTCCCATTGATTAAAAAAAACATTAATGAAGAAATTTTGTAGGCATGTTTTGAAAACCACAACTGAACTTCTGTTCGAACTTCATCTAAAGACCCGTGTCATTATTGAATGACATTTCTAGGATCGTAGATGTTATCGATATCAGAAGACATGCCTTTGAAACTATTTTTGGAGTTTTCTGATTTTACAAATTTTTATGGGTTTTTGAAAGATTTTAAAATATATTAAGAATAATAATAAGATTTTTTTTAAATAAACTATTTGCAAAGAGTATTGTATTTACATAGTAGAAACCTGTATATAGTATACCAGAATTGGAAATACTCTCAAGTGAAGTGTGTTAAAGTACGAGTCCTGAGCTGAGGTGATCAGGAATCATAGTACATGCTTATCAATTCTGACATGTTGGAGCTCCTGAAAGGGGAGGCTTCTTTTCCTTTGGAACCCAGACCCTGAGTCTTTTCGTGATTGAGTTAAGCATTGTATTTGCAAAATAATGAGGAGTATATGCGCTAACAACACAAGAAGGTGTGCATTTAAGTGGGTTAGTAGCAAGTATCCAGACTTTTGGGAGTCTCACAATCAACCTTAGTGTTGCCAGTGGTGGTCAGTATTCTGGTGGGAATCCATGTAAATCCAACATTCTTAAACATTCTACCAGTCGGTATCCACTTAAGGCAAGATCTAGGAGTGTTTGATTTCTTAGGCATAATGGAAGATGTAACCTTTTTCCTATTCCTAGTTTTTGAAGCTTTGTCATTAAATCTTTTCTTATGAGAGGGGTTAGCATTCTGAGACTTCTTTAGTGCACTAGAGGATCTTCTTACATTCCTAGTCTAAGAGATTGAGCTTTAGCATGAGCATTATCCTTCATTTTATTGGGATTAGGTAGAGAAGTGACTGGTTTTGACAAAACTTTGTTCTCATCAACTTGGGAGGCAAGCCTTGTCTTTAAAGGTTTTGTTATTTCTTATATGAATGCAGTAGGCTGCCTAACCACAGACCGGTCTCTAATGGAATGAGAAGCTGGCTTCCCCAAGGTTGATGGTTTTGTAAACTTAGTGTTCACACTTTTCCCTACGGTTTTTCTAAGCTCATTTTTTAAGGCAACTATCGCGAAACTCTTATCCTGAAGTTGAGCTTTGAGATCATCAATTTTTGCAATCAAAGAGTTTATTTGTTCCAATGACTTAGTTTTAGCTTCTTTGATAGGTTCACTTAGTTCTATGTGATGCTTTATCAAAGACTCATTTTTCCTTTAGTAATTTGGCCACACAAATTGCTAATTCATCATTTCTTGTTTTAATATCATTTGTAGCAGTAACATCAGAATTACTTGTAACCAAATTACTTTTAACTTGCATAACATATATATATGTTTTTTCAGATTGCTGATTGTCGAGTTTTTGTCCTGAAGCTGAGCTTTCAAATCATTTATTTCAAAAAATTCACGAAATTCAGGGAATTCCGGATTTGTGCATGGTTTTTCAGTTTGAAAACTTTCTTCTTTTCTTTGTATTGCAATTTCAAGTGAAATGCAATGTTTTTCAAGTTTTTAGAATTTGTTTGAAAGTTCATCAAAACTTATATTATCAACCATATCATTAGTTTTGAAACACTTTATCTCATACTCAGCTTCAGTTACAGAACATTTATCAAGATCATGTTCTGTGATGTAATCAGTTTGCACAAGAGTATTTTCAGATGCATCATTTTGGACAGTTACCAATACTCCAGCACCTGATGCGAGTTCATTCATCATTCTGATTTCTGTAACCACCTCTTGTGTGTAAGGAGTTTCAGAACAACTGGTTACATCAATCTCTGTTGTCTCTGATAATCTGCATTCAGCAACACCCGATCTTTCAACTGATACATTACCCGACTCATCACAACTATCTCTCAACTGCACCCTACACTCATCCATTTTTTCATCATTATGTGTAACTTCCTCAATATACTTCTCCACATTATCCATGAGTTGGATTAATGTCTCTATGAACATGTTAACTTCCATTCCAGTGTGATTTTTGAACGACATTTTAGTCATATGATAATCATAATCTGAAGTGTATTCCCTATTGACGAATGATTGAAATTGTTTGTTGATCACCTGAAGTACAGCTCTAGAACTAGCTTCTTGAACCTTTCTCTGTCAAGTTGTTGTTCCAATTGTTCTAAGTTTAAGAATAATGTGCCCATGAACATTGATAATTCTTGACGGAAAAGTGCAATAAATGTCCGTTCAATTCCCATAGTTAGAAGTAACGTGAGGTGTGAATGAAGTTGTCGATAAGGTTCAATGCAACTTTCACTTTCCTTTGAAAGAGCATTCTGTAACCTTGACTGGTGCATTTCTCTCTCTTCAGAGTCTGAACACAGAGATCTCACATCCTCATTGATTGATTCCATCATCTTTAACCGTTCAGTATAGCTAATATTCTCATGGTTGTCTACAGCATCATACAGTTTGAGTACTTCCGAAATCACTGAATCAGGAGTGTAAGACATGATGTTGTTGTGTACACGGGATTTTACAAGTTTGTGATTTAAACCGAGAAATAAAATATTTCGCGGGATTTTATAAAAATCAAGACCAAACCGTAAGAGAGTAAGAAGTAGAATGTAGTAAAGGAAATAGAAGATGATAAGGAAGTGAAGATAAATTGGTGTTATGGTTGAGTTTGTGATATTCCCTAATTCTTTATATATAGGGTTTGAAAACTAGGGTTTTGTATGTTAGGTTTTGGAACAAATCGCAAGAATTGACAAACCGCAAGAATTGACAAACTGCACTAGGTCAAACCGCAAGAAGTGACAAACCGCACTAGGTCAAACCGCAAGAAGTGACAAACCGCACTAGGTTAAACCGCAAGAAATGACAAATTGCACTAGGTCAAACCGCAAGAATTGACAAACCGCACAAGGTCAAACCGCATATATCAAACCGCACAATCTGTCAAATCGCATAGATCAAACCGCACAATCTGTCAAATTGCATAGATCAAACCGCACAACCTTTTATCAAACCGCAAGGGACAAATCGCACCTTTTGACAACTCGCAAAGGGACAATATTACACCCACTACTTGTCCTTTTCACCTCAAACCGCACAAGATATCAAACCGCATACGAAATTTCACTCAAACCACAGCTAAATGGGACAAACCGCATCCAAGAATTGAGTCCGAGAGACAAACCGCATACAAGAATGAAGACCCTTTTTCACCTAAAATCACCTAAAGTTCACCCTTTTGAACGTTTTTTCTTGGTTTATTTTGCACAACTTGATCATAGAAGGTTATACCTATCTTAAAAACACTTACTTTAACATCAAAAACATGAAAATCAAAGAAAGTCACTTATGAGTTCAAAAACCTTCCAAAACCAACTTTTTGATCTAAAAACCACCAAGATGAACGCACATACAACCTAGCTAATCAAACCATGTGCTCTGATACCAATTGTAAGATATTGGATATCATAACACCAAGATTCAACAAACTATGGATCGTGTGAGATTATAGTGAGAGAAAGAGAGATGGGATGTTCTAGAGATATTAAAACAAAAGAAAGGTTAGATTACCAAATGAACATCCAAACCTCTCCCTTGTGGGGAGAGGGATATTTATACATATGTCTACGCCCTCCTTCGGGCTGTGGATCAGGCATACAGTGGGTAAAGACCCGTCCTTCTTCCACGGTGTTACTTATACTAATGTAAACTAACTAATATAACGTCATGTCTACGAGCTATAATATGCTAGACTATTGTTGGGTGATCGACACTTCAACATGGATTTTCTAAATCCCAACAGGGGTCAAAAAGGAAAATTTTATTGGCTAACGGGTCAATACAGTTCCGTATCAAAACAGGAAAATCATATGTGTGGGTCAAAACGGGTAGATATGCTGGGTTGACCCGCAAACACTTTTTTGTCCATTATTTTAACTAGGGGAGTACCCGCGCCTAGCGGCAGACAATTAACGATATGCGATATTGTCGTAAGTGTTTTGCATATGTTTAAAATATAGACGAGTACCCGTGCATAGCAACGGAATTTTATAGCGACAAATCGTTTTGTGTTAAAAAAAATTATGTGTTATAAACGGAAAATAATAAAAGTTTGAAAACTTGGGGATTAAACATAATGTTTTGAAACCCGGGTGATTCAACCTGTTAAACCGTTCTGGTCGAAAAAAGGGTCGATATAAACCGAGTCAACCCAAAACGGGTCAAATTCAACCGGGTCAACCCACCAGGTTTTTTAGCGTTTCGGGTCAACCCGATTTTCGATATGTATTAATAGTTTCCTTTTGAAAATATATGTTTTTAACATTTCCTTTTTTAGTTTCAACTTTTCAATTTTTATTTTTTGGTTTTTCCTTTATATATAGTATACCAGGGTACTTGCGCGTTGCGGCGGCGAGTACACTGTAACAATTAACTGGAGAAATAGAACTCGATGAGACCTAATTCACCAGTTTGTATTGGTTTTAACGGGTCCTCTCTGGTTCGTTTTCGGATGGCTTTTATTTGTTAGCCAAACCGGTGGCGACACTGGTTCCCGGTTGAACCCGTTGGTCCGGTCTGATTTTCAAAACTATATGTATCATTAACTTGTTAGCTTGTATGAAGCTTTATGTATTTTATTAATTTGTATAATGTGTATACTAACATGTACTTTCATTTTATGGTGTTTTAAAAATAACATTAATTAGTGTGTTTAATTATTTTATATTTTGTATTATGTTGTAACTTGTTTAAATTGTACACTGTGAAATTTTTATTGTACTTTTTAGTAAGGAGTGTTTTAATTGGTTGTTTTTAATTTGGTAGATATGTTTTTAATTGGTTGTACAATGTGAATAAATTATTGTACTTTTAAGTAATGTGGTGTTTTAATAAGAGTATTAATTACGCTATACATTTATCTCACATTTGGCTTTCAACATTTCAATTTTAAAGGTTTGACCGTTTTTCTATTATATGTAGCATATATGTGTAATATAGATGTGTAAGAATCTACTTGATAGAATATGATTAAAACCTATATAATTAAAATAAAATTTTATTAAAGGATTTAAAACTTTGTAAGATGAGTTAACACATTTGGCCCATTCATTTTCAGCTACTAGTATCTTTTTAACCCTTTATGAATCAAACACAACCCGAATTAACCCGGTTATATAAATAAATGAGTTAGAAGTGCATACCTTAGGGATTGAAAAATGGATGTCTAGTTTTCTTTGCCTCAAAGGCTTATTATGAAGTTCTCTCATTGCAGCTCGAGCATGTAGGATGTCGTAATAAGAAATCATCACAAAACCCCTGTGCTTACACGCGGTGTATAAATTCATAATTTCACCAAATTCCTACAAAAATAATCAATTCAGTCCAAATATATTTAAGTTTACAAATACTAATACATATAAAATCTTGAAACTGATGATTTACCTCAAAGAGAGATTTCAATTCAATGCCTTCGACATTGCTATTAATATTCCTAACAAATAAAGTCCTTGAAGGATGCTCACCATATTGGTGTTCACCAACAACTACAAGCCCACCATTTGGGAGCTCGGGACGATTAATGCCAATTATAGGAACACCATCAGACAAGTTTAAATTTGAAAGATCAAGCCGAAACTTATCTTTGGAATCAAAATCCATTTCCATTCCCCCGCCACTTTCGAAAATATCATCATTCAAATCCTCCACTTGAGTCGGCAAGTCACCAAGGTCAAAGTCAATTCTAGCAAATAGCTCATCTTCGTCCTCAGGAAGCATATCTTCAGTCTCGTCTTCGAGAGGAAATCCATTTTTAAGAGATTGTTTTTCACATGTTAATTAAACCAATTAAACATAAAATAAACATGCATAATACGGATTACATAACATATTATACCACATTTTTGGCAATAAAATTAACAATCGAAGTTGTTCTTGATTATTGGATAAATATGTGACGAACAGTAATATTTATTTGCGATGAAAGATTTGTTGTAGATACTTGATTCGATATATGTGTGTCAAACAAGATAGAGAATCGGAGGGAAAATAAACAGAGTATATTTTGGTGTGTGTGAGAAGTGAAAACAGTGAGTGAGGAAGGGACGGGTATGAGTTCACGATTTATTTATTTATTTCTTATGGGAATTAAATGTGTGTAATTGACTTTGAAATGTGTATATTGTATATTTTAAGAGTAGATTGCCCAACTTTCAATTCGTTTTTCAAATGTACTAAAATACTATGTAAAATGACCAAAAAACAGCTGCCCAAAATACGCTTGTCCATTGATTATTAGTTGCCCAAAAAACAATAACTTACACATACGGGACACTTGTCACTTACTGATTGAGTTGTCTAATTATGCAGCGCAACTTGGTCTAGTTTTGGCTCAACCAAAAAGATGATCTAGAAAGTGATGTGTCCTAAGGTAACTGGTCTATTTCGAGAATTTACCTTTTATAAATCATTTAACTTCCAACAATTTCAATAAGTCCAAAACTATCCTAATTCCTTCTACCAATTTATTCAATAATATAAAGGGTGAAGTCTAAAGATACGCAACAAACTTTCTCGAAAAAAACAAAATACGTAACCAACTAAATCTATTACGTGTTCGCTAAAATACTTTCAAATTTTGATTAATTTACGTAATATTGACCGTATGGTGACCAGTTTGACCGGTTGACACTTAGAAAACTTACATTATTGGTCCCTGTTGTTTGCGTTGACTTTCACTAGTTGTCTTTTGACCTTTTTTTCAGTTATAAAAATTACAGTAATGGTCCTCGTGGTAAGCGTTGACTTTCACATTTAGTCCATTGACTTAAAAAAATAATAAAAAATCTTTTATTCATGCACTAATTTTTTTTACACTTAATATACTTTTTTTTACTACTAATTCATACACTTATTTTTTTTTTACACTTATTACACTTTTTTTACACAATTTTTTTGACACTTATTCACACTTTTTTTTTTACGCTTTTCATCCGTTTTTACATGTTTTCATTCGTTTCTGCACATTTTCGTCCGTTTCTACACGTTCTTGTCCGTTTTTACATGTTTTCGTTCATTTTTACATGTTTCGTCCGTTTTGCACGTTTTCGCATGCTTTTACACGTTTTCGTCCGATATTGCACGATTTAGTCTGTGTTTACACGTTTTCGCCCATTTTCATCTGTGTTTACACGTTATCGTTCGTTTTCACACGCTTGTATCTTATTTTACACGTTTTCGTTTGTTTTACAAGTTTTTGTCCGTTTTTGTCTGTTTTTACACGTTTTGTCTGTCTTTACATGTTTTCCTTCGTTTTTGCATGTTTTTCCAGCCATTTTTACACGGTTTCATTTGTTTGTACAATTTTTTATCCGTTTTTATACCTTTTTGTCTGTTTTTACATGTTTTGTCTGTTTCTACACGTTTTCGTCCATTTTTACACATTATCGTTCATTTTTATATGTTTTTGTCCTTATTTTACATGTTAAAACGGACGAAAAGGGGCAAAAACGGACGAAAACATATTGCCCAAATTTTTAATAGTGTGTTATTAATTCTAACCTTTTACCCACACTTTTTAAAAAGTGTCATTAAAACCTCTGTTATTATAAATCTATTTTCTAGTAGTGTGTTAAATATTGGTGTATTTTTAAAGTGATAATACAATAACTGCAATTTTATAAATATAAAATACATATTAGGGCTATATTTGTTTGGAGAGTAAGAAGCCCCTTTGACACCTCTTCATCTGCAAATAATTCTCCATAAAGACTAATCCAAGCCATGACGATGTACTTGAAAATACAACATTTTATACTTGACCATTTGACTACAAGTAAGAGTTAATATTAGTCGGTGTTAACTGTTGAGAGAAGGAAAACAATTCTTATGTTTAAAACACCAATATAGCTAAATGACAATGTACAAGATGAATATTTCTTAACATGTAAGAAAACTAAGTTATATAAGCATCAAATTAAAGTGGTATGTAGTCGTGTTTGTCAATGTTACGCCCACGGATCAAAGGTTGGGGTGTGGTAAACGGGTCAAGACTAATTTTTTATCTATCTTATTTGTTAGGTCGATGTCTGTTGATAAGTGCCAAAGTAGGTGTCTGGTGATAAGTGCCAAAGTAGGTATAGTCATTATAGGATAAGTGTTTGAGTCGTTATTAGATATGTGTTATCATTGTAAGGGTTATCCTAGCCAGTATATATATCGATCCATTATAATGAATGAAGTCATATTTTTTGATCAAATAATATTCCAGCTTTCTTTTCTTCTTCTTAAGGAGCTCGCGCCCACTTGAATTGGTGCATACTAACCTAAACGGTTCGTATCAATTGGTGCTTTCATTGCTACAACAAAAAAAAACGTCCATCGGTTACTGTTCACCACCAAAATTTATTGTTCATTCCGGAGTACTTTTCATTATTCATTGGGTTTTGTTTCATTGTCATGGACACAAACGAGATCAGGTTGTTGCTCAAAGAGCAGGTCAGGCTCATCAATAACAAGTTGATGCTTTGCAGGCTCAATTGGCGGTGTTGCAAGCAGATTTGTAGGCCACTAAAAGGATGATACAAACACGTCCAGGTGTTCAGGTGTCACCAATACCACATGCTATGAGGTTGGACATGCTGAAGTTTTATGGAACCAATATAGATAATTGGATTTTTTTTTCTATCAACGAGTACTTTACTCTATTGGATACGTCAATCGATCAACGGCTGAGGGTTGTGGGAATTAACCTTGAAGGATACGCGACAAAGTGGTTTTGTTGGATGACGAACGGGTTGATTATCGATTGAGACAGATTTTTGAAGAGTGTTCATCATCGCTTTGGACCTTGTAAGTATGAGGATCCGCAGGGTGTGCTTAAGCTATTGCAAACTGGAACCGTGGCACAATATCAAAGTGAATTTGAGAAGCTTATGAACCGGGTAACGGAGATCTCAGACAAATTGTTGATTTCATTTTATATCTTCGGCCTTAAACTGGCATTACAACTGGAACTCCTAGTTGCAAAGCCTATGACACTGGGTGAAGCTTTTTCATTGCCACACATTACCGAAGCACAGTTTGAAGATCAATGGTCCAACACAACCATTGCCAAAACACCCGACATTACCAACACTGTCGCACAAACAACCAAACCATCCTCGTCACGATTTTCTGTTAATACCATAAGCTCCGTTAAACCACCTTTATTACTTACACCAGGTAAACCGACCACCAACACTAATTCCACACCATCAGATGGTGGGAAACTTGTAACCTGGAACGGTGACGATATCTTCAGGGCTGTAGGTGGAAGTATTAATAGCACATATGGCGTTACAAAGGGAAGGATTGGTCAGTTGGTTCAAAGGAGTTAGAGTCTAAGATGGACCTAGAAACAAACCTCATAATTGAACCGAACTTTAGTTTAAAAGCAAGTCACAATATTATAGCAAAAGACTTTCATTACACCAACTTCGGGCAGGATATTAAGCTTTCTTTGGTGCATATTATGATCAGGTTAATATGTGATCCACAAGGGACTAAACTACAAGTCAAAGTTTGGGATCCAGGAATTACATGAGGCGACATTTTGAAGCAACACCTTGAGGACAAGGTGTTTTCTGAAGAAGGAGGAAATGTTACGCCCGCGGGTCAAAGGCTGGGGCGTGGTAAACGGGTCAAGACTAATTCTTTATATATCTTATTTGTTAGGTCGATGTTTGGTGATAAGTGCCAAAGTAGGTGTCTGCTGATAAGTGCCAAAGTAGGCCGAGTCATTACAGGATAAGTGTTCGAGTCGTTATTGGATATGTGTTATCATTGTAAGGGTTATCCCAACCGGTATATATACCGAGCCATTATAATTAATGTAGTCATAGTTTTCGATCAAATAATATTCCAACTTTCTTTTCTTCTTGTTAAGGAGCTCGTGGCCGCTTGAAGTGGTGCATACTATCGATACAACCTAAACGGGTTGTATCACTCAATGAACATTTTGAAGCGTTAGCTTTTAGGATTCTAAGTTTATTTGATGACAAGTTTTTAGTGTATTTGGTTGTATTTTTATTTTCTAACTCATTACCAAAAGTAATATTACATGCAAATGTTATAGCTTGAAGTTCCCCGGACTCGACTCTGGTGAAATCAATGGCGCAGTTATGTCGGGACCAAAGAGTGTGGCGACCCTCCCTTAACTTGAAATACCATGTAGAAAAGTAGACTATGTTGTCGAGTTCTTGCCATTTGGTATAGAAAATTAATAGTTTGGCCTCCTTAAAATAAATCTGTATACATTTTGCAATTTAAAAAAAATAAAAAATAAAGCTCCATCATTGTGTGAAACTGAGTATTGTTGTTGTGTAGTTTGAAGTTGTTAAATTTGCTAAACATAACTTGCGTAAATGTGCCACATACACGCTAAAATATATTAGTCCACACGTATCATGACTTGTAAAAATCCAAGTAAATATTCATATTGATTACCAACTTTGACAATTGTTAAACTACAACACTAGAGGGGCTTCCTTAACGCTGTAAACAAAAAACCCAAAGGACCACAATACAAAATCCATCAACAGATCTAACAAGCGCACTTTTAAAATTCCATATTTACGAAGTCACCCCTTTAAATTTCAATAGATTCTCAAACTTTTTAAAAGTCAAAAGCCACGATTCCTCCTTTTTTTAAACCCAAACCGCGGGCCTAATTTTCTCACCCCCTAAATCCAACGCTCCACAATACATCCCCACATTAGTTACCATACACCACACCACACACGATCACAAAACCCCTCATTTAATCACATCACCTCACCCAATCCAACGCTCCACAAAACGCATCCACACAGTACTTACAATACACCGCACCACACACAATCACAATCAACATAACGGCACAACTCAGCTGCATATTCACTAATCTACAATTCTAAACCCTAACAACAAAGCGCGTGAAGTCACACTCGTTCCTTTTTGAATTAGTCATCTTCATATAATGTTTATAATCAGATCTATCGAAATATAAACTGATTATAAGTAAAAAATGACGAAAGTGTTGAATAACTGGGAGAGGTTAGTGAGAGGTACGTTACGGCGAGAACAGCTCCGGTTAACCGGAAAAGGTCACGAACGGCAGTCGAGTGGATTAGCCGGTGCGGTACCTGAAACGCTTCAACGGACGACGAATATTAATGCGATCTTACAAGCTGCCGATGAGATTCAATCTGAAGATGCTCATGTTGCCAGGATTTGTAAGTTTTTTTATTTATTTATAAATTTTACTGTTTATGTTTATATATAGTTTGTTATTGATGTGAATTTAGTTGCGATATATCGAAGTCGAAGATGTGTCGAATTAAGTTTGAATGTGTTTGTTATTGTTATATAATAATGTTGATATAGTTTGATTGTTGATGGGAGTTTAGTGAATTAGGTATCGTGTTAACTGTTTGTATTAGCTGTTGAATTTTGTTAAGTGCGAGAGAAGTCGAAGAAGAATTTAAGTCTGAATGTGTTTATATGTTTATATAGTTTGATTGTTGTCGTGGAATTTAGTGTAGTGCGATATAACGATAGAAGTTGAAGAAGAATTTAAGTTTGAATGTGTTTATAGGTTTATTATCGTTATATACTTATATAGTTTGGTGCGAACTAAGCTTATTTATAGATCTATTTTTGTATAAATTGATTATATGTTTGTATAGTTTGTTATTGATGTAAATTTAGTGAATACGATATTGCGATTTGTATTAGTTGCTAGGATTTATAAGTTTATTTAACTGTTTATGCTTAGTTGCTGAATTTAGTGTAGTGAGATACATATTGATAGAAGTGCCGAATTTAATTTTGAATGTGTTTATTGGTTTATTATCATTATATATTTATATATAGTTTGATTGTTTATGTGAATCTAGTGTAGTGTGATATATTGATAGAAGTTGAAGTTGAGAACTGAAAGTATGGCCTGTTATGTATAGTTATAGGTGTTATGTATTTATATAGTTTGTATAAATATATCATGTTTCTATTTTTATTATTGTTATATGTTGATTTGGTTTGACTGTTGATGTGAATTTAGTGAATAAGATATATTTTTGTATTAGTTGTAGAATTAAATGTAGTACAACATATCGATAGAATTGGAAGATGAGAACCGAAAGTATAGCCTATTTAACCAATGGGGGTGACCCAGTGGTAAGGGCTTAGCCTCTTAGGACGAAAGTGCCTAGAGGTCTTGGGTTCGAACCGTGGGGAGAAAGTTAATCTCCCATTGGCCACGGAGGTTCACCTGCGCCGACTCCGGGCTATCCAAAAGGGTAGTCGCCCTGGGATTAGTCGGCTTGCTATGTCGAGTCGGAAACCGAGGTATACCCAAAAAGTATAGCCTATTTATTGTTGCTATTGTAGTTATGTATTTATATAGTTTGATTACTAATATGAGTTTAGTGTATAAGATATCATGTTTCTACGTGTATTAGTTGTGGAAATTAATGTGATTGGTGAAGATAAAATTGTTTAGGAGAAGCATGAAATTTCAGGTACAAGTATGAGATTTCAGTTAGAAGTTTGAATGCGTTATAGGTTTACATATGTTACTGTGAGTTCCATACCCCGCTTCGGCGGGAAAGGGTATGTTGTTGTAATGTTATTGTGAGTATAGTGAATTTAGGTTGGAATTAAGAGTTTAGTTTTAGTCTCATTAATTTTTCGATTTTTTTTTTGTGAGTTGAATAATTCGGCGAAATGTTTTGGAAGTTATTATTGTGGTGTTAGGCGGTTATTTTTAGATCTGTGTTCTTAATATGGTCTACAGTTATACACTTAACCAGACCATCTGTGAGATTTGCATGGGTAATGTTGCCTGTTATTTAAGGGACGAGTTTGAGAGGAAAAAAAATAAAAAAAAATAAAACATAAATTCTGAAGCTTGGCATAGACATATTAGGAATGATGGGATGTTTATGTACATGGTGTAGGAATACTTAGTGTTAGATCTTAAGAAGGTTGTCATGTGATGGGAAGTACAAATATGCAATATCTTTAGAGCAGTAGCTGATTAAATAGCTATCTCGTTACTTATCACATGTCCACAATCCACCTATATATATTTCTAAATTAAAAGGCACGCTGTTATGTTTGAAACTTAATAGTCTTTCTTAGGTAGTCTGATCTGAATTGGACATGGCATTGTATGTATCTTGTATACTTCCCATGAAACCTTGAGGCTATAGATTCTCATGTATGAGTTGGGGCTTATAAATAATATCTAACTGTATTCAAAATATACTCTCTGTTTTTTAGTGTGTGAGACGGCATATTCCATGGCTCAGAGTTTGGATCCCAATAGTGAAGGAAGAGGAGTTCTTCAGTTTAAGACTGGCTTAATGTCTGTGATCAAGGTAATGCTAAGATTTGAGTTTTTATTGACTGCATGTGTGTAAATTGCTATAGTGCAGCACCAATGCTCTCAAATTTCTGGGTCTAGCTGTATAAGTATCTAGTCTATTTCATTATTATTAAATATAATAATAATAATGAATATGTTGCAGCAAAAACTTGCCAACAAAGATGGAGGGAGAATCGACCGAAATCGGGATGCTCAACACCTGTGGAATTTTTATCAGCGTTACAAGAAAAAGCACAGAGTTGATGAGATCCAAAAGGAGGAACAGAGAATGCTTGAATCCGGAACTTTCAGTGCTGATATGGGACTCAGATCTCAAGAAACTAAAAAAGCTTTTACCACATTGAGAGCTCTTGTTGAGGTACTGGAGGTCCTTATCAAAGACGGTCCACCTGATGGGGTTGGAAGAGAGATAGCAGAAGAGGTATTGCCATCTAAAAGTTTGTTAAGTTACACATAAAAGTATTCTACATATTTGCTGCTGATAACATGATGTTTGGATTGATATTTGGTTCGTAAGTTGCAATGCCATGAACTCTTATTGAACTTGTTCATACTGAGTTATGTTGAGTTAGTTGGTTTGCCAACGATCCATTTTCCTATGATGCATTCTACATCGTTGCTTTTAAGATTGAAAACCAGTTTTCTTTCTTTCTGTATTTGATTAAATTATACCAAAAACAAGCATCTCTAATGCTTTTTTATAAATGTAATATTCCTTTGGGCAAGAGTAACTGTGCTTAGGGCTGTTAAATATTCTGAACTCATTGACACTCATAGATGTCAGTAACTATCTTTTCTGTATTAGTCTAGTGTTATTTTTTATCTTTTCATCATTGTGTTTATATGTTCATTTCAGTTAAAAAGACTAAAGAAACAAGATCAAGGATTGTCAGGAGATCTAACACCATACAACATTGTTCCTCTTGAAGCACCATCTCTGGCAAATGCTATTGGGTTCTACCCAGAAGTAAGCTAGAATGACTATTTTAGTGATAAATTTGTTTTACATATCTTTCATTTCATAGTACTTTGTTCTCGCGACGCTCTTTGAGGTATCTTCTTCTTGAATAACACTTTAACTTCTTTTGTTGATTCGCAGATTAGAGGTGCAATATCTGCACTTAGATATCATGAACAGTTCCCCAGGCTTCCAGGCAATTTTGAGGTTCCTGCACATCGCAATTTAGACATCTTTGATCTTCTGGAATTTGTCTTTGGTTTTCAGGTATGGACTCTTTCGTATAGCATATGTGTTTGTTACAATGGCCTGCTCACAAATTAGTGGTTTAAAATCAGCCACTCATTCACCATGTGCATCTTTGTTATTTGTGGCCATCCGCTTGTAGTTTTGCAGTTTCTTGTCACTTAGCAATGCCTTAAAACCCAGAATATTGTCCATTATCTAGCTGGTTTTTTGTAATGGTGATTTTGTTTGTTTGATTTATTAACTTATCTTGACATTACATGTGCAGAAAGACAACATAAGAAATCAACGTGAGAATGTTGTTCTTTCTATAGCCAATGCACAATCACGACTTGGCATACCTGTTGAATCTGATCCAGTGAGTAATGTCGTTTATACTGAAACATTTTTATATTTCTTTAATGGAAGGTCGCTGACGTGTCATTCATATCTTTTGTAGACAATAGATGATAGAGCTGTTACGGAAGTCTTCCTGAAGGTTCTGGATAATTACATAAAATGGTGCAAATATTTGCGTAAACGTGTTGTTTGGAATAGGTGACTTACATGCCCATCTGTTGTATTCATAATCATTACTTTTCGTCCTTCAATAATTGCAGTAAGACATTGTTTTTTTTGACAGTTTACAAGCCATTAATAAGGACAGGAAGCTTTTCTTGGTTTCATTATACTTTTTAATTTGGGGTGAAGCGGCCAATGTTCGTTTTCTTCCCGAGTGCATATGCTATATATTTCATCATGTAAGCCTCTTGTCTGTATTAACAATTTCTAATCTAGTATCTTCTTATATTCATCATGCTTTGACTAAGATAAGTTTTTAGATCGTTGGAAACTAATAAGTAATTGTATTACCTAGATGGCAAGGGAGTTGGATGCTACTCTGGATTCGGGAGAAGCGAGCCCTGCTGCCAGTTGTGTTGGTGAGGACAATTCAGTGTCCTTTCTAGCGCACGTTATTCAACCAATATATGATACATTGTCTAAGGTCAGTGAATCTTTTCACAACATTTATCAATAAATCCATTTAACTAATTGTTTTGCGATCAGTTGATTATGAAGTTATTATATTTACATGTCTGATGATAGAGCAAAATAAGGATTACTGATTTATTGCCATATTCGATATAGTTTCTGTTCTTTCTTACTTCTGAAATCATTCAGTATAATCTAATGTTGGTGATGCTGTTTGTTATATCACTTTATCACTGTCTTGTAATGCAAAATTTACCTTTTTAACAGGAAGCTGCTAGAAACAATAATGGTAAAGCAGCCCATTCAGCATGGCGGAATTATGATGATTTTAATGAATATTTCTGGTAGGTAGCCGTGGCAAATTACTCTTAGTTTTGTATAAGTTTCGGGGTTTATACTTGATATACTTTCAGGTCACCTGCCTGCTTTGAGTTGAGCTGGCCTATGAAGAAGGAATCACCATTTCTCCGATGGCCCAAGAACACGAAAAGGGTCAGTCATTGCATGAATTCATTTGTATTGTCATATTGTGATCTGGTTTTATGTGGCAATTCTTCTAATTTCTTTTGAAATAATCAGACTGGGAAGTCTACCTTTGTGGAGCATCGGACGTTTCTTCACTTGTATCGTAGTTTTCATCGTATGTGGATCTTTTTAATAGTCATGTTCCAGGTATACTGCATGATTCAGAAATTCGTTTTGCATATCTTCTTTTAATTTAGGCTATTAATCTTTTTCATGTTCTTTCAGGGATTGACGATTGTAGCATTTAACCATGGGAAACTAAATCAAGATACTTTTAAAACATTGCTAAGCATTGGTCCAACCTATGCTATCTTGAAGTTCATAGAATGTGAGCAGTTACTTATGTTGCAAGTCTCTTTTCATGTTTATTCTGTTTTTGTGTTATATTATATGTATATCTGTATTGCAGATTGTTTGGATGTACTTTTGATGTTCGGGGCTTACAGCACAGCAAGAGGGATGGCAATTTCAAGACTGGTTATTAGGTTCTTTTGGGGTGCAGTGAGCTCTGTCTTTATAACATATGTATATGTGTAAGTCTATTAGCATCTTTCCTGTCTGTAATAAATTTGCCGTGTTTCCACTAGTTACCCTTTTTATTATGAACCTTTTTTTTGGCTTTTTTTTTTTCAGAAAAGTTATGGATGAGAAAGATAACAGTAATTCAAATTCAATGTATTATCGAATATATCTCCTTGTTGTGGGTATATATGCTGCTCTTCGCGTTGTTTTTGCATTACTGTTAAAATTCCCGGCCTGCCATTCCCTATCCGAAATGTCAGATCAGTCATTCTTTCAGTTCTTTAAGTGGATCTATGAGGTATTAATACTTTATGGTTCGTACCTTCGGTTTCGGTTAACATGATAAATACCTTTTGATGCTTAGTTTTATGAATTTTTGTTGGTCATTCAGGAGCGATATTTTGTTGGCCGTGGTCTTTATGAGAGACCCATGGATTACATAAGGTTTGGCTGCAAAATTTGTGATTTTTTTCCAGGGTAAATTGTGGGGGGTTCTTGTTATTTATGCTAATTTTTTGCAGATATGTGCTCTACTGGCTGGTGATCTTTGGGTGCAAGTTTACTTTTGCCTATTTTCTTCAGGCAAGTGTTGAATGCTCTCAAACTTTTCGTAGTTTCTTCGAGCAGTTGTGGTTCTAGATTGTCGCCATATATTGTTTACAGAATCAACATTTTGATGTTTTTTAATATTTCCAGATTAAACCATTAGTTGAACCCACCAATATCATTAAGGGCCTTCCATCCCTGCAGTATTCCTGGCATGATTTTGTCTCAAAGGGTAAGCGTTTCATTTTTCTTGCTTCATATATAGACCTGGCAATCCTGACCTATATCAGCTCAACTGGGTTATGTTGTGTCAATTTTCTCACAATCATGGGTTGAATGTGTGATGAGGAAACCCAGCTCTTAGGTCCAACAGCTTGATATGTTATTTCAGATTTATATCTGATGGGTCTAACGGTTCAACAGAACAGGTTAGAATGGGTCATAAAAAAAGATGGAATTCATTTACGAGCCGTGTACTTCTGAATGAAAGCATCGTTTTAAGGTTTAGAGATGAAAAAGATGTTGCAGAGTTAAATCTAGAAGAGATAGAATTTTTAATTAATATAATAATTGCTACGTAATAATTTATTTGGTGGCAATAGCACAACACTCATTTTAACAAAAGCAAAGTTTGACTCATTTCATTTTTTTATTGATCAATTTAGTCAATATTTTAATTCAAATTTGTTCACGTACAGAGGATGCAATTTTTTTTTCGTATGGAAATAAAAGTACTAATTATATTTATTGTGGTTATATACATATAGGTAGGAAAAATTGGAAATTAACGGGTCAACCTGACCCAAACCAATTGACCCGCGACCTGTTTGACCTGCTTTTCCAAATGACCCGTTTCGACCCATGACCCATTTGACCCCTGACCCGTTTGACCCATGACCCATGACCCAATCCAACCCAACCTGACCCAATTGCTAGCTCTTAGATCAATTCTTGAAGAATTACTCTCTTACACATTAATATATAAAGCGTTTTCACTGAATCTTTCTTAAACTTCTGCCATATATGAGCTTTTGATATCATTATGCAGTAACATGGTTTCTTTCTCCATTGAGAACACTTGTTTTCCCATATTTACTTTGTATCTATCCTTTGTCCTTTTGCAGATAACAATAATGTCCTCACCTTAGTCAGCATTTGGGCTCCTATTGTGGCTGTGAGTATTTATTCTCTTTCGTATCATCCTGAATTAACTTGTGAAGCATTCTTCTTCTGGACATTATTCTTAGTTGAATTCAAAAATTTCTCGTTCATCATACATGTATGATATAGAAAATACTAGGACTTGGGTTTTTAACTGCACTCGTTATATTATCTTACTAATACTATGGTTACACACATGCTTTCCTGCTCCTTTACTGTTTCTTACTATTTATCTTTCTTGAATTTTCAGATCTATGTTATGGATATACATATATTCTACACTCTCCTATCAGCAGTTATTGGTGGTGTCATGGGTGCACGTGCACGGTTAGGCGAGGTATGAATAATCTATACTCTTGGGTTCTACTACTTTAGTATTATTTATTCTCAAAAAGGAAATTTTTATTGTATGATAAGCACTTTATAAGTTCCTGATAAACGCACACATATTTTTGTGTAGATCCGGTCAATTGAGATGGTACATAAAAGGTTTGATAGCTTTCCCGAGGCATTTGTAAAGCAGCTTGTGTCTACACAAGCTAAGAGGTTGGTTTCCACTTGCTGTCAAATTTCTTAATAATTTTTAGAGTAAATTACACCGTTCGTCCCTATGGTTTACGCTAAATCCCTACCCCCGTCCCTTATCTTTTATTTTTGCATGAGTGATCCTTAAAATGAAACTGTGTAACACCGCCCATCCTTATCTCTAACGGTCGTTAGTTTGGTTCGTTAAATCCCCTCATGTGCCTTGCGCATGTGGGTAAATATGTCATTTTAATTTAGTTTTGATCCCACTCACTCCTTACACACATACACTTGCATATACTTAATTTTTTATATTTAAGTCATCATATATATTAGATATCCAAGCAAACGAAGAGAGCTTAATGTCACTAAAATCTAATCAAATTATAGTAATGATGTATCCAGTAGGCAGTAATATGATTTTGTTATATTCTAAAAAACTCAGTGTAACAATATAAAGATGAAGTTTTATTTCATATTTTTTAGTTTAATAATGTAGTACCATCTTTCATATATATGTACGTGTAGAAATTACTTTTCCATTGAACCATGAGAGCAAATAGCCTTGGTAGGGTACTAAACAATTTTATTTGAAGTGGACCAGGAACTTTTTCTGGTCTTAATTAATGGTCAAGTTAGGGTTTTGACAGATTCCCAATGGTCAAGAGGCCATCAGCTTCAAGGTTTGTTTGTCTGGATCGACATGGACACCACACATGACACATCCTCCATCCTCTCATGCTTTCTCTTTTGTGTGTGTTATGTGTAATTGAATCAAAAGTCGACATCAACTTCTTTAAAACGGTGGGACTTTTCATTTACCCAGAGAATCAGATTGCAAATTGCAATATATTCTGCCTAAAACAACTTTACTATTAAACAAAATAGACAAATTTAGTAACATATATATCAATAACATTCTGAGAAAAAATCAGAAGCATTAACCATCAACTTACAAAACCCAACTTCATCACCATTAACATGGACTTACCAGCCCACATATACTACAACCAAAATCTAAGTTTCATACAAACGCTACAAACACACAAAAATCTAGCTCACATACACTTGCCACAATCGTAATCCACCACCCTGTTCCCAACCACCACTATAGCCCATCACCAAGCTGACACCCACTGGTGAACGTGAACCGCTCACAACCACCGCCTATCACCAGATACGGTATCTATCACTACCGTCACCACCATATGTGAACTTGTCTAATTTTTGAGCTGTGCACGGTGGTGGGTTCACAAATCCAAGATTCGTTTTAGGTGTGCAATGTAGCAAGAACGACGTTTCGGTGGTTTGCGTGGCTCAAAGCCGCCGGAAAACACATCCCTTGACAGCTCAAAGCCACGGCTCGTCACCACCATATGTGAACTTGTTTATGATGTTGAAAGTGTTGCTGTTTTTGGATGAATTTATTTGAAAAAGGGCTTGGTTTAATTTGGAGTATTTGATACGTTTGTTGGTCTTTAATAAGGTGCTGGGCGGTGAAAGTGGTGGTGGTGGTGGTAGGTAAAATGACAGATATTAGAGAGAATGAAAGAGTTTAGAGAGGAGAAATGAGGCAAAGGGAAATCAGGATCTGTTCATATGGGATGCTTTTTAGAGTTGATATTGTAAAATGTCGATTTACCCTCATGTGCAAGGCATATGGGGTTTTAAACTGGCAGATTCAACGGGTGTTAGGGATAGGGATGGACGGTGTTACATACTTTCAATTTAAGGATCAATCATGAAAAAAAAAAAAAAAAAAGATCAGGGACGAGGATAGTGATTGGCCTAAACCACAGGGACGAACGGTGTAATTTAATTTAATTTTTAAGTAGTAATTTGTAATGTAGCTTTAACTAACAAGTTTATGCATTTCCTACTTTGACATGTTATTTCTTTTGATATTTTTCCACAATTGTCTAATTTCACGTCTTACATTTTGTTTCTTCAGGATCCCAATCAATGGACAATCATTTCAAGTGAGTTGCTTAAATTGAGTTGCCTTCACATATTACATCAGGTCAAAAATACTTGTTTGCTTAGAATATCTGTTTATGTATATATTACTTTTATTTGCAGAGTCCAGAAGAAAATAATGACAAGATGTATGCAGCCCAGTTTTCCCCATTCTGGAATGAGATAATCAAAAGTCTGCGTGAAGAAGATTACATCAGTAATAGGCAAGTTGCCAGTCTTATAACACCTTGCATGCCTTTTTATATCATGTTTTTAAATCTGGAATTTATTTATTTTTTATTCTTCAGGGAGATGGACTTGCTTTCTATGCCAAGCAACACTGGAAGCCTTAGATTAGTTCAGTGGCCTTTGTTTCTGTTAAGCAGCAAGGTGAATCTCACTTATAATAAAATAAGAATTATAAACAGAACATGTATCTGTCACGTGTTAATTGTGTATTGACCCTTTGACTACCTGATCAGATATATTTGGCGATCGACTTAGCTATAGACTGCAAGGATACTCAAGCAGATCTTTGGAGTCGAATTATCAGGGATGAATATATGAAATATGCTGTTCAGGAGTGTTACTACAGTATTGAGAAAATTCTACTGGCTTTAGTTGATGGAGAAGGAAAACTATGGTTCGTTTTTTTACGACTTTTTATTTAAAACATTTTTAATATTTGTGTTGTTACATATTGTTTTTTTTTTTTTTTTTTTTTTTTTTTTTTTTTTATTTTTTTTTCAATTCATTTCATTTGAACAATTTACATTCTGCAGGGTCGAAAAGATTTTCCTCTTGATCGAGGAGAGTATTGAGCAAAATTCGCTTGTCATGACTTTAAATCTGAAGAAGCTTCCTTTGGTGCTGTCAAGATTTAGTGCGTTGACTGGTCTACTGGTAAATGTTATTGATTATAAAAACTGGAATACACTTTGCTGGTTATTTCAAGGGTTAATGTTATAAAATAGAATTGTACTTTTCTCATTGTACCATTTTGGTAATTAAATTTTTATTTGTATCATTGTGGTAATTACACGTACTTTTGGTGTTTAAAATAGTAATTTTTTTCCAGAGTTTGTAACCCGTAATTCTCATGACCTGTCCATATGTTTAAAGTGACATAAGTTACAGTAAAATGTGGACATGGTTTCCTGACATGCTAAAAGAAAAGGAAGATTCTACAGATTTTCTATTTTTATTTTATTTTTTTAAATTTTGCCTCGTTTTTATAACTAATCGACTAAAAAGTTAAAACACATCTATATTTGAAGATAACTTATGAACTCTTAAACAACTTTACCGGTTATGTTGATCACGGGGTTGAAAAAAAAATTACTATTTTAAACCACTAAAAGTACAATGATAACTAAAGCAGTACAAAAAAAAAGTTTAATCACTAAAGTGGTACACTGGAAAAAGCAAAATACCATTTCATGACATTAACCCTTATTTTAACATGTGCCAAACATTGACCAACAATTTTCATAAAAATGCCATATGTATTTTATTAATTTTTGCATCAAAATTTCCGTATCAGATCATGGATGAAACAACTGAACTCGCAAAAGGAGCCGCTAAAGCTGTATTTGAGTTATATCAAGTAGTTACTCATGAGCTGTTGTCATCTGAATTAAGGTATGCTGTTGGATGCCCTTTTCTTATTTTCTTAAATTACTTTTTATAATTTTTAAATCAGGCATTACTTACTTGCATAAGATATAAACTAAGGTTTGTAATTTATCAGTGAGACAATTGATACATGGAATATAGTGGCAAGGGCGAGAAATGAGGGCCGACTATTTTCAAAGATTGGCTGGCCTAGAGATCCTGACATTGTAAGCTATTTAAAAGAATAATCTCTACGATCATTTAATAACTAATAAGTTTAAGCTTGTTTTTATAACAATCTGTTGGTTTAGAAAGAGCAGGTGAAACGATTGCATCTACTTCTAAAAGTGAAGGATTCTGCTGCTAATATTCCTAAGAATCTTGAAGCAAGAAGAAGATTGGAATTTTTTACAAATTCACTTTTCATGCATATGCCTGCAGCAAAACCAGTTAGCGAAATGATGCCATTCTGGTACATATTTTTGAATCTTTATGAAACTAACTGTTGATCTTTCGAAGTAATGTTATTAATTGCTTTGCTCTTTGTTTTATAAACAGTGTCTTCACCCCATACTACAGCGAGACTGTACTTTACAGTACCCATGACTTGAATAAAGAAAATGAGGATGGGATATCTACCATCTTCTATCTTCAAAAGATATTTCCAGGTACTTCTCTTTGCATGAAAAGTATCAATTAGATATTACATTTTTTGAAGATTATTTATCTTATGATATACAGCTAACATGCATTTTGAATATCATAGATGAATGGGAAAATTTTTTGGAACGAATTAATCAAGACAATAGTGGAGATGTGGAGCTCCAAGAGAATTCTGCTGATGCATTGGAGCTTCGGTTTTGGGTCTCGTATAGAGGACAAACCTTGGCTAGGACTGGTCAGATTCCCAATTATTGTATGAATCGAATTTTTATTGGATATGTCGATTAAACATCTAATATGTTTTTTGCATTCAGTGCGTGGGATGATGTACTATAGGAGGGCGTTGATGCTTCAAAGTTATTTGGAGAACAGATCATTAGGAGGTATTATATCTTAGGCTCTATGGCTAATAGGATGCTTCAGATATGTGTTCAAAACTTCAAATTTTCTAATGTATATATTTTCTGTTTTGTATTATCAGTAGGGAATCCTCAAGCTTCCCTTTCAAGTGAAGGGTTTGAATTATCTCGTGAAGCTCGGGCACAGGCTGATATAAAGTTCACGTATGTTGTTTCATGCCAAATTTATGGACAACAAAAGCAAAAGAAGGAGAAAGAGGCAGCCGATATAGCTCTTTTGCTGCAAAGGTACTAAATGCTGGTTTATTACTAGTGGAGAAAGCATTTTAAACAGTTGTTATTATGGATATGAAGCACAAACTGCAAATCTAGCTTGATATAAAACTATCATAAATTCATAATATGTAATGTGAGCACCATGGTTCAAAATGGTGCTTTTTTTCTGATTTCTTACTCCACCAATCCTATTGATGTCACATAGACAAACAACTATATATTTTCTCATTTCATACATTATGCATGAATCAAAGATATAAGATTTGAAATTTATTTTTCATGCTGGAAGATTTTTTGGTTCAGTAAAGCTACCAAAAAACCAAAAGATAACCAAACTCTTATTTAAACATTTCTAGAGTAAGCAAAAACTAATGAACTTCCAGTTAACTGCTTCGGCAGAGCTGGATGGAAGTTAACAGATTTGTCTTTTTAGAAATAGTTGACATCATATCCATGCAATGTTTATTTATTCTTTCCTTTGAATCCTTGATACGCATAACTTGTTTACAAATCATTCAGGTTAAACATACTTGGTATCATTTGTCTTAAATTGGTCACATGAAAAAAGTGCATACTTCTATACTCATTGAAATCAGATCTTGAAGGCCCACATACGCAACGGGGAGAATTAAATTAAAATGCGACTTTGTGCAGAAAGGAATTATTTTGCACTGATTTATATATGCATCACGGATATGTTTATGGAGCTCTTTGTTTTATATGTAATTCTTCTTTTCCAGGAATGAAGCACTTCGAGTTGCTTTCATACATGTGGAAGAGAGTGCTGGTAGTGATGGGAAGATTGTGAAATCCTTTTATTCTAAGCTTGTTAAAGCTGATATACAAGGAAAAGACCAGGTATTGTCAGTGGGTTATTAAATGGAGAATTATAATACAAGTGCTTTGTCTTAGTCCACAAGTTATTTTCTTGTAAATTTTTTTGAATAGCGGGTTTTTCCATCATGATACCTTTTAGGAAATATATTCCATTAAACTCCCTGGAGACCCAAAACTTGGTGAAGGAAAGCCTGAGAACCAAAATCATGCAATAGTTTTCACTCGTGGTGAAGCCGTGCAGACCATAGATATGAACCAGGTATTATTTTTATCTCTGCCGCCACATGTGCATCTGTATTTTTTGTTCATATGTAAATGTGTATATGCCAGTTATTTTCAACAACGTTTATGGATTTAAGTATCTACTATATATTTAGGTCTAGTTTATTGATGTGGAATTTGTATAATGGTGATCTTACTTTACATATTGAAGTTCATACCTGATATGTTTGTTAAAATTCGAAAGTTACAGTACTTCGATTGTTGTCATATTATTTAGACCTTTTTAATGTCGGTTTATTTGCTTTTCATGAAAGATTCTTAATGCTGTTTTTGAAGGACAATTACCTTGAAGAAGCAATGAAAATGAGAAACCTACTTGAGGAATTCAGAGCAGATCATGGCTTACGACCTCCAACTATTCTTGGTGTTAGAGAGCATGTATTTACTGGAAGGTATAGTTTTCTTTCAATCATCTCTTTATTTACTACGATTCATTATAAATCATGATGCTAGTTTTATCTGTAGTCTTAATTTAATGCTTTTGTTGGTGTATGGTACAGTGTTTCTTCTTTGGCCTGGTTTATGTCCAACCAAGAGACTAGTTTTGTAACATTGGGTCAACGTGTTCTAGCATATCCTCTTAAGTAAGTTGCCTACAACTGCAATATTTTAATGAGCAGTAAAAGAAGTGAAAATCTGATATCTTAGTGAATTGGTTTTATATTGCAGAGTGCGGATGCATTATGGACACCCTGATGTCTTTGACCGAATATTTCACATTTCTAGAGGTGGAATTAGTAAGGCATCGCGTGTCATTAATATCAGTGAAGATATCTATGCAGGGTTTAACTCCACTTTGAGGCAGGGCAACATTACCCACCATGAATATATTCAGGTTCGTGAAAATACTTGCATAATTTTTAATTTTATCATGAATATTTTTTATAGATGACTAATTTTATCATATTTGTAGGTGGGTAAAGGAAGAGACGTTGGTTTAAATCAAATTGCCCTGTTTGAAGGTAAAGTGGCTGGTGGAAATGGAGAACAAGTGTTAAGTAGGGATGTATACAGAGTTGGTCAACTCTTCGACTTTTTTAGGATGCTCTCTTTCTACTTTACTACTGTTGGTTTCTATGTCTGTACGATGGTAAGTGTATATTGAATTTTGTTTGTTATTACATTTGTTATTTTAAAGTCATGATTTTCTGATGGAAGCTGTGTTATAATTGCAGATGACGGTTTTGACAATCTATGTTTTCTTGTATGGGAGGGCCTATCTGGTAATTTTAACAATATTTTCTTTGTTCCGATTTAATTAATTAAGTATTAATATGGTCTGGATTGATTGTTTTGTTTTATCCAGAATAAGTCAACTTATAAGTAATATAAGTCCTTAGTACTGTGTAGGTCCCTTTTTTTCTGTACTAATGTGTCATATTATCATCACATTTCAGGCTTTTTCGGGACTTGATCAGGGAATTAGTCGTAGCTCCATGTTGTTGGGTAATACTGCATTTAATGCAGTATTAAACGCTCAGTTCTTGGTTCAAATTGGAATATTCACGGCTGTACCGATGATTATGGGGTTTATACTTGAACTAGGACTACTACAGGTTTGCTAACATTTATAAAGTGTGATTAATGCTGGTCAGATCTCATTAGTTTCAAGATACGTTTGATATTGGTATGATTTTGTTAACATTCACCATCTTGTCTTTTGCAGGCCATTTTTAGTTTTATTACAATGCAGCTTCAGCTGTGCTCTGTGTTCTTCACGTTCTCATTAGGAACTAGAACACATTATTTTGGAAGAACAATTTTACATGGTGGTGCTAAGGTATGAATTTTTTCTTCATATTTTTTGTTTCTGAAAAAATGTATTATAACTTGTGTTTTAAGTTAAATTTGTTATTGTTTAACAGTACCGAGCAACTGGTAGAGGTTTTGTGGTTCAACATATTAAATTTGCTGATAATTACAGGCTATACTCAAGAAGCCATTTTGTCAAAGCGTGAGTAATATTAGTTTATTTTAGAAGATATGATCCCAATAGCCAAAATCTATAAGTTTGAAAAAAAAAACATCATTTCTGCATAGTATTTTTTGTGACTAAACCTTTTTCCATTCAAATAACTTAAACGTTGAAAAAAAAAAAAAAGGTCTCACTTTGCAGAAATAGTATATAATTTTTTACAGAGTTGGATAAACCTGTTATAGGCACTTTTTTTTTTTTTTTTGGCTATCTTGTTTATTTTCCTTTTGTTTCTGAATTATATAAAGGAATTTTTGGATTTTTACGTAGAAGTGTTTAAAATTGTTTTCCAGGCTGGAAGTCGCGTTGCTTCTTATCGTTTACATTGCTTATGGATATACTCAAGGAGGGGCTGTATCATACATTTTGCTGACACTGAGCAGTTGGTTCCTTGTAATTTCGTGGTTGTTTGCTCCGTATATCTTCAACCCATCCGGCTTTGAATGGCAAAAGTATGCTTTATGCTTCTCTCTTTTATATTCTTTATAGCGATTGTAACTTTAGTTTTTGTATGTTCATAAAGCGAGTAGCATTCTTACATAATCTTTATGCTACATGTGAGCAGAACTGTGGAAGATTTTGATGATTGGATCAATTGGCTTCTGTATAAAGGGGGAGTTGGGGTTAAAGGAGATAATAGTTGGGAATCTTGGTGGGATGAAGAACAGGTTTGTGATTATTACTATTATTATAATTATTACTGGATTTTTGGTGAATGTTTAAGACTTTTACCAACCCTAATAAACATTTATTGAAATTTATTCAAGTCATCAACTTTATCTTTACCGTTATGATTCTTGTTTTATTCTTATCTAACTTCTTTTGCTTGACAGGCACATATCCAGACACTCAGAGGCCAGATACTTGAAACTATCTTGAGTTTGAGGTTTTTCTTGTTTCAGTATGGGATAGTTTACAAGCTGGAGCTCACCGGAAAGAACACGTCTTTTTCGGTACACTTTTTGACTGCTTTATTTTGAGGATTAATTTCATATATACCGATCTAAAAGTTCAAAGTATCTTATTTCCCCCTCTAAATTTCATTGATACCTCTCATTCACCCTTTTTAAACACGAAAAATATCACATGTTCCCTTCCGTGTATAATTAAACAATTTTTCACATCTAGAATAATTTATTGATTTGATTAAAGGTTACTTTATCTTAATTCTGACATATATTACCTATGTTGACCAGCTTTATGGATTCTCCTGGGTGGTGTTGGTTGGCTTGGTCATGATTTTCAAGGTTTGTGCTGTAATATATATCTTTTCTTTTTTCTTCAGTTCATTATTTAACAGTTAACATTGAGATTATGTTGCATTGTTTTGCAGATTTTCACCTTTAACTCAAAGAAGTCGAATTTCCAGCTAATACTGAGATTCATACAAGGAGTCACAGCTCTGAGCCTCATTACTGCCCTTTGCCTCGTTGTCATCTTTACAGACCTGTCTGTTGCTGACTTGTTTGCCAGCTTCCTTGCTTTCGTTGCTACCGGTTGGGCCATAATATCCGTAAGTCCATCCAACAATATAATCGTTAACAATATTCAAAGTGCACGCATGCTTAAATTTCTATTTGATATTTTTGTTACAAAAAAGTCAATTTTTTAAAAGTCAATCTGTTTCTTATTTTGTTCCTATCATGCTACAATTCTTATGATAATTTAGTATACGTTAGCGGTGGCAAAATGGGGGGGCTGGGTAAAACGTCAAACGGGTTGGGCCGGGGTAAATCGAGAAAGTTTTGTCCGCGGTTTTCTATACAATTACCACATCAAATAAAGATGACAACAAATTAATTATTTCAAAAAATAATATATATATATATATATATTTCTATACAACCACGTCAAATAAAGACCTTGACCCATTTGAACCAGTTTTTTGCTGATCCTTTTGGTGAAAATGAACAGTTGGCGATTGCATGGAGAAGAATTGTGCGGAGCTTAGGACTATGGGATTCAGTCAGAGAATTTGCAAGAATGTATGATGCTGGAATGGGCATGATCATATTTGCACCCATAGCAATGCTATCATGGTTCCCATTCGTGTCCACGTTCCAGTCTCGTCTCTTGTTTAATCAAGCATTTAGTCGTGGGCTTGAGATTTCCATTATCCTTGCTGGTAACAAAGCTAACGTCCAGCCTTGATTTACTCCGTACATGAATAGTAGACGTATCTAACCATGTAGTAACTATGTTTAGCCTCCTTGTGATCTATTGTATTTATTTTTGTGAATAGCTGGTGGGATGTAGGATTTTGTATGCTTGTTATATTTATTTTTTTACTTTGCGAGGAAATATTATTAGAATACGGAATCTACTCTCTTCTTGTTGGAGCAGAGCTGCATTTTTGTTTCAGCTTCCAAATATTTTTGGTAATATTCATGTTTTATGTTAAAAGTTGTTTTTGTTTATACGAATGTGCTCTTCTGGACTCATCCTCTGATTTTGTTTATAAAATGCTAGGTCATGTTGATCTCTAAGTCAACTTTTTTTGCAAGGAAACTCTCGAAACAATATGTGAAATTACTAATTAGCACTTGGTTTGTCAATTAAAACTTATGTATTTCAAAGAAAAGCAAAAATTAGCAACAAATAGAAGAAATAAAATTGTGAGGAAATTGAATGGTACCAAAGACGATGGCGGCGATTAGAGTTTTCGCAACATAGTTTTTAATTTCTTCCATCTTTTACGATACCTTTATTATTATTTTTAATTTATCATTTTAAAGGATCTTTTTATTTCTTTTTCTTTTTTAGTAACAATGGGTTAAGACATTTTGGCCAAATAAAACACGAAGTTTGAACTTAACGTTACATAGATTCAAAATCAAGTAAACCTCTTGTTTTCAGGTAGTTTGTATGACCACTTCATAATTGTTTGCACTAATAGAAATTGAATTTTGATACCATACGCATTTTAGTGTAATCAAATTTGAACTCACCGCCACACATATTCAAAACAAGTAACATTTTTTTTCAAAAAGTTGACATCTATAACTTTATGGTTGTTTGCACCAAATTAACACTTTTTCAAAAAGTTGGTGTCTATTACTTTATAGTTGTTTACACCTAGTACAAGTTGAACTTGAGATCACCCGCATTTTGGTGTTATAATCAAAAGGCTCTTACCACTAGGCCAAATATTTAGATTTGAGTGGTTAAAAACTTAAAATTGTTTACAACTTTCCTTTTTTTTTTTTTTTTTTTTTTTCTTTTTTAACAAATCATTACCCTTGTTATTTTAACTCCTCTGTATGCCCAGATCTAATTCTCATCATTTTGCTTCAATAAATTTTCTAATTCGGGCTTCAACGATCATTCTAAAAAGATAAACATGACGGGAACACAAACACATCCGTTAAGGTAAAGATCCTGTTCAAAGCCTCTCACATTAGAATTTTCAGACAAGCTTGTAACATAAAATTTGCACAGCACCTAAAGCACATTTGTTTGTAACTGGAAGTCGGCAGGACAAAGCTGATGAGACAACCAATGCTCAAACAAAGGCATAGACTGCAGCAGTATAAAACTATGACGATAATTTAAACAGATCCTGGTATCATTCAACATTTTTCTAAATCACCCTCAAAGGGCTACTGAGAAGTTTAAGGTTTTAGTCGACTCCGAAAGCATGTAAACATTAAACTTGTATCTGGGCGCCACCTGATTACACAGATTGTTGTATCAGAGGCCCATCTGATCCACCACCTTGTCCATACCCTTGTTGTCCTGAACTGCTATAATTTACGGGATGATCGTATTTACAAGCAGGCCCGTATTTGCATATGCCATACCGATTGTAGTGCGAGCAGACCAACTGATCCTGGTTTTATAAGAGAAGCAAAATAGTAAGAATTCCATATATTAGTGCATATGAAAAAGAAACAGATTTATTGAATGTGAAAAGGTTCTTTTTTTTCTTTTTCTTCGTGTCTTAAGTCTCTAATGTTGGTATCCTATAAAGTAAATTGAACCCGTAATCTTATTCTAATTTCTTCTTGCACTATCAATACATGAGACCCACAACCAAAAAGAATATGTTTAAAGTCCAACCGAATGAGGCCAGGTTAATGGGTCAAAACAGGTTTAGGTTAAAATAGATCATTTTTGGCTTAGGTCAAAGCAGGCCGAAAAAATGAGTTGGGCTTGCACACACTGTTTTTTTTCATCCTTTAGATTTCTATGTAAATGATTACTGGATTAGATTTATAAAGAAAATAATCTTATTACCATAATCATCTAATTCAGGAGGATGCATCCACTAAATAAGGATTTTAGACGACTTTCAACCTGTTTGACCCATTCCCCTATCATAAAAGAACTGATTTGGCCAGTTTGAGTTAACACAACCCAATTGGACCCATGAGCTAAATTTAGCGAGGATAATGTGAAGAAAGTTTGAGGATGTACTTACTGGTCGTAAAGGCAATCCTTTATCGCTCAAAACAGATTGGGTATTCTTGGCGATGCGATTCCTGGGATGATTGAACTTGCAGGACACTTTATACTTGCAGTCCCCAGTTTTCAAATAATAACTGCAATCAGGTTGACCGGGCCTTTCGGGATAATCTGAAACTGGCATCGGCTGTTGATGATGTGTGTACAAGTTGGTATCAGCAGGTGGATTGTTTAGGTAGAAAGCTGGTGGTATTGGTAGGCCCCGTTCTGAACTCGGGTATACATGAGGTAGAGCAGGAACAGGAACAGGAACAGGAGCAGGAGCCTCAGCAAGTCAAAACCATATACAAGTTAGACTAGAGAACAAACAATTAACTATGCAGAGAAGGGTATTCATAATTAAAGTGGCGTTTGGTTTGTGCATGTGTATAGGTTTATATGAAAAGGGGAGAGAATAGTTATAGTTCTAACTCGTTTCGCAAGTTAAAATAGGAATCAAAACTGAAATTTAATAATTTGTTTAACCAAATAGAAACAAAAGAGGGCCCGCAAAGTTTTAAATGGTTTTCTGAAAATCCAACACTTTGGGTGGATTTAAGGAAACATGTATTTAAGGAGTTTTCACCAACCCATACTCGTATACCAAACACAATGCAACACTTTCAAGGTCATACCCCAAACCCAAACCCAAACCCGCTTTCATGGCTTAATTATGCCATTTTTCAAAACCTAAAGCTAAATATATACTCGCAGCCATTCTCTTAACCAAGAAAGAAATCACAAAGTCTAACATATACGAATGTAGCATACGGGACAGTTGAGTTGTATACGGAGTTACAGATTTTAAGAATGCATTTCACAAGAATAGTAAACCAATGTGTGAATCAAGTAATTCACCTGATAACCATTCCAATCTGAATTTGGTGGGGGGATATTCTGGGGAGGCGAGTACATCATCGGAACATAAGCAGCAGTGGGGTCCGGAGTTCTTGGAGCTGACCAGGAGGGCATATTTGGTTGAGGTGCAGTTTGTAATGGAAGATGTCCATCATTCCCATATGTGGCGGGACCATCAGTTCCTCCTGTGGTAGGATCAGGATGATTAAACCTACAGTTTGGCCCATATTTGCAGGAACCATTACGCATGTAGTAAGGACACTCTCTCTCTCCCTGTAACACGATTTAGTTCAAAGATTAAGCATGTGCAGGCACAAGAAATGATTTCAAACAGGGATCTTATTTATAGTAGTAATTTCAAAGAAACAAGCCGTGAAGTAATACCAGGCGGATAGGCAGGCCCAAAAAGTTGTACTCTAATACTGGCGTTAAAGCAGACTTTCCTTTGGTATGGTTGTATTTGCAAGCTTTTCCATATTTGCAACCTCCAGATGATGAAAAGTACTGCAGAAAACTCGAGTCAAGTTTGTAACAAGGTGTAAAATCATCAAGACACCAATGTGCCGTGCATATTGCATTAACTAGTGTACACCACACACCAATATATAAAAAATGAAGAAGTATCGACAGCTTTTGGACATGCATCACGTTATCCATCATACAATTACAAATCTAACCACAATAATTGTCAATGCTTGAGATAATGGAACTTCGTTAAAAATTGTTTTTAAGTACTTCAAGTGACTCCGTTAACGGATGAAAGGTACTAATATCAAGAGAAGCAATGGATAATAGAAATACATTGTATCAATGGGTGTTCTCTGTAAAGATGGACTTATAAAACTAATCTAGCTGAATGAGGAGCTTAACAATAAAATATGCACTTCATAATTGACCGAGTAATCATGCTATGGTGATCCGCTGATACCTACTGGTCCTAAATGAGACACCAAGATGATACTTCGACTGCATAAGGCAACTCCACATACCTGACGTTAAATCTTATCAAGCTTCAACAAAAGTACGTGTTACCAAGTTAATGTTATCATGATTAGTTATACAGTTAAGAGACTAAAAGACGAATGATGCCAATGTCATATCTTATCTTGTCCTGATAATCTGATATATATCACGACCCCATACATAGCATTAATTATATAACTTAAGCTCACAGGTAAAACACGCATTAGCACTAGACATGAAGCTATAAACTACTCGTTACTTGTCATAACAACACATAAGACAAAACAATACACAAGTCAACAACAATGCACACAAATATATATCATATAAGAACAAACAATGGTAAATAAACCTTGCACTCAATCTGCTGCGCCCCATGCCTCTCAAAATTCTCATCCTTTTGCTTCCTTGTCACCTTAATGCCCTGCCAAACAAACACACACATTTTCAACAAACCTAACAAACACAACACCAAACCTCATCTACAACCAAATCATCAAACACAAACCTGATTCCTCTTTCTTAAAGGATGGTTGAACTTGCAATTCGACCCAAACTTACACATCCCGGTTCGCATATAATACGAACAATCCTCAGCATCAGGTCTTAACGGGTAATGATAACTCCTCGTTCCACCTTCATCATCGTCATCATCACCATCTACAACATTATTAGCATTCCCTGATCCACCTTCTTCCCAACCATCACCATAACCACCATAACCGCCATAATTACCATCATAACCACCACCATCAACATTTTCATGTTCAAAATTTTTACCCTTTTCACCATAACTACCATCATAACCACCATCTACATTTTCACCATAACCACCATAACTTACATTTTCACCCTTTTCACCATAACCACCATAACTTATATTTTCACCCTTTTCGTTATAACCACCATAACTAACATTTTCACCCTTTTCGTTATAACCGCCATAACTAACATTTTCACCCTTTTCACCATAACTAACATTTTCACCATAACTAACATTTTCGCCCTTTTCACCATAACTGCCATAACTAACAATTTCAACAGAACTAACATTTTCATCCTTTTCGCCATAACTAACATTTTCACCCTTTTCGCCATAACTTCCATAACTAACAATTTCACCAGAACTAACATTTTCGCCCTTTTCACCATAACCACCATTTTCATTTTCAAGATTTCCACTACCATTTTCAACCAAAACCCCATCTTTTCCCTCCAAACCATCTCCATGATCACCACCACCAACCTTCAAGATCCCATCTTTCCCACTCAAATCACCAAGATCTTCACATTTTCCACCACCCTTTAAAAAACCCATGTCCAAAACCTCATCTTTTTCCAAAACCCTAACTTTTTGATCAAGATCCTGTTCTTCAAAAACCCTAATTTCCTTCAAGGGGTCGTGAGATAAAACTAGGGTTTCAAGTTCTTGTGAAAGAGCTTGAATAAGGGTATGATCAGACTGTGTGTTGGGTTGTAATGTGTCCATTTTTTTTAGCTGAACATAAGTAAGGTTTAATTTATGAGAGTATGTATGAATGCAAAAGAAAGAGGGGGTTTATGTTTGTTGTAAAAAAGAAGATGAATGCGTGTCTTTGAAAGAGAGAAAATATGTTTGTATAAAAATAAATGTAATAGAATAGGTGTGAAACGTGTGATTGCAAGGATTAAAGGACATTATTTCATTTTATTCTTTTGTTTTTAGCTACTAATTTGTTACTACGGGTCGGTGGGGCTTATGGGTTATCTTACGCCGGACACAGTCGTGACCTGAGTCACCGCCTGTCACATCAGCTTTCTCTCTTCAGCGATCAGACACGATCAAGTTACCACAGTCGATGACCGAAGTTTTTTTTAAAAACAAATATCAAACGGTAATATATTTTTTGCATTTATGTGATTGAAAGTATCGGTCGAAATTTCGACCGATTGTGTATTTTTTGTTTCGGCGACCGAGATTTGACCCATGCTCCACAAAGGGATCGACCGATGTCAATGTCGGTCACCCTATTCTCTTGACCGACTTTTTAGAACTCGATGTGTCTAGCTTTATGTAGTTTCATTAAATTAGTCACTCTCTTTCACATTTCATATTCGCACACTAAAAAATAATGGCTCAAGTTTGTTGCATGTAGTTTGGTAGTTTTTTGGCCAACTAAAAGCGCGCACATACACTAAAAAGAAATACCCTAAATAAAAAACGACTACCATCAATACGCACACTTCATCTTTTTCGATTTCTGTAAAACACATACACAAACCCACTTATTAAAAAATCAAAAAAAAAAAAAAAAAAAAGGAAAAAAAAAAGAAAATGGCCCAATGTGAGTGAACTCACATTGCAAATGGCGTCGTATATGCTCGGGGTGGCGTGCAAATGACGCCGCTGCACGTCGGACTTGGCGAGCTCTGGCGCCACCACACCCCTCCCTCTAAGCAGCTTAAGGCTTACTCCCTCCATCCCATTTTTATTGTCCATGTTTCTTTTTTGGGATGTCCCAAAATAATTGTTCCCTTCCATAAATTGATATAGAATATAAATCAAGTTTACCATATTACCTTCACTTGAATTTATTATTACAAACTTTAAAGAAGTTATAAATTAATTAGTTAAAGGTAAAACTGTCATTCTGCAAAAAGTATGAGAGAGAAAGATGTAATGATGATGTTTTTTTAAACTATGTATTTTTTTTCGGTGGACAATAATTTTAGGACGGAGGGAGTATATATCTTAAGCGCATAAGCTTATGTTGAGTGTTTGGATTAGCTTATGTTTAATAAGTTGATAACCTCACATATTTGGTTTAGTTTAGATTGTTAAATGACTATAAAAGACATGACTTGAAAAAATATGAATGTTAGATTATGTGTCATTAAGGTTAAAAAACTTAGAGTAAATTACACCGTTCGTCCTTATGGTTTGCGTTGACCGCAGGGTTTCGTCCTTTGACCAAAAAAGTTGCACCGTTCGTCCTTAAGTGTGAAACGTTATGCACCGTTCGTCCTTTGACCAAACGACGTTAAGTTTGACCGTTAAAAACCCATCATGTGACTTGCACATGAGGGTAAATTCGTCATTTCAAGACCATAAGGACGAACGGTGCAATTTACTCTTTTTATAAACCCAAAAATTCATTAAAATTTAATTTCACACTATATAAAACACACACTCCCTCTCTCATACCCTCGCCGGTGACGCCCTTTTTCCGGCCACCACCGTCGCCGGAAAATTTTCCGGTGAACCCTTTTCTTAGACAAATCAATAGATCGGTTTATCCTCGTCATTTCAGGAATTTCTGAGCGTTTGACGCGCCTCGTATCACCATCCACGCGGCGGCCACTCGCCGCCTTCTGCTTCACCGCCTCCACCAGGGGTTAGATCGTGTCCTTGTGGTTCTTTCTATGCACCACACGCGTGGCGAGGACCCCTCACGCGTTACAAATCTGAGCTAAACGGTTTCGGGTTATGTTGTTATTTCAAGGGTTTTGATTACTTGTTCATTGATTGAGCATGGCGTGTGTGTGGTTAGATCAAGTGACGAAGGGATAGGGATTTTGTGGTTTAAATTGGTGGGATTTGTTGTTGATGGGTTCGCAAGCCACGACTTCGGTTGAGTGGTAGTGATGGTGTTCGGGTTTGGTTCATGTGTTAATGTTTTTGTGGAATAAAAATCGGATTAAATGTTTTCATATGTTGTTTTTTCTTTATTTACTTCCTTTGTTTGGAGAAGTGATGTACAATTTTATCATAGCAGTGAAACATTGTGTATCTAGATATAGATTTGATATTGTACCATAAGAATTAAAGATATAGAAATGGATAACGAGAATATTGTTTAACTGATACTAAAGTTATGCAAAGGCCGTGTGTCTTTGCACTCTTCTTGTCCCATTAAATTTCTTTGCAATCTCAATCTCCATGTATTGATTCAAAGATTCTTATCTTTGCAGTCTCATATCCTCGTTAAATTTCTTTGATGTTGAACCGTTCGTCCTTATGGAAGCATTCAAAGATTCGTCCTTGCACCGTTCGTCCTTATCCACATAAACTACACCGTTCGTCCTTGCATCGTTCGTCCTTATGGTCTTGAAATGACGAATTTACCCTCATGTGCAAGTCACATGATGGGTTTTTAACGGTCAAACTTAACGTCGTTTGGTCAAAGGACGAACGGTGCATAACGTTTCACACTTAAGGACGAACGGTGCAACTTTTTTGGTCAAAGGACGAAACCCTGCGGTCAACGCAAACCACAAGGACGAACGGTGTAATTTACTCAAAAACTTATAATGCAACATGCTATATAAACCAACTCTATTGTAACACCCCCCCAAATCTACGCAGCGGAATGGGTAACCATAGGTGTGACGTCATGGTATGAGATCACACAGTTATAGAGAACGACCCAATAAAAGTCGTTTTAAAAGTACATTTAAATTAGACAAAAATACACCGTTGGTCCCTAAACTTGTCAAAAAACAGCGCCGAGACCCAAAAGTTAGCATTTTCGTCGTCGTGAGTCATTTTTTCAAGTTTTTGAGGCCAAATGCGTCCCTTGATCCGTAATACTCTGGTCAAACCCCGTTCCTTTCCGTTTCATTTTGTCTTTATTTAAGGGCATTATCGTCTTTTCTAATTTTGTTATACCGAGTAATTAAGTACACGCGTCTTCTGACTCCTACAGTAATTTTTTAATATAAAAAAGGCCAAATCTTTATCACCACTCATCCCTAAGCTTTCCCCTCTCCTAAAATCTTATCTTCTAATCTAATCGGTAAAATGGTGCGTTGTTCTTGCCAACGAAGGGATGTGGCTCGAACATGTTGGAACAACACGAACACTAGAAGGTGGTTCTATGTCTGTCCAAGACAGGTTTGGACACTTGATGTTTTTTCAATATAAAGTTTAATGGTGATCATTTAGGTTAAATGTGTTGTTTATAGTATAATGTAGGTTTAATTGTAATAGGTGATACGCGTACAACGCGCGTTCGGGGTCAAAGGAAACTTCCTTTTCTTCGAGCAAGTTTTTCAACCACCTAGGCAGTGAACCTAATCGTTGTAGTGTAGTATTAGGGTAAGCCTCGGGGATTGATATCGTTCTCTAGGGGAATAGGAATGCTAGTGAGAAATTGACTACGCTAAAGTTGAGGTTGAAGAAGATTATTTTTTATCTTTTTATATTTTTTATAAAACTATGGGTAAAATCTCGGGGTATTGGATTTGGGGGGTGGTACTTCTACCGATTACTCTACTATCTAATTATCTAATCTAAGGGTAGTCTATGTCTATTGAAGTGTGCTCGTATGATGATTAAAGATGTGTCTACCTATATACTATTACTCCCTAGTTATATTTTATTGGTGGTTGAATTGTCACATCTTTATTCTTAAAGCGTTGTGTTTTCTAAGGTCGTAGGGTGTGCTTTTATCCCTAACTCTTTGAAGCTACCTTAAGGTTAATGACTACGAAATCTCTAGGATTCATAAACTTAACACTAAGGTTATCTTTGGAAGTTTAGCCTACAATTCCACTAGTAACTATAAACTAAGGTTCAACAAAGATTACTCAATCATTAAAAACACAACGATGGCTTTAAGCACTCCTAAGCCAATTACAATTAAGATAAGTGATAACGCTACACGCGTCGTTCGGGGTCAAGGAAACTTCCTTTTCTTCGAGCAAGTTTTATAACACTCTAGGCAGTGAACCTAATCGTTGTAGTGTTGTAATTAGGGTAAGCCACGGGTATTGATATCGTTCTCTAGGGGAATAGGAATGCTAGTAAGGAGTTACTACGCTAAGGTTAAGGTTGAGGAAGATTATTTTTTATCTTTTTATGTTTTATGAAAGGGAAAGGTACGAATCTCGGGTATTGGATTTGGGGGGTTTGGTATTTCTACCGATTACTCTACTAATATCTAATTATCTAAACTAAGGTTGTGGGAGTCTATGTCTAATTAATGTGTGCTCGTATGATAAGTTAAAGATGTGTTTACTTAGGTTGTATTGTACAGGCCGATTAAATAAACACACAAACGAATCTTTCATACTTTGAATTAATAACTTATAACTAACCAACAAAGAATAGAATCAACTAATTACTAGATCATTACGCTATCCAGTAAGCAACACATGAATTACGAACTAAGTAGAAACACTTGGAATCTTATATTAATAGACTCATCAACATCCGATTTGGTAGGTTTCTCGCGGAATCTCATCCTCAAATAGTAGGGATCACCCAAACATCTGCTCTGGGAAACCATTCAAGTTTCTCAATCCCTCTTTGCGTATGGGATGTTGAAATCTGTGTGTTGCGTTGATTCTTATTCTGCACTGTTGAGTTGGTAGTTATCCTCTATTAATTCCTCATTATGTTGGATTCATTTGTGTAGAAATTGAATAGTATGCTCGTGTGTAATTAATCTGTATCTGAGGGTGTTGGAATCAAATCTATTAATCTATAATCATCTCATTAGCCATCTTTATGGTTTGGGGGGTTTAGGTTATGGGCTCTAAGCATGGAAAGGGAAAGTATTTTGTATTTTTCTATTTTTTATTAGAAGGAGTTGGAA